>JAPMOQ010031664.1:1343290-1404484 GCA_026543055.1 Argiope trifasciata
TGTGTGTGTGTGTGTGTGTGTGTGTGTGTGTGTGTGTGTGTGTGTGTTGGTGCTCTACAGACCAGAACATTGGACTTGCAGCTACCAAATTTGGTATATATATACCTTGGAGGACGGTTTTTTCAATAAGAATTTGAATTAAAAATTGATCAAAATTTTTACGTTTTTCTGCTGTTACTTCAGAAAATATCATTGAACAAAGATGATTTTTACATCAAATTAAAGATTAAAAAAATTAGCTTTCTAATGATATCAGTGTTTTAACATACTCTTCTATTTTTAATGAATTCTTAAATACTTTTCAACAGTATATTTCTGACAAAACAATAAAATTTAATCTACACGAGCATGTTACAAGACAAAGGGAAAAAATTATCTTTTATCAATATGTTGCCATGAGATTGACACCAATTGAAATTCAAAAAAAAAAAAAAAATTAATTATTACAAATTAAACATATAAAAATGTAATTTTTAGCAATTGTCAGCATAAAATTAAATAAATATGAAATATGTCTTTTCTAAAAAGAAAAATTATTGTGACTTTTACAATATTATTAATTAAATAAATTAGCTATATTTATCACAAACATGATAATTCAAGGTCAAACAGCTAATTTGTAAAACTTTAATAATAGCAATGCATCTATAAAAAGGGTTTAAATGAAGTAAATAACTACATAGTATGTAACATGAGTCTACAAATGCTTTGAAAAATGAAGAGCATTTTAATAAAAAGAGATAAACTTCAATTAACTCGGTCTCTAAAACTAGCTGATTTATGAATATTTAAAGATTTCAATAAAAATGGGTAATTTTAATCTGATTCATCGTCCATTCCAAAGATAATACCCCAATTCAATGTCTAGGATTTCTCAAGATTGACTGGCCTAAGAATGCAAATGTTGAATGTTCCCAAACATTTCTATTCAAAACTTCATAAGTCGATCAAATTTGATAGTAGATGATTCCTTATAACTAAAAGATGTATAAAATTTAGACTTAATAATTTTTTCAATTATGTTTATAGACAAAAAAAAAAACGAAAATATTATTTGAATTATTTAAATCTTTTTGAAAGTAAAATTAAAAACTGAATTTTATGACGAATCTAAGTAATTTTTGTTGAATAATTCTTGAAATATTGCATAAATTACTGTTAATTATTCAGTTGTACACATAATGATTCTCTTTTACTTATATTTAAAAAAATGCTTGGTTTCAGTAAAAAAAAGTTTTTATATAATTTCCACTTTAGTGTAAAGCTGAAATTTTGCGAGAGCCAACAGTTAATTAGAGAGATATATAGTACATTATGGGCTTAAGGCCTTTATAACTACATGAGTGAATTATATGACTATCAAAATTTAAAACTTAAAAATACTTTGATGAAGTAGCCATTAAAAGACAAGTTACATAAAATATTTAATTGGTAATAACATTACATAAAGTATATAACTGATAATTTTAAATAGTAGTAAATTTGGAGAGCCGGCTGATTGCCAAAATAGGCTAGTATTTAATAAAATTGGGAGAAGTAGGTGACATCTTATAGCAGTCTCATCAAAAAGGACTACTCAATGTAATGTGCAATAATTCATAAATAAACGAAAAATAATTTAAATTTAAATTTTACAAAATTTAGAATCTTAAAATTTAGTCAAGCTAATTTATTTGCATTTCGAAATTGAAAAATAACTATATACAATATCACAAAATTCTAAAATATATACCTTAGTCTGGAATGCAAATATTGTGAGGCCAAGACAAACAACCTGAAAAAAGGTATAAAAAATTGAGCTTCAGTAGGTAAAAATTGGGAGGGGAAAAAAAAAAAAAAACAATGCCAACAACACTACTTTCAAATATGTTTAAATAGTGATACAAAAGTTCCGAATGAAACTTTAATAATAATTCAATTACCTATTATGAAAAAAACATTATAAGTCAGAGTCAAATATACAAAGGTAAACCATAGCATAACTTAACAGTAAACTTTTATGCAGTTGATGCAGTGTAGTATGCTGCATCAACAAATATGAATTTTAAAAAATAAAGTTTAAATGACAAAATAAATTTTTGCTAAATATTTGTTGTAGAGACAACTGTGGCAATCAAATGGCATGGAAAATAAATAAATATTGAGTACATCCAAAATAAAATAAATCAGAACTAAACTGGAAACGAGTATTAAATACAGAAAAGTAATACCAAATCAAAACATTATTTCTTAGAAGTTTCTGTTTTTGAAACATTTGAGATTAGGACCATGATGGATTATCATCACACCTACAGGAATCTGCTTAATATTGTGTCAAATGGCATCTTTCCAAGTTATGTACACTTTGTTTCATTTGTTGTTCTTCAATCATTCACTTCTATATTATCTAGTATATATAGAATGCTATCATGTGTAAAAACAAGTAAATAAAGTACTTGTGTAAAAAATAAAATGCATTTTTTACATCATTTATTTGCTTTCAGTAATTTTTTGGGTATAGGTTTCTTTATTTATGATCATATTTCTAACATTATAATATTATTACTATTTATGATTTTGAGATACATTGATAAATTAACAGTGTAAGGTTGTTTGTCATTTACAATTATTTTCAGTAAACAAAGTGATAATAATTATGGTAACAAAATGTTTTCCCTTCTCATTTTTGACAGAATACTTTAAAATGTCTATATAATGAATTTTATTCTAATTTATTAAACATTACAACCATTAGAAGAGCATAATATGTGGAGTTATTTTTAACTTTGTATATTTTATATAAAAATATACTATCATTTTTCTTTATTTTAAAAATACACTTCCAAGACTAAATGGAACAGTTTTCTATTAAATAAACAAAGCTTGGCCGTAAATCACAATTATTAGAAGCCCCCCCCCCCAAAAAAAAAATTATGCAATTAAAATAAGTAACTTTAAAGTGACTTGAAAGTTATAATTTAATATAAGAATATATAAATAATAAATTTTCTGTTTAAGGAAGCAAT
Organism: Argiope trifasciata; assembly: GCA_026543055.1. Classification (NCBI taxonomy): domain Eukaryota; kingdom Metazoa; phylum Arthropoda; class Arachnida; order Araneae; family Araneidae; genus Argiope; species Argiope trifasciata. The sequence continues at coordinate 1,346,296 of JAPMOQ010031664.1, forward strand.
GAATTTCAAGCATAAAGTGCAAATAATGAAAAATTAAAAAAGGACTTACAGCACAGATAGCAACTGCTATCATCACAGCTTCAGCATCATATCGACTGCAAAAGTAAATTTAATAAATTAAAGAGTATTAAAGAGTACTCTAGATATATTTATCATTCATACAATGAATAAATATTTTTTCAGAAAAGTAAAAACATGATTTACCTTGCAGCTAATCCCAAAAGGAATGCTTCAAAAATTGTCTGAAAAAAATGAATTTTATAAATTGTATGGTACATCAAATTTATTAGAAACAAAAATATAAATTTTAACATAAAACTACCTCAAAAGTAAGTTCAAATAAGCAGAGGAAACAGCATTTTGCCACAATATAATAACTACCTTTGGTATATTTAAGGAATCTAATGTTCCGATTTAAAAATATCATAAATTAAAAAATGAACAATGAATTTTATCATAGCTTGTATGTCTTATGTAAATATGATATTCACTTTTTACTGAAAATCTTATTTTCATATTTGTTTTTATACATTTTTCAATAAATTATATTTTTCTCTGATAAAAATGTAAGTAAGGATACATATAAATAATATTTTCTTTAATTTCATACTAGAGCATTGATTATTTTTAAAAGTATAAGCAAATTAAACTAACATGGTTAATTTTTCATTGCTTTTGACAGTTTAAAATCGATGAAGCAGAAATAAACCTTGATCCGTAGTAAAATTATCAAATTTACCATAACTTTTTGGTCAAATAATACTAAAGATATTTTTAAAAATTTACTCAATAGCTAAAATGATTAGAGAGATATTCTTTTAAAATCTTAGAAACTTCATTATTTCCCTCTTTTTACAACAGAATCATTATTTTTAAGGGAAAAAAAGACCTTCGAATTTTAACTCGTTTTGTCAAATAATTATTCAAAATAACAATTGAAGGTTATGAGAATGCTAAGTTAACATTTTGCTTATTCATAAGATTAATTCCATTTATGAACAATCAAAGCTAAAGAATATATTTTCAATAAGACTCAAAATTTTAAGTTTTGAATTTAATTTAAAGTTAGGAATTAAAAAACTAATAAGATTTATAATACCAATAAGACATATATTTAAAAATATAAGTTTCTATATGGTTTTAGGAGGGGTTAAATCTAATTAAGTAAATTGGTGTATTCATTACATAGATATTCTTCACACAACAGAATTTAGCTATGAGACATCACCCAAGTAAAATAAAATACAAAAGCACAAAAGATGAAAAAATAATTTTAAAAAGCTGATTTAATAAGTGCACATATTATTTTTAGCAAGTGCTGCAAGAATAATTTTAAATAATCTTTGTATGTTATTATCATTCTTTTTTTAAAATGATTTAATACTTTTAAGCCTTTTATTGCCTCAAAAATTGTTCAATTATTTGTTGATTGAAAATTGAATTATAGAAATGGTAAAGGAATAATTAAGTTTGAGATTCTAGGTTAAACCGAACAATTGTAAAATTTTACAAAACTTTTTTAAAGAAACAATATAATTAATTATGCAGTCTGTCACTGCAATACACTTGAAAAATTGAATGATTTTTTTTAACAGAAAAATTATTTGTCTAATTTTATTTTATTGTAGGTTATTTAAAAAAAATTATACTTACAAAAAGAAATAGACAAATGAAATTTGCAGGGAAAGTCCTTCGCACACCTTCACAACAGGCCAATACAATGAGCAAAATAAATGTCATTACACTGAAATAAAACAAAACAATCAATATTACTCAGTAAATATAGTCAAAGCATAAAATTAATTTTATAAAAAATTACAACCATTATTTCAGTATAATGAATAATGTGATATATATTCATGAATGCAATAATTAATGGAAAGACATTTTTATATAATTTCACATTACTCTACTTAATCAGTATGTAATACAAATAAGTCTAAATTCAGAATCAGCATTTTTTGTTGGCTACTAAAATTTTACACATTTTCTATAGCTTAGGGTTCCACTTTTCTGCCCCTCTGCAACCATTCTATTTGTTGAGCTTTTATGTTGGCTTAATTCAGCTTTTAGCAGATAAAAATGTCCAAATGAAAAATAAAAAGATAATGAAGTTTTAGCTAGTAAAATAAACTTTAAAAGCAATTTTAATAGTTATACATTACTTCTGATTTAATGTTGTGAATTTTTTTTTACATACATTTTTATAATGTTTACTCATAAAATAATTCCGAGCTGGAAGGTTAAATTAAGACATATGAATAAAATAATCCCCACTTTAATAATAAAAGTAAAATTTTTAACTCAATGAAGTGCTCTAGTATAATTAATTATCAATATCAAGAACAAAATATGTAAATGCATATTTCTCATTTAAAAAAAAATAAGTACATGCTATAAAATGGAATCATAAAATTTGAGGCATAAAACATGCATAGAAATAAAGAACAAAAATATAGAGATAGATACAAATATTCTATAAGAATTTTATAATTACAAAAATATAAGCATAGTGATATAATGTGATATGTTTTTTCAATAATTTTTAATAAAATTGATAAATATTAATAAATATTTAATTTTATGAAAATATGTAGTATACATACAATGCAATCCAAAACAGCTCTGGATGCTGCATAGAATACAATTTGACTTTTGGCCTGCAGGAGGAAAAAATGCATTTATAACAATCAGTAGATAATTTAGCATTAGTCTTAAAACACAAGCATAAGTAAGTTAATAAAAATATCTTAAAAAAAGGAAAATATCAGAATTGATTTATGAAAGGTCAAGCTTTACTGGTTATACATCATTCTTTATGTTATGTATTACAAATTAAATAATGGGATACTGTACCCCCTCCTCTCCATGCTTTGTAGTATTAGATACTTTGAATTCTGTGGATGTCATCATGAGTGATAGGATCATATACATTACATTATAAAAAATTCAGAATGGCAGTAAAAATGTTTATTATTGAAGTGGTAATTTATTAGATATACTGAAAAGTATGAGGAAAAAAAAGGAAAAAGGTAATCTGAGTTTGAAAATTTTTTCAAAGATATCAAGACAGAACAATGCTATTTTTTCATAGTTATATTTTACTTCAATAGATAGTATTATTTTACCTCAAATTTTGTTAATTTATCAGACAATGACCAAAAAAGAAGACTTCAGAAATATAATAGTAATTTATTTTAAGATGAATAATTTATATTTCACATGAAAATGATACATATGTTGTAGTTAATATCACAAATATGCAACTCTTATTTGGGAAAAATCAGAAAGTGTCTTGTATATGAAATTCTCTGTTGAATATTCTATTGAATAATAATAATAAAAAAAAAACATACTATATCATAATTTTTTGCTAATGCTTTTCTCTTTTAAGAAAAGTTCTTATGTAGTTTTCAGCTTATATACAAAATTATTAGAAAAGAGAAAAATGTGAAAAGTAAAATACATATATTAGTAAAATACATATACAGTCAAACATCGATAATTCGGAATCGCCGGGACCACGGCAATTCCGAATTACGGAAATTTCCGAATGATAGAAATTGCGAAATTTGGGTATATTTAAATAAAAAATAACTAACTTACATCGTTAATATGACGATATAAAACAATACACAACTTTATAATTTCAAAGATTAAACAATAGTTGAAAATGCTAATTAAAAGAACGGTAAAGCAATGATAACATTATTACTTACTTATAGAAAATATCTTTATTCATCATATCTAATAATGTTAGTTGTTTATATTTATGTTTGTGCGAAATTAGTTTTTCACGGACTTTATATACAGTCATAATTTCATGTTCAGTTATGAAATCCCTTTGTTCAAGACCTGTTATCGCTTTATCTAGGATGCCAATTAAATTCTCTGTAGGAATTTTTTCTTCTTCATGTTGTTCAGTGTCACTCATATCTTCATCTCTACACTTTCCTGCATTTAAAGCATTATTTAAGATTTCTGCATCGCTCAACTGATTTATTATAGGCGCGTCGTTGTCACATTCTAATACCTCAATAATGTCCGATTCTTGCATCTCAACATCCCGATCTTTTGGGTAAGTCATTAAGTTCGAAATTTGCGCTTTTTCTTTTGACCCTCTAAAACCACCGAAATCATTTTCGCCATCGTCGTCATCATCATCAATAAATAAAGTATTAGGTAACAATTTGTGCCTGGCATTTGTTAAGGTCTCTTTTGAAATACTATTCCAGGCACTTGCTGCAAACCAAAGAGCAGCTTTTATTGTAAATTCCTTAACGAATTCCGAAATAGTCTTTCCGTTATTGATGGAATCTAGCATTCGCCTCAGAAAATTATCTTTATAATGGCACTTAAAAGCGTGTAACACACCACGGTCCAAGGGCTGTAATATAGATGTATAGTTAGGTGGAAGAAGTAGAACTTCAGAATTTTTTTGGTTCAATTACTTAGAATCAGGATGCGCCGCGCAATTATCTACAATCAGTATTATTTTTGAATCCGCCAGTAGTTTGACCGATGTACAGTGCTTACGAGCTTCTGGTAAAAAGTGATTCGCGTACCAATCAGTAAAAATATCTTGACTTACCCAAGCTCTCTTATTGTTTCTATACAAAACTGGTAATGTCTTTACTCCTTTAAGAGCACGTGGTCGAACACTCTTTCCTATCACCATTAATTTCAATTTATGAGTACCGGCTGCAATACAACATGCCAAAATCGTCAGTCTTTCCTTAATATCCTTAGTTCCCGCAGCATTTTTTTCTTGGACTGTTGCTAGAGTTTTTCTCGGCACATAGCGCCAAAAGAGTGCAGTCTCGTCAGCATTATAAATTTGCTCTGGTGATAAATTTTCCTTTTGAATTATTTCCATTATTTCATCCACAAAAAGTACTGCTGCTTCATGATCAGCATTTAATCTTTCACCATAAATTCTTATCTGGCGTATACCATTCGCTTTTTAAATTTGTCCAACCAACCAGTTGAATAATCGCAGGGTGTGGTCAAACCAAGTTCCAAGTGGTATTTTTTTGCTTGAGTAATTATCATAGGACCAATTAATGGCACATTTTCAGCTCTTCTTTGCTTGAACCAGTCAATCATAACTTTGTCTAGATCAGGATTTTTCGCAGCTTTCATATTTTTCTTTTAAGCATTTCTATGGGTGAGTCGCTATTTGCAAAAAACGAAAGTATCTCCTTTTTTTGTTTTATTATATCGTACACAGTGGATTTTCCGATCTCGTATTCGTCACATATTCATCACAACTTGCGAACTGAAGTCCCTTGATCGAATTTCTTCAATACTTCGACTTTTTTTGCAGTGGATATCGTACAATATTTCTTTCTTTTGTCCTTTATAGGACCAGAAGCAGCATCAATGTTTCTCTTGTTGCTCATCGTGAAATGCGATAGTTTAACTATCGAACAGTGGTTGAAAAAAACTAGCTGAAGATAAGTACGGGCCACGGGGAAACAAACAGCCAGAAAAACTAACGGTCTGCGCCGATACTATGAAAATATCCCGTAGAAGGAGCGCGAACGAAAAAGGTTCGAACAGAACGATCCGAATCAAGCAATAAGTAACTACTTACGGTATTTCAACCATAGAGCTGATATATAAATGGAGGGAGCTAATTGCTTGTTTCCTGTTTCAACAAGTGTGCCCAACATGAGTCATGTGACTTTGGAAAAATCTGGGAGTAAGAACACCTTTTTGGCGCCATATCGCAAATCTTGCCATACTCAAAAACTGCCGCGCAATATTTTGCTTCCCGGCGTTGGGTATAGTCGGTTTTCCTTTCCGGTTAAACCAACCGGAAATCCTATAAAAATAAATCCTATTTCATTTCCTAAACAGTTTATATAAATATCTTTTTTACACTAGTATCCGAATTAAATTATATTTTGATTTTTTACTTTGTTTTTGTGCAATAATTAAAAGTGATTATTTTTCTTCTTTAAATAAACATTTTATTTCTTTTCTTTGCCTAAAAACGTTTCAAAATTTTGCATTACATGCTCAAATACTTTCTATCATTCTCTCAAACAGATAAAAAACAACTGTTTTAAAAACAGATTATTAAAGTGACAGAAGTCTTTTTTTTTTCCCAATATACTTAATATAATAATAAATAGCAATACTAACCATGTTATGACATATAGAAATTATAGAATCTTAAAATATGTATTATAGGTGTCTGTTACAATTTTACTTATTATTGCAGATATTTTTTAGTTTAAAACCTTTTTAGGAAACCGTTTTTAAAACCATTTATTTGTTGATTCTACTTTAGTATCCCAGTTAAAAAATATAAAAAAATTAAAAGAATTGAGAAGAGATTACTTAATTATTTTTGAAAAGAGAGAAAATCTTTAACTATCATAATTTTAAATATTTATTCTAAAGACTGTTCATTTTAGTGATTGGAGCCATACAACAATTTTTTTAAAACGGAAATTAATAAATATTTTTTTAATCTAACTTGATCAAAGCTACTTTGAGGTTATTTATTATTTGTATGAAGATGTAAATATAATTTTAGGCAGTTAATTTTATAAATACAAAAATTATTTAACAACTGTAAATATATTCTTGTAAATTAGTTTTATAAGCATTTAGGTGAATAGCATTTTTAAATCAAATTCTATAAAAATAAAAATCACAATTCTTGCCCAATAGGGTTTTATTAAAATAATTTCTTATGAAAACAATTAAACGATTTTCTATTGTTTATTCCAATTTCTTTACAGAATAAAAATTTAAAAAAATAGCTCAGGGCATAGATGAGTAATAAAATTTGTATCAAATAGCAAGATCTTGACTCTTATTTTGTCAAGGTTTTACATTCGTTAGAAAATGGTTTGCAATTCTAAATTATGATATAAACATAAGAAAAAAATGTATTATCAAAATAAAGTACTGGAATTCTAAGTTAAAAAAATGCAGCTTATTTGGTGTGACCCATAAACAAATTTTTTGTGACTAAATAAAGTTTGATTTAGTTGATAAAATTTTTCTTTTAATAAAAAAAACCACAAACTATCTCCCTGAAAGTTATTAATAAAACATAAATAAAATAACATTTTGGTTATTTGCATTAAAATAAACACACAATTATTAATCGGTCAATAATATTTATGTAAACACTTGTATTGGCGAGAAAAAATCCCGCCAAGCTTGTAGCCAAGCGCTTGCAACACATTCGTGAATAAAATAAAGCAAGTAGCAAAATATAATGCAGTTACATCAGTTTAAACGAAGCCTAGTAACATGTTAAATAAATTCAATACTATAACTAAACCAAACTGTGAAATATTAATCAGTTATAACACCAAAATCACCGAGTAATCGAGGTTACGAAATTTTAAATTGACTTAAAATGGATATAAACAGAATATTTTTTTTTGTAAATACATGTGAAATGATACAGGACTATCCTTAGAAGCTTTTTCTTTGCCTCTAATTGCACAGCAATAGTTAAACATAGCTTAAATAAGCTTTAAATTCCAACAGTTAAACGCGGGAAAAAATCTGCCATTGGAATAATATTGGGAATGGAGAATGTGGTTACAGCTAACACAAATTCTGTCCCATAGTCACGTGTTTTTATCTTGTCCTACACGAAAGTAGGATTGCACTTCCTCTATCAGTATCCCATCTCTATGATTTCAACCGGCTTTACAGGGGAAAAAAGTAACAAGCAATATAATTGGTTGGTTAAAATAAAATGTTCCGAAAAATATTTTGATTTTATCACTCAACAAAAGCAGAAACGAATAAAACATTAACATTTCAGAAAAAGTCCGAATTATAGATGATTCCGAATAATGGAAGTCCGAATTATCGATGTTTGACTGTACATGTTCGGAAAGTAATTTCGTTTTTTCCCGACAGAGGATTTAATTGTATTTTTCGCACCCAATTTCATACTTAAACCGCAAAATCATTTTATGTTTTAAGAGCTGATATAGCAAGGCTTGAGTGTGAAAAAGTGCAGCTGATTTTTCGCAGTAGTTTTTGGATGGTGCCCTTTTAAATATGGAGAGCAATAAACAGCATTTTCGTCATTTTTTTCTTTTTTACTATATAAAAGGTAAAAATGCTGTCAAGCCAGAAATAAATTAGCCAATATGTGTGGAGAAGATGTGTTAACAGTACATCAGTACCAGAACTGATTTGCAAACTTTTTCCTTCAAATGAGGAGGCCAAAAACCACCTCGATCAGTTTTTTTTACAGCTAAGACCAAAACTTTTATGAGCGTGTAATCATGTTACTACCAAAAATATGGCAAAAGGTATTAGACCAGAATGGCAATTTTATAATTTAATAAATAATTTATTCATTAAACGAAAATTTCTTTTCATTTTGACAAAAAAAAATGAAATGACTTTCCGAACAACCCAATAGTTTTGTATCATATTAAATGCTGCCAAAAGCAATAAGAAGCTATACTTACTCATATATAAAGAGACAAATAAATCCTGTAGTTATAGCCAGCTGTACCATTAGTATGCTGTACACCTTTCTAATGAAAGCTGAAAATTTTCATTACTAAGCAGAGCATATTTAACTGTATTTATGTTTCATTATTGAATAAAATAATTATTATAAATAATATATTTAGCAGCTCATCATATTCAAGCAGTAAGTAATGATACAAATATAAAGAAATGGTTAAAATAAGAATAATAAAAGGTTAAATAAATGAAAAATAGCTAACATTTTTACTATGCAAAGAAGTTTTTTTGTATAAAATATGTTATTTAAAATCTTTCATAGCTAACACAGAAAAGGATCATTACCATGACGTATGCTTTTTTCTGAAAAGGAATCTTCAAATCCACCTCCAAAGTTTGCATCAGATCCATACAAAGACATTTTTGATTTTCAGTCTCTAAAAAAGATAATGTGAACAGAATTCAAAAGGTTTCAACATTGTATTTAAATAATAAGTTAACAAAATTTACACTAAACAAAAATACAATATTTTTTATTTTTTTTTATTTTTAAAATACTATTGTAACCAATTATGCCAAAAGTGTTTGGAAAATAACTGATTACTTTAATCTGACATGACTTAAATTGTAGTAACAAAGAAAATAATACATCATTATATTTTAAATATATACATTGGCAATTTGCATTGATCAAAATAATATATCCAATGCATGAAAGTAATGTTCATCATATAATGGTTTGATGTAAACGTATGTAGATTTTAAACCTTTTTTTAAAATTAAAGATTAAAACTAGCACCTGAGTAGATGCTTAATATATTTTTTAAAAAAATTTCATAACTTTTAGGTTTATCTAAGCTCCGAAACAAGATTAATTTTACTAACAAATAATCTTTACCTCATTAAGTTGATGGAATAGCAAACTTTTAAAGCATACGAAAAATTTAACTATCCATTCAGGCTGGATAAATAACTTTAAAAAAAATTCTTGTTACTTTGAAAAGCAAGAAATCCATGTATTTCAATTACAATTGTATGTATTTCCTTATTGATATAGTTGAGACATATATTTTTTTAAACTTTTAAAATGCTTTATCTTGCTAAAGGAAGAGAAGATTTATGGGACTTGGTTGCAGAACTAGTCACTGCTATATAATTTCAAAATTTGTGAAAGCAATTTTAAAAAGGGAGATTATGATGAAATTTTTAAGAGAGAATAATTATACATATGGTATAAATACAAAAGAAAAACTGAAAAAGAAAGATTTACTGCCGAGTAAAAAAGTTGGGTAAGAAAAAGGGAGATTGAATGAAGACAGGTTTAGAAAAACTGAGATTACAAGATTAATCTCTTCTGATATACAATTCAAAAGAGATGCATTGAAAAAACTAGATTATTAAATGCTAAGATAGATTTTCCCAAGATATATATCAATAATTTGGTCCTAAAAACAATAATATTAATCAATATTTATGCTTATTCGAAAGGCAGTTATGTTTCTAAAAGTTTTAGAAACAAAGAAAGTTCTATATTAAACTGTCTTCTTCCAAGGTGATAAGTAGTAAATTAACTACTAGGATGCCGGATGAAGATGTTCAAGGTACAGATTTTCTTTTAAAATGTTTCAAGATAAGAGCAGAATGGTTCCAAAAATTTTTTCTTCTTAACAACAACAACAAATATTCTTGATATAGTACCTAGAGTAATTTTTATTCTGAACTGAGAAATTTAATTAATATTGGATATCATAATTGCACATTACAGTCCTCAGGAAATATTTAGCTTTGCAGAAAATCAACCAGTTATACAAGTTCACATTTGAATTGATAAGTAAATGTTTTGCGCTCACTTGATAATGAAGGAACTTAGCTAACAAATGGACAAAGTCAAAAAATGAATAAGAAATTAAATACTTATGAAGATAATGTCTTCATCCCAGTAGAAGAAACCATAACCAGAATATATTATTATACACATATCAATGAAAGCTTCATTCGAACCCCAATAACAATAGCCTCATACTATTTCTTGATAAATGAAAGGAACTTTTAAAGAAAGAAATAGATGATCTGTCAAAAACAGCACAAATTTCTTTTTAAAAAAGAAAATTTTCTGAATATATAAAAAAATGTGGCAGGGTTATTAATATATGCATTAGCAAATTTATTTTTGCTATAAAGTTAATGGTATGATTACCACCGCCAATTAAATAATGACTGCATTTCTTCTGATACTTTAATACCATTTTTAATTATATTCCCAATTTAATCTATATTTGTAATAAAGATCAATGTGTGTGTGTTGGTATTCCGTTCCACCGAGAGCTACCAAATTTGGCATGTGTATACCTTGGACACTAGAAATGCGTTCCTCGGAGCAATTGTTTTGAATTTTTAATTAGAATTTAAATTAATTAAAAATTAAGCAAAATTTTGGTGTTTTTCCATTATAACTCCAAAAAATATTATTGTACACATACAATTTTTACATCAAATTAAAGATTAAAAAATTAGTTCTCTAATTTAATCAGTATTTTAACATATAACTTAAGCTTCTATTTTTAATGAATTTTTAAAGAAAAATTTTAACCATATTTTTCAACTACATATTTTGGACAAAACCATAAAATTTAATCTGCACGAGCAAGTCAAAGGGGAAAATATTAGCTTTTATCAACATATTGCCATGATATTGACATAAGTCCACATTTAAAACAATTATTAATTATTGCAAATTAAATCTTAAAAAAATTAATTTTTAGCACTTGACTGAATAAAATAAAATAAATATGATACTTTATAAAAAAATGAATGTAAAGCAAAGTTTTTTATGATCATTTACAATATCTATGCCATTAATTCAATAAATCATCTTCATTTACAGTAAACATGAATTACAGAATTTTTTCAGAATACACATTCAAATTTTGGTCAAATGGCAAATTTGTACATCATTAGTGATAGGCATACGTATTGCTTAGTACTGTTAACTTGGTCTAAATGAAGTAAATAATTACATTTTATATAGCTTAAGTCAAACAATGTATTGATGAATAACGAGTTTTAGATTTTTTCATATTTTGTACAATATTTTTACTAATATTTTAAGCAAAAGTTGTTACATCAATAAATCTTCTAAATCAAACTGACTGATTTATAAAAATAAAATAATATTATTATGAAAACATGTTCTTGTAGATCTTTCTGCCCACCTCTTAAAGAAAATATCAATTTCAGGTCAATCAATGCTCAGTATTACTCCATGGCTGATAATCAAACGAATATGTGTTTGCGTACAGCAATGAATATGCATGTGTTAGGGCACTACACACCAGAACATATGAACTAGAGCTACTGCACTTGATATTACATATTTACTTTATAGGGTGTAAAAGTATACCTAAATGGAATTCTTTTGAAACTTTGATTAAAAATTAAGCTAACATAAGAAATACAATAATTTCTGAAAATATTACAGCAAAAAACTGTTTTTTAAATCCTCTTAAAAATGACTTTTTTTCATTGATAATAATGTCTTAACCTATAACTGTTTCTATTTTTAATGAATTTTTAAAAAAATACTGTAACTATATTTTATATGCAATCAATTTCTCATAAAATGAAAGCAGAATTTAACCTGCAAGACCACGTTAAAGTGTAAAAGTGGTTTGCGTTACTTAGACAAAAATTCAAATGGAATGGTTAAATTAACTCTTATTGTAAATTACACCAAAGTAGGCATGCTAATGGTACTTTATGTTGTGGAATAAATATAAAATGTGATATTTTTAACATAATTCCATAACAGCCAATTGCAAATCAGAGATATATAGCACAAGTAACAAATAATCATAAGACTTCTATAATAATACGAGTTCTATGGCCATCAAAGTTTGAAGTTTATAAATTATCAGCCAAATATATTTAAAAAGAGCAAGATATGTACGAATTTAATTGAAAATTATAGAACACCTTACTCATGGCAAACCAACTGGTTGTCAAAGGCAGCTAGTATTATACATATATTTAAAAGCAATTTATTGAATTACTTATTTTTTCAGTTTTTAATAACTGTGACTAAGGAAATAGACTTATTAGGTAATTTTTAGATTTTTCAAAAACAAAATAAAAACATATTATATCTTTACAATCATTATCACAATTACACATATTAAAAGAAGTAGATAACTGCTGTTCAACTTTTATTACATTTTAGATAAGATCTTAATCAGATAAATAATAGTTATTTGATTCTTATCAATCAGTCTCTGATAATCATTTAACATTTTTTATGCAGTAAATATTTGATCTATTATATCTAATATTGACAAAGACTTATGGGGGCAATAAAATGCAAAAAGAAATATTTTTTAATGTACAAACAGATAATGTATTCTTTTTCAAAAGGGGAAAAAATTTGCTCAATCATATCTTCCAATACTACAATATAAAAGAATATTAATTAAATTAATTTGATCTGATATATTATTCTAAGTGAAACTTATTCAGATTTTTAAGTTTTTATTCGGATACAATAGTAAAATAACCATTATTCGTTATAACATGATTAATTTATTAGTTGGGGTGCATTAATTAAATATATTTATCCATGTCTAAAAACTTTAGCAGCTAAATTTTACATTAAAAAGCTCTCAATTGCAGTTACAAAAAAAAAATTCCGATTTCATCATATAAAAAAATATAAAAAATATTTATGTAGTTAAAAAATGCACTGTATATTTTACAAATCGTAAATTTAAAGTTTAAATTTAATCCAACACGAGCTCAAATTTCTTTTTGCTTCACTATGACTATACTACGAAAATAATAGAATACAGAGTAATTTTTAAGTTCGATAATGAAAGCTTCTAGGAGTTACTATAAATAAAAATTTTGTTCTCTTTCTTAACATTGGTAAGAACAAGGTGCATACTGTTCATTATTAAAATCAAAATTGGTGGAAAGTTTTCAAAACGAATAACTGTCCAGAAATTACTCAGTGAATTTTCTTCATCTGATATTATCTAAGATGAGCGATAGAATTTTAATAAGTTATTGCAATTTTAAGCAAGTAGTAAAATATTCTCTCGAATTCTTCAACTACCCTGACTTTTAGTCTTTAATACACACTTGTATTAAATACTAAAAAAAATTATATTTCTCAGCTACTGAGCTCATGGAAGTTATAATCAATATTTATAAAAGCATATTGTTTTAAACAATAATAATTGTTATGACTCTTCCTCAAAAAGTGTCGAAATAATTTTAACATATACACACAATGAAAACTTTTAATTACATAACATAAAATAATAATTTCGAGTGATATACAAAATCTGACTCAATTTTTCGTTTTATTAATATATATTAAATCTTTTAAATGATTCTTACCAGTACCTTACTAACGACACACCTTTTTTCTGTGTATTAGAAGATTTTTTAGGAAAGAATAGATGAATATAACCAATAAATCACTGTTTATAGACGAATGAATCGCTCAATTGCGTCACTGCAGATTTAAACTGTGGTTTCAATTTTTGACAGTAAGTATTTACAGTATTAACGCATGCGCATTGCATGGAAATGGAAAATTCTAGTTTCGAATTCTCTTAGATTCTAGATCGTTCGTAAGCGCAGAAGTTAAAAAATATTAATAGTCTCTTTGTTCAAAAATTATTGAAGGAAAGCTGAAACGAGTATAAGAATTAAGAAAAAAATTTAAAGGAATTTTTAATGGCAAAGTTAAAATTCACTTTTGTTATAAATGAATCGCATTCGTTCGATTGCATCATTCTAAGAGTTATGCGCATTATCTAAATTAGAAAAAGGAAAATTCCTAAATATTCATCAGATACTTAATTATGAAGTTTCCACTTCTTTTTTCTTTATTTTTCTTTTTTCAATCACTTTTTACTTTTAATAGTTGTCTGCAAAATAATTCATCAACTTCATGTATAGATGTCATTCATGTATGTAGAAAATCACAGAAAATAACATTCATATTTTTTTTAAAAAAACTTCAATATTCAAATAATTGAAGTAAAATATTTTTTTTTTATCAGTGTTTAATGAAATATACTGCCGGCATCCTGGCACAGGGGTAGCGTGTCTTCCCCATGATCTGGGCGTCCCGGTTCGGGCATGGTTGTTACTCTGCGTTCTGTCTGTGAGGCGTATGAATGTGCCCCCCTGTAAAAAGGGGTTGTGCAAAAGAATGAGTGTACCATCTGCATTTGAGCTAGAAGTCAGACTTCTGCCCTCTGGGTGCTCAGGGATCGTTACCCTCAGAAGCTACTGCACCCCCTTTCCGTGGAAACACGGACACGACATCATCATCAATGAAATATACTAAGCATTGATTGATACGAAAAACAAGTGGATAAAGTAATTGGTTATAAAACAGTTGATAAAAAATCGTACTAGAACTAATCAGGGTGTATTATTTCGAAACACAAAAGGTTTCATTTTGATCGTCCGTCAAATTAAAATTTTCATTTGCGGATTAAATATTCATATTCATTTGATATATTCATTTGAATATTATTGGGTCATTATATCAGGAAATATCCCCTCTTATATTAAAGCCAAAATCCTAATAGACAATGTCATTATTTATATATTTATAAAGTTATACTGGAGGGCGCAAATATTTTCAAAGTTTGATACACAATTCTGTGAATGGTCTAAGTTAAAATTTGATTATAAAGTACACTTTTCTTTGAAATCTCCTGTATTGAGACTTACATTCTTTCAAGTCTATACTTATAATAAAGCTCAATTATGTGTTGGCTTTCTATTCTACAGGTCAGACCGTTGGATCTACTGCTACTATACTTGGCACATATATACCTTGGTTCTCGAGAATTGCAACTCGGAGCGATTTTTTCGCATTTTTAATTAGAATTTGTATTAATTAAAAATTAAATGATAAAACAATAGTTGGTATTTATCATGAGATGAATTCATCTTTACATTTAGTTATTCAGCAACTTTAAAGAAAATAATTTGTAACAATAATTACTATAGTAAAAATTTAAATAAAATAAGCAATACAGACTGTTATTGTTACAAAGAAATTTATATGTAGATGATGACAAAGGGCATATAACTATAATTATTAGGAATTTAAAAATTATAAATTCCGGCTCTTTAAGAGATCGAATGGAAAAGGAAACTAAATTTAGACTGAGAGAAAAATTAAACAGTAAAAAAGGTCTTAATTTCTATCGGGCAAGATTTAGATATTTTTATTTCTAATTTATCTTAGAAATATCATTGGCCACCAGAAGGTTTCAGAAACTGTAATATACTCCTTATCAGAAGGAATTAAAGCAAAGTATAATGCGGGTAAAGTCAGAACAAGAGAACGGGGAATTTATATTAACAAATCATTAAATAAATAAATAAATAAAATTTAAAAAAGAAATTTATTATCACGGTAATAGATAAATCGACAAATAATTTTTGTATAATGCGCAAACATTATTATAAAGAACTGTTAATTAAAGAATATAATTCTAATTTGACTTATCATTTAGTTAATACTGGTAAAAAGGAACTGGACAAAAGGGTGTTAGCTTTCGCAAAAAACAACTAAAATTAAAACATGGTCTTTAAAATAACCCTATTTGTTTCCAAGAGCAAAATTTCATTAAAAACCAATCAAATTTAGATTCGTAACCTGTAGTTCAGGCAGTTACAATTACTACAGGGGGAAATATTTCTTTGAATACCTGAAAATATCCTAAATAAAATTGAGGTTGAGAATAGTATTGCTATTAATAACAATATAAATATTTTGGAATTTTTTAAAGGTAACAAAATTTATAAAATTAAGACTTACGACTTTGAAAATTTATATACCAACCTGTTCCATGAAAAAATAATAAATGTCTGTACTCTTATATATGATGAATATTTAAAGGGAGATATCATTAATAAAAATAACTGGCTGGTTTTATGCAATTTTAATATTACCGAAAATTATGTTTTCAATGGTATTAATTTTTATAAACAAGTTAAGGGTATTCCAATATGTACAGCTTTCTCAAATGCTTTAGTTAATATTTTCATGCATTATTACGAAAAAAAATAATTAAAAATTACTTAATAAATGGATGGAGATTTATTGATGATTTGATTTTGATTAACTTAGAGAATACCAATATTGTTACAAATTGCTATCCTAAATAATTAATTTTAACAGAAACAAATAAAAATCATCTTGAAGCTACATATCTGGATTTAAGAATCGAAATTTCTAATGATAAAACCATAATTGGTATTTATGATAAAAGAGACGAATTCAGCTTTAAAATAACTCTGTAATTATCACTCTAATCTTAGCTCTAAAATTTTGAAAATTTAATTTCCTCACAATTTAATCAAATTAAAACAATTTGTAATACCAAAAATTAATTTATAAAAGCAACAAATAGATTTATTAAAAACTAGCCGCCTTTGGCGACCAGCTGGTTCGCCATGAGTAATGCGTTCTAAAATTTTCAATTAAATCCCATATTCATTAGCCTTGAAGTAATTCCGGGCATTTATTGGCCTGAAATTAATATTTTCTTTAAGATGATGGACGGAAAGTTCCAAAAGAACCCGTTTTCTTGATAATATTCTTTAATTTTATAAATCAATCAGTTTTAATTATCGGTTATGCTTCCAAAATATTAAAAATGTATTTTTTGGTGATGTTGCCAAAATATTAAATATGTTTTTTGAAAGAAAGCGAAAAAAAAATATTAAATTAATGATACAGATATTGCAAACGATTATAGAAATATGCCATTAGGTCGGGAGTTCAATGCATATCCTGTCTAAATTCAATCAGGTTTACCGTAAATAAAGAAGATTTATTGAGTTAATGATAATTAAATTGCAAACGATTATAGAAACCTTTGATTTGCATTTATTTTTAAAGAAAATATCACATTTTATATTTATGTTATTTTATCCAGTCCCGTGCTGAAAGTATCATTTCTTTAGACTTGATTTACGATGATAGTTTTTTTATTATTATTTGAACTTCCGTCATTGTTTTCTTTTCTTTTATCCGGTCACGTGATCAAAAAAACATAGTTAAAATATTTCTTTAAAAATTCGTTAAAAATAGAGGCTTAAGTTATACATTAAAACACTGATACCATTAGAAAGCTAATTTTTTAATCTTTAAATGGATGTAAAAATCATGTTTGTGCGATAATATTTTCGGAAATTATAGCGGAAAAACGTCGAAATTTCGCTTAAATTTTAATTAATTCAAATTCTAATTAAAAATTCGAAAAAAGGGCTCCAAGGTGCACATTCCCGACCTCCAAGGTATACATATACCAAATTTGGTAGCTGTAAGTCCAACGGTCTGGCCTGTAGAGCGCCAACACACACATACACGCACACACACACATTGAGCTTTATTATAAGTATAGATAGATTTAAACAATAATGATTTTCCCAAAAACTACTGCAATATCAATATTATAATAAAAATAAGAAATAATAAAATATTAGTGAAATAGATGGCGCTAATAAATCCCATTTATCTTTAGTTACACAGTAGTAGTATTATTGGAAAGGAAGAACCGTTGTTCGCGGCCAGGTCTGTTCTGTACACTTATGGTTTTCTTAATTTAGTCATTAATTGTGATTTTTCTTATGTAATTTTACTTTTTATATACATATTTGTTTCATTTGTTGATGTTTTTTAATGTTTTGCTTTGTTTTTTGTCTTTTGCTGTTTAAATTGGTATGTCTCTTTTGCCTTCATTTTCGGGGGATTTTCGGGCCACGAGGTGTCAATACTTTTGACCATTGTCCACCGATGCCTCACAGAAAAAATCCCTTATTAGGAATCCTTGCTTGAAAGCGGCTCCTGACGAAGTTTTCAGGCCGGATTCTTTTTCTATTGATAAAATATATATATATTTATAAAAGGCAACAAATAGTTTTATTAGAAATTTAAACAATAATGATTTTTCCCAAAAATACTGCAATATTAATATTTTAATTTTTAAAAAAAGAAATGATGAAATATTAATTTTTTGACTTTAATAAATGAAATAAAATAGATGGCGCTCAGAACCTCCATTTATCTCTTTTTCTCTGCTAGACACTGTATTCAAATTCGAAAAGCAGTTAGGATGGTATGAGATTTCTTCGCCTGTTGTTGGTATGTTCTTTCCTTTTTGTTTTCTTAATTATTTGGTGGAATGTTTCAATTTTTTTAATATTCTTATGTAGTTTTATTTTATATAGTTTTTGTATATATTTTTGTTTCATTTGGTGATGTTTTTAATGTTACTTTGTTTTTGTGCTTTTGCTGTTGAAATTAGTGTGTCTCTTTTGCCTTAATTTTCGGGTCACGAGGTGTCAATATTGTTGGACACTGTCCGATTTCCTCACAGAAAAAAATCCCTTATTTTGAATCCTTGCTTGAGGATGACCCTTGAAAATGTCTTCAGGTTGGATTCTTTTTCTATTTGTTGTAATTTTGATGATGTTATATTCCTTCTTACTTTGTTAATATATATATATATATATATATATATATATAGGAATTGGATGCGACAGAAAGGTCATTCAACCACATTTAGATCTGTGTCTAGGGTCACTGATTGAAGACAAGAAACTTTAAAGGAAAAGAGTAAATTTATTAACAGCAAAGAATAAAGAAAAGACATTAACAATTAGGACAGGACAGGCTATTTACAATAGAGATATCATTAGATAGACACCAAGGATGAAGCCTAATCAAGTATTTCAGGGCAAAACTATGTTGCGTAATAAATAATCGTGATTCGAAGCAAATGACCCACTCTCTCTCTTCGTCTGCAGAGCGAATGCTCACGGTTCGCTTTTCTGAAACTTACGTCACGCGTATTAGACTTTGGATCAGTGGTATTCCGTGGAATTCCTGGTGCCATCTATTACAATAAAATAAAACTAAATGTGTAGTCTCAATGGCAACTAATTAAATCTCTACAACTCTGCCAATCCTGATAGAACGATGACCTCATCATTATTTACATACTGACACTCAAGATTGATATTAAATTAAACTCTGCAAAACATTTACAAAAAAAGAAAAAAAAATTCTAAAATTCACTTTAAGTATATCGATTCTTAAGAGAGGGTAAATAACACTAGCTGTAATAATTTGCTGAATACATCACTGAAAAAATATCAAAAATATAAATGCAAAATTTAAAACTTCATTACTAAATGAAAATATAATGCACGGAGCATGAAAAAACATGTGTACATTCATTGAAGTACAATTATGTTAGAATATTAAAATATACATGAAAATGAAATATATTACAGAATAAAATAGTTAATTAACTATCGCCCTGATTTCGTTTTATTCAGCCTGGTGAATAAAATTTCATCGAATCAACAGACGATGTAGTCAAATTAGGACCTTCATGGTCGCCTATTTTCTCAACATCATACCGATCTTTCGGTTTTACTTTGATAATTTTGTGTGGTTCCAAAACCCTAGGTCTTAGCTTTAGTCCAGTTCAGTTCCAAATTGAGTTCGTAGAATGGTTGCCAAATCCCTTTTCTGATATACTGTGGCTTTCTTGTGCTTTCTATCGTAGTTCTTATTTTGAGCCTGTATGTTCTGAATGTTTGCTTTTGTGTCTTGTTGAAGTAGATCTTGAAATTCTTCCATTAACTCTTCCAGCAGTAAGTCTCGTACTTGGATGTCTTCTTTATTCCTCATAGGAGTGCCAATTAACAGTTCAAAATTCTTCCAATTGGAACTGTGGTTTGAGGTACTGTTGAGGTACAGTAGGTACATGCTTGTACCATTTTGTAGGCTCATTAATGGATAATTTGGTCAAGACAGGCATGAGTGTTCGATGTATTCTTTCTACTTGGCCGTTTCCTCGAGGTATTCAGGTTGCAATTTGTAGATGTTGGATATTATCTTCGTTACAATAGTCATTAAAGGCTGTAGAGGTAAATGTTGATCCTCTTGCAGTGATTATTCTCTTTGGATTGCCAAACGTTTTCAGTTGTAGTCTTAAGGCCTTATCACATGGTAAAAGTTTCCCAGCACTTTTCCGTTTCTACCCTCAAACCCGGTCAAACAAGTTTCATAATCGGCAACGAAATTCAACCAATCATGTGAAACTTTAAAATGACGTCATTTTCCTTGTCGTTTGCTGACGGAAAGTGCCGAAGATATTTTGCCTTGTGATGAGGCCTTTAGTTTGTCAAGTGCGTCCTCAGTAGAAATAGATTTGTCGGGATATAGCCATGTAAATTTAGTAAATGCATTAACAACTGTTAGGATATGTTGATATTTCTTGTTCGTGGATAGCATAGGACCTATAAAATCGACATGATAGGTACTTAGGGGTATATCTTCTTTAGGAATATGGTTTAAAAATCCTTCCTATTTCCCAGTTTTCTTATTTGTTAATATACATGATACGCAGTTCAAGAATATATTTTGTACTCGTTTGGTTAGATTTGGAACAAACAATTGTTGTCTGATGATTTCTTTGGTCTTCGTTGTTGAAAAGTGTCCTTTTTCATGAGCTAATTTGATTGATTCGGTTTGCATGTCTCGTGGAACAACTATTAATTCACGCCCATTTTCATATTTATATAAAATTTCGTTTCTTTCGAAAAATTCTTGATTGACACTGCCATCGATCGCCGATCTGAAATTTTTGATATTTTCATCTTCTTGCTGTAATAGTTTCGTTTGATATTATCGCTACTGGATTTCTGCTTAGAGCATCTACATGTTGCATTCTTTTACCAGATCGATGAATGATTTCGTAGTCAAATTCTTCTAAAAGAAGTGCCCATCTGGCTATTCGAGTGACTAAGTCTTTTTTATCCATAGTCTTTTGGAAAGCGGAACAGTTTGTCACAATCTTAAAGTGATTACCTAAAAGGCAGATGCAGAATTTTTATGACAATGGCAAGGAGAATTCGTAGTTGCTATACTTTTCTTCAGTTAGAGAGGTTTTATGAGACATATATTGGACAGGATGCAGTTTTCTATCTTTGCCATCTTGCAGTAAAATGGCTCCATACCTATGTTGACTTGCGTCCGTATGTAATTCTGTTTTTCTTCCTTGTCGAAATATATTTAACACTGGACCCTCCGTTAACACCAAAAGAAGAAACTTTTTTGAGAGCAAACAAATTGACATCAAAAATAAAAAATAAGCCCTTGAAGAAGAAAATAACGAAAATAGTAAAGAACCCCCCCACACACACTCCCCCGATAAATTTGAAGATGAGAGAAGACTACAACCTAATTGTAGTGATTGGATTTTCGAAGCGTTAACAAAATAAATGTTCATAGATGGCGCTAGGCAACTAGCGCGAGTGTAATGGAAAGAGTGAGATTATTCGAGTGTTAGCTCTTAGCGAGGGAGTTACTGCACAGAGTAACTCCAACGAATCTGGAATAAAATTGTTAAGTTTTTCTATTTGACTATTTTTTTTTCTAAGCACTCACGAACCAGCCACGACATTTGGCGCAGTCGACAGGATTGAGAATCGAGTGCTATTTTTGATGAATTTAGAATCGAACTTTATTCGATAAAGGTGTGCTTTCAGTATCGATATGGCCTTCCTAGGCAATGCGAAAAAAGAAGATTTGAAGTTGTTGGCGGAAGAGCTGGGTGAAACTGTTTCATTAGAGATGAAAATTGTGGATTTAAAAAAATTAATTACTGGAAGTAAAAATTACGAGGAAGAGTTTGTGAAGAAACAAATGATAGTTATCATAGAAGATAGAAAAGAGAGAGAAGATCAAAAACGAAAGCAAGAAGAAGAAAGAAAAATTAAAGAAGAGCGGGAATTGCAGGAGAAAAAGGTACGAGAAGAACGAGAATTCGAACTTGAGAAACTGAAGCTGCAATATTCCAGTGTACCAGTGGATGTCGAATTACCTACTCCAAAGATAGAACTCAAGCACGTGATGCAGAAATTCGATGAGAAGAACAGTGATATAAGTTTATATTTGCTGTTGTTTGAGAGGCAAGCCGAGTGGGCTCAAATAAAACGAGAAGATTACGTGTCTCATCTATTAGGATTATTACCAGCGGATATAACTCAGCTTATCGCTCGAGAGCCAATCGAGAAAGTTAAGGACTATGACCATATCAAAAGTTTGTTAGTGAAACGATTTAAACTCAGCCCGGAAAAATTCAGGCAAAAGTTTATGACTCATTTTAAAAGACCGGAGACTACCTGGTGTGATTTTACTTACGAGCTTAAAAATTATTTTGAGCAATGGATTCAAGGATTAGAAGTAACTACTTTTGAAAGTTTGTCGGGTTTAATCATAACAGAACAGATAAAGCGGAAAGTACCCGCGGATATTAAAGAACATTTTATTGATGTTTGGTCACAATTCACGAATCCAAACGAAACTGCAAGCAAATTAGATGATTATGAAAATGTGCGATCGAACAGTGTGAGGAAAAAGAAAGAATTATATCAAGAGAATAACTTTTCTAAACATCAAACCTACGACGAAAGAGAAGAGAGACATTTTTCGGAACGGAAATATATACCCCCGCAACAACGAGAAATCAGAAATAAAAGCTTTCATAAAAACGAAACTACAAATTCAAGGAAAGTAACAAGAGACTGTTACGTTTGTGGATTGTCGCATTTTGCTAGAGACTGTCCAAATAGACATAAAAAATCGCAGTTGAGAGAATCTGCGGCAGAAAAGAAACGGGAAGACATTTTAACAGCGGAAATTCAGTCGGAATTAATTAATGGTGAAAAAAGCTTAAATGTCAACCCTTTACAATACGTTGATATTTGTGTGGACAATAGAGAACTGAAAACCCTAGTTGACTCTGGTGCTATGATACCAGTTTTAAATTCAAAATATGTGTCAAGTGAACAAAAAGAAAAAGGAAAAATCATTTTAACAAGTGCATTTGGAGAAAGGATCAACGCTACTCTTTCGAGTTTTCAAATATCATTAAAAGATAAAAACAACGAAGGATTTTCTAGGCCTATTGAGATAGTTGCAGCTGTCACGGATAGAATTCAAGAGCAGTTCATCCTCCCCCCCTCTGTATTAAACTTGTTGGGGGAAAGCATAAACCACAGCAGCAGCCAAAACCCGTCTGTGTTGGAGGCGCCGATGGAAGAGAGCTTTGATGAATTTATGATTTGTTGTGGTGTGAGTCAGAGCGAAGAACAACCGAGCGGAAATGAAAGCGATTCTTTGGATAAGAAAAACAAAATTAATGCATTGAAAAAAGAACAGAAAAAATGTGATACTTTGCAGTCGGTAAGAAGAAATGTATCTCTTGGAAAAGGAAACTTTTTTATGAATGATGAATTAATATTCCACAGGGATAAAATATTAGGCGAAAAAGTGAATCAGTTGGTTTTGCCCAAAAGTAAGAGACAGCAAGTTCTTAAATTAGCCCATGAATCAATTTTCGGATGCCATATGGGATTAAAAAAGACGAGTGAGAGAATTAAATACAGTTTTTATTGGCCAAACATGACGGATGATATTAAAAACTTTTGTAAATCTTGCAAAGAATGCCAGTTGAGGAGTCCGGAAAAAATGATTGATAAAATTCCTATCACTCCTGTTCTCCGTCCGGAATTGCCGTTTGAGATAGTAAATATAGACCTAATAGGACCCATTGAACCTCCTTCTGCTCGTCGGCATAAGTATGTATTATGTCTAATGGACCAGCACTCTCGATGGCCGGAGGCTATCCCTCTTCGTTCGTTAACGGCTAAAGCTACGTGTGATGCTTTATTGGAGATATTTATGCGGACTGGAATACCCAATGTTATTGCAAGTGACAATGGAACGAACTTTATTTCTAAGTTAACCCAGGAATTCATGAAAAGATTAGGTTGTGCTCCCAGATTTACGACGCCTAACCATCCAGCTGGAAATGGTCTTATAGAGAGAAATAATAGGGTGTTCAAAAATTCACTTCATCACATTATCAGAACTGATCCGAGTAACTGGGATAAATACATTCCGTATATGCTTTTTGCGTACAGGGAAGTTCCTAACTGTACGACGGGAGTTTCACCATTCAAGTTGATGTATGGACGTGAAGCAAGAGGACCTCTCAGTGTCCTAAAGTCGAGCTGGTGTGGTGATATTGCCATTCCGTTAAACATGGAGAAATCAGTTGTGGGTTATTTACAGGAGCAAAAAATAAACTTAGAAAGAGCTGCCGAGGAAGTATCCCTCATCGCTTCTGGTAAACAGCAGGCATATGCAGAATATTTTAACCGCCGAACCGCTTCTAAGGAATTTAAGCCAGGTGACCAAGTTTATTTATTAATACCTGATTCATCGAACAAATTGTATGCCCGTTGGACTGGTCCCGGAGAAGTTATCGAGCATTGCCCTCCACATTCATATAAAGTAAAACTTAGCGATGGAAAAATTCGGCATTGTCATGCAAATAAAATTCGGAAATACTATCCAAGAATTAATGCTGTAGGCATGATCTTTGAAGATGATGCAGACTTTGGAGAAGTTTATTCATCTCCCAGTTGTAAAAATGTATGTTACTGGAAGGAAATATTTAATCAAGTGGATTTGCGACATCTTTCTGAGGGAGTGAAATGTCAAATCCTGAACTTATTGCGGAATCATCGTTTAATATTTACCGGACAAGTTAGAGTTGCAAAGGTTGGTCATCACAAGATAAAATTAGAGGACGGTAAAGAAAGGAAAAAACCTTATGTGTACAGGATTCCCGAAGCGTTGAAACCTCAAGTAGACTTCCAAATCGAAGAACTCCTTAAACTGGGTCTAATCGAAGAGAGCTCAGCTGACATAGCTTATCCTATAGTCTGTGTAAACAAGAAGGATGGATCTATTAGGATGTGTTTGGATTATCGAGCTTTGAATACAGTGACTAAAACCGATGATTTCCCAATGGAAGACGCAACGGAATTAATATATTCTATAGGACAGGCAAATGTGATTAGTGTGTTAGATCTTTTGAAGGGATACTATTCGCTTCCCATGGAAGAAGATTCGCGGGATTATACATCTTTTAAGACCCATAGAGCTCAGTATCGTTTTAAGGTAATGCCTTTTGGACTGAAAAACGCAGCGGCAACTTTTCAAAGGGAAATGAACAAAGCATTGTCGCCATACAGAGAATTTTGCCGCGCTTATATTGATGACATTGCTATATTCTCTAATGATATTCCCTCTCACTTGGAACACCTTCATGTGGTGCTGGATAAATCAGAAGAGCTGCAATTCACTGTTAATCTTTCAAAGTGTGCTTTCGCGAAATCTGAAATTTCATACCTGGGACATATAATTGGCTCAGGAAAGCATCAAGCTGATCCAGCTAAGTTAGAAACGATCTCTCATTTGCCCGTACCTGAAACCAAGAAACAACTACGTAGTGCTCTTGGCCTGTTCAACTATTATCGTGATTATATTGCGAATTTTGCCAAGATTGCCTTTCCATTAACGGAACTAACAAAGAAAAGAAGCCCTGATGTATTGCCTTGGTGTGAAATGCATAGTGTTGCTTTTGAAAAATTAAAATCAGCATTGCTACACGCTCCTACTCTACATACTCCGAATATGAGCAAACCCTTTGTGATTTATTGTGATGCCTCGTCAATCGGGATTGGCTCGTGTTTATCACAGATTGTTGATGGAAAAATATGCCCTATAGCTTATGCAAGTCAAAAATTAAACAAAAGCCAACAATCTTGGTCGACAATTGAACGGGAAGCATTTGCTATAGTTTGGAGTTTGAAACCCTTGTGTTTGGATCCGAGATCCACATTTTTACCGATCATAACCCCCTTCCTTATCTGACCAAGTGTGCTCCTCAGTCATCTCGACTACAAAGGTGGGTTTTCGCCTTGCAGAGATTCAACATAACATTAAAACATTGCCCTGGTTCTAAAATACCGCATGCTGATGCTCTGTCACGTTTGTTACCAAAATAGATTGAAAAACATTTTTTTTTTTGAACTAATATCATTTTTCTATTTTATATATCGATATGTGATTAATGACTATTAAATAATAATAATTTGTGCTTCATATTTATATATAATTAGTTTAATGGTTCTTTATTGATTATCATTTTCTTAATATATTGAATAATTGGTATTCGCAAATTTGGTTAAGAGTATTATGTGCTAACTATTTGAAATAGGATTAGTTATAGGAAAATAACTTTTTCTAGTGTTTGTTATAAATTTTTAATTAGCAGTTTTAGTTATGTTTGAAATATCATCTGAGTAATGTTTATCAAGTAAAATCCTTTCTTAATTATGTATTAATGTTTACTAAGTGATTATATTCATTATAAATTTGTTTTTATTAGCTGATAAGTGATTATACACATTATTAAGTGTATATGTATTATTAATTTATATTAACTGATAAGTGAAATTCGTATTATCAGGATGGTATTTGTATACAATTGTGCATTTCTTATTTTTACCACATTGCTCTTTTAAATGTTTGTTAGTAATTAGATCTTCATTTGAGTTAGCTTTGCATTTGTATTTGTATTTATTTTTACTTGGATAATTTGATGGTATTAGATACGTTTGAAAATCCAATTCATAAATTTAATTCAGAGATGTGTTTATAATTTCATATAAACACTACTCTTACGTTGGGGGTGTAGTGATTGGATTTTCGAAGCGTTTACAAAATAAATGTTCATAGATGGCGCTAGGCAACTAGCGCGAGTGTAATGGAAAGAGTGAGATTATTCGAGTGTTAGGTCTTAGCGAGGGAGTTACTGCGCAGAGTAACTCCAACGAATCTGGAATAAAATTGTTAAGTTTTTCTATTTGACTATTTTTTTTTCTAAGCACTTACGAACCAGCCACGACACTAATTTTACAGGAAATATCCCGTAGCTACAAGCTACTCCAACACCAGAAACAGATATGTAAATGGCTTTATTAGAATCACCCCCAAAAACGAAAATTAACGACAGGAAATCATAACCTTGCTGGAAAGAAGGAATTTATCATTTCATAAGACCCAGCAGAAAGGCCATTAAAGATAGTCATAAAAGACTTATCTGGAAATAAGGACAAGGATGAAATTCAAAAAGATTTGGAAGAAATGAATTTTAAAATTATTCGAATTACCCAACTGAAAAACTATAGAAACAAGACCCTTTACCCAATATTCCTGGTTGAAGTAAAGAAAATAGGCAACTATAACAATATTTATAATATTCGATCCCTTTCCTACATCAGAGTCTATATTGAGACGAATAGAAAACCTGCAAAGACCACTATGTATTTCAACTGCGCAGGGTTCTTCCATAGCGCACGGAATTGCAAATGCAAGCTGCGCTGCATCAAGTGTAATGGCAATCACCAACTCAGCAATGTGAAATCAAGAAGAAAATACCGGATCCCATATGTATTAACTGCCATGAAATAGGACACCTCGCCTCATGGAGAGGATGCAAAAATTATCCCAACACCAGAACCTATCCCGCGCCAGAAGATCCTTTGTTGAAGAACCCTCAACTAGAACAACCCCCTTGAAAGCCAGTGTTTAGGAAAGTAGAATCCTCCCCAATGGAAATAGCAGAATTCAAAGACATCTTAGAAACACTCAGAGAAATTAAATCACTACTTAAAGAATTCCCTGGCATACTCAACGCAGCAAAAGAATTAAAAGAAAACCACTGATAAAGAGAAGCGTAAACTCATCCTGATTAATGCACTTCTCGCCTAAAACTCTCCGTACCTTCTACCACTGGGTCCTTGACTTCTGATTGGCTGCCGGGAAACACTACCCTATCCCGATCTCTCCTAATTGCAGTCCGAAAGTAAACAAAGTGTCTCCTCCCCACACCCTCTGGCAGCGAAGGCTTCTGATTGGCTCCGAGAATTCTCTCTCCTTCCTACCCTCCTGCTTGCAGTTGCCTTGTCCGGACTTTGCAACATTTGCCATCAGTATGTAGACAGCCAGGTGCATACTACGACGCTAGGTTCTTATGTGCCAAGTCAATGAGAATAGCCCTGCTTCGCAGGACGGGTACCCCATCAACACCATCATTCCGGAGTGCGGTTGAATCGAGAAGAGCTGAACTGAAAGGTCTTGGAAACTGAACGATGTACGGCGGTGGTCGACCGAGTAGACCTAAATAGAGAGATCTTGAACTGAGGACTGCTGATCACTTTGTGGCGTATTCTGACGAAGCATGTGTCGTAGCCCGTTGTGTCGTCATGAGGAGTAGTCCCTTTGTGCGAAGCAGCGAGTCAGCAGCGAAGGCAAGAGACAAAGGAGTAGTTTCAGCCTATTCGGGAGAGACCTACGTGAATATAGACAGAATCTCTTAAACATTCCCTCTCCTGCTGAATCCTGTTTGGCTGCTTTGTGAGCTATGAACGTTGTCACTACGGAATTTCTGCCTGCGGACTACTCTTGCTATTGTGGGCTACTATATGCAGTAGAGTACTGCAGTGTGCTGTCCTGCATGTTCGTCTCGGCTGCATATAGTTGTCGTTTGTACATAATTGTCGTCTCTGTGCTGTAAGTATTTGTCTCTTTGTGCTGTTCTAACTTCGTCCTGTAAATAAACATCGTCCGTGCTGTGTTAATTATTGAAGGACTGATCATTGTGTGCTCATCTCTTTTCACACCATACACACCCACTACACGAGTAAACGAACTCGATGGATGAATAGGAAATCCGTAGCAATATTTTACATTATGAATATTGGTAAGACAGAATAGAATATTGGTGAGATTGGCATTTAGAATATTGGTTAGATAGGATAGAAATATATTGTTCTTTAGGGTGAACTAAAGTATGGTATGGTCTCTATAGACAGCGGTAAGCTAGTAAATTGACTGGAAGTACCAAACATGATATTAAAATGAATATATATGAATGTAATGATATTTTAAACTCGTAATTTAATTCAAATTAATTTCCAAAGCTATATCTTAATTTAGCCCATAGTAATTTCATTCTTTTATTTCCTGACCCAATTCCACTTTCTCTACTAAATTAATTCAAGAGAAGCTTTATAAAATTGCTGAATCAACTAAAAGTCAACATTTTCACACCCTCCGCGTGAATGGACAAAATACCGCTAACTTGACAAATTCTTCTAAAAGATCCCTGTGTTTCCCTTGGTATGCGATGGAAATCCCTATTAAAACATAGTATATGAGACAGAAATCATTTATCTCTCTTTTTTTACACTACTTTTGCCAAATCTGTTGTTAACGGGAGTGTCTCGTAAATAGATTATACTTCCAAGGAATGGATTAAAGAGAATTTAAATTGCAAAACGTCTTCTCTCTTTAAGCATGCCATCTGCTATCAAAATATTATATGCTTAAATATTATATATAATTTTGTTCCTCCATATTCATATGAAGCCGAAAGTCAGAATTTCTTTTTTACTTAGTATTGTAAGTGTAAATCTGAGACGAAAACTTCGATTCAAATTCTAAAAATTCACCCAATTTCAGAAAAAAAAAAAAAAAAAAAAAAAAAAGAGCTTTCCTTGTTTTAAATTGAAATAAAGCTTTTTAAAAAATCCATGAGAATATATTCATATTTTCAAAACACACACAGGGCAAGAATCATACGATAGATTCAGCATAAATGCTCATTCATGCCAACGGCCAATATTTTCTAATTATTGTACACTAATGCCATGAAAGGCATTCGCTAAGATAACACCTTCATAACGGAGCGAGAGCGGAACTTGCGAGAAGTGCGCTTTATCTTCTATAAAACTTTTATTGCACTCTTCGTTCTCAGAGGCTCTGGCAAGGCTATGCAAGAAAGTTTCTGAGTGACTACTCCTGTTGGCTTTTTTGCTGTAACTGTAACAATTTGTATTTCCTATTTAAGATAATCTATAAAAAATATCACCAATTCCAATAATCTTTAAAAGGTTATATAGATTATTATTGAAAACAATATTCCCAGGAAACTTATATTAGCAATTATTATATATTTTTCATCTTTTTAATGAAATTTACTTAAATAATCCATAATGCTTTGGTAATTTCTATTTAAATATATCTTGCTTTTCTAAATATATGATATTAGCAAAACTGGCCAAGCAGAATTTTTGATAGACAATGTACACTAAATTATACTGAATATAGATAACAGATAGTAAACCAAACAGGTTTAGCTTACTTATTTAAAATAATTACAAATAGTCAACCAGCTACTTCATTTTTTCTTCTTTTATAAATAATCATTTGATTACATTTGCAAAAAATATTCCATTCCCCCCAATTAAAATCTGAAATCTGCCAATCTACTGAATTTAAGAAAATAAATACTGCTATAAGAAAAGATTTCAAAATCAAAATTATTCGGTAGATTAGCTAGAAAGTTTAGGATCCGATGTGGAAAAACTATTTCTTTTGTTATTCAACAGAATTAATTCAGGCAATATGGTATCTTTTGTTATTCATAAGAAAGATGATAGCAGAATCAATTTGTGTGACACTATAATCAACTGACAAATATAACTACGGCATTTAACATAAACCTTTTTTAATGCTGCATTATCACAATAAATAATTCCCCACCCGCTAAAACATGTGGGTTGGATAGCAAAATTAAGCAGCTATGACTCATTTGATGCATATCAAACCATATTAGGTGAATCCATTGTTTTCTTGCATTCTTTTGCTGGAATATTGGAATCTCAGAGCATAAGAGAAGGAGTATATAAATGTTATGTTATTATTAGTTCTGAAAAACAGGTACTTAATAGAATGAGTAATATATATATTGAATTATTTTAAATAAATTGCTAGAAAAAAAAATCACACAAACATTCTGTTGCATTATATTGTTCGATATTATATAATATTAAACAATATACCACAATATGAAAAAAAATATTGTGAATATAGATCAATGTTATACAATATTTGTGTGCAACTAAGAATTAAAAGCAAGCTGATGAAAATTCAAGAGTTTTTTTACAGTTGTACAATGAAATATCAAAGCAAGATTTTAGAATGTGGTTGTAACTTTTATGTGACTATATTATTAGTTAGGAATAAAAAGCACAAAACAAAAATTATTATTATAAATAATTATTAATTAAATTGCAGAATTTATCTTGAATTTTAGCATGAAATATACTGAATTTCACCTCTGAATCACAGCAGACATTTGCAACCATTTGACTTTAAAACATTTATTTTGTAAATAGCAGGAAATTTTACATCAATATAAAATACAAACTAAAAATATCAGAATTTTTCATTAAAAAAATAAAATACTGGTAAAAGAGTAAAAATTATCCACTGTAGACAGTCAAATTTTAATCCATAACTATTAAAAAAAATAATTTTTATACCGAAATTTAAAAAAAGTTTTTGCTTTTGAATTTCAATATAATTGTCAAAATCATAAATAAAATGTATTTATGATCTTGTAAATAAACATTCATAGCAAAAATTAAATGCTGTAACTACAGAATTTCTGTTCTATATCTTGGTATAGAGACCAAGAATAAATAGAAGTCCTAAGCACCAGCCTTAGGGAATACCAAGGGAACTAAACATTCATGCATTTATAAAAAATTTTTAAGTATGACATCATGAAAAACAAAAATAACATTAAGCCTTCAGTGCCATTTACATATTTTAGAACCCTGATTACAATAGGAGGAGGGGGGGGGGGGAGCACAATGTTTTTCTATAGTTCTAATCTGGCACTGTAACAAATGACATTTACAAACAAAATAAAAATCAAAAAAATCAAAATAATAAAAAAAAAAATTAATCATTTTAAGTACAATCAACACATTGGTGGAACATAAAAATACACAAATAGCCAAAAACTTTTATTTCAAAAGCTTGTGAGCAAAATTTAAAACAAAAATATTTTTAAAAAAAATGGAGAATATATATTTCCCTATTTTGTGATAAATTTTATCATAGTCATACTGAGGCTGCAATGATTTAACCTTCTGTTATTTAATGATGTAGTACTTGTAGGATTTGAAAATGAAAGGCATTTAAATATGAGAAGAAGCATCATAATTTAAATAATGTGATGCTAGCAGAAAATAATAAATATAATGCAAAATAGTTTAAATATATCTTAATCTAGGAACAATTACAATTCAGGTTATGTAAATTGAATGATAAAATGTTTATAATAAAAGAAATTTATAATCCAAATAAATAAAAGATTTAATTTCTGACAGAACAGAATCCACTAGGAAATCTCTGCATTACAAAAAAGTTGCAAAATAGTTCACCTATTTACAATTCATTTATCAATCACAAAATGTAGATTGATATTTTTTTTTAAATGTTACATAAATTAATTGAAAATTGGCTAACAGAAATAAAACATACCACTTTGGAAGGATTCATCCAAGGAACAAAGAAAAGTCAATACTCTAGAAGCATTTTTCTGCTTTGTTTTAATTATATAATTAAATAATAACTTTACTTTGTAGATTCAAATAAATGAAATACTTTATCTTTTGTAATTAAAAAAATTAATTCATACATTATGTCTCATGAAGAAAAAGTCAAAAATTTAATCTGGTTCGGAATTGCCAATTAAAAAATGATTAAATAAATACAATAAGGATAATGAAATCAACCATATAATGTAACTATATCATAATCATAAAACATTTCTTTACAACTAATTATTCTTCTCTTATTGACTTCACTATCTATTACAACATATTCCCATTTTTTAATATTTTCTCCCACTATTTTAAGAAACAACAGAAGTGCTCCCAAAATAGAATATGCTAATTTATGGATGCATTTATTCGTCAACATCTTTTGATCAATTAAGGTAAAATGCCATTTTTTTGCAATTAAAACTTTACAGTTTAGATGTGAAGCAATTTGTTCTAATAGCAATTAACAAAAAATGCTATAGGATTTATAAATATATTTGCAAAAAAAAAAAAAGAAAAAAAGTGACTTTTGAATTATTTTCAAGCTTTATTCTTTTAAGAAAATTAATTATGTTAAAAGATAAATAATTAACAAAATGGAATTTTTTTTTTTAAATATTTTTTTTGAATTAAACATTTATACTTGACACTTATTTTAAGTACTAGAAACACTAAAAAGTATGAAAGAAAGTATACACTAAAAAGTATCTTACAGTTTAGTAATAATAAAACACTTCGTTACAAATACAATTTACACAAATAGCACCTTTTTATGGATGAACACCACACTAAACGTATACTAAAACACAGAGAGATACTATACATGCATAAGAATTTTGAAAAATGGCATTATGACATTATGCTAAATTGAATAACATATATACAAATGTGCACCATATATAATAAGCAAAGTAAAAAAAAAATTATCCATATTATTTAACCCTGTATGTTATGGTGAAAAATAATTCTATTAAGTACTTTTAGTTTCTTAATATTTTTTCAATAATTTAATGATAGATTTTCCATTTATATTGTTTCAATTAGGAAACAATCTTAACAATAGATTTTAACTACATATATTTTTAATTAATCAATTCTATATCAAAATAATAAAAAATCCCAAAATAATTTGTTTATACTCATTACACTTTTTACATTCCTTCATGCATATTTACATAGTTACTGTTTTTTTTTTTTAAACAAAATTTTAGACTCTGTAAGGTTAAAATGTATAAAATATTGTAAACTACTACTGCATACATGAATGCACACAATACTAGAAATAAAATATGTCTTGCTGTTTAAAAATATTTTTTGATTAAAACTGCAATGGTTTATTGAGATAAATAATTGCTGAGAAGTTTTTGAGAGTATGGAAAGTGCATAACTGCATAGATTTAAAATCAGTTTGCAGAGTATTACGAAACATTGTACATTATTTTTTTTTATCATTTAAGTTTTTAGCTAGAATGGTTCAAAATGAATCCATTTCCAAATTCACACTTTTATATCTTGTTCATATAATAACATAGATTTCACAGAATTATATACAATTATTTTCATGTATATTTTTTTACTATGTGCCCCTCTATAAACAAAGGTGTCTTCAATCTCTGTTCAAAATCAACCCTTTCCTTAAGGTGCATCAAGAAAACCCCCACAATCTAACTGTTGTATACATGAATTAACATATCAAAAATATAACAAGTTTAAATTTACTTATCAAATTTTTCATTTTTACATTATCCATACTATATTTCTCCCACAATTAGTGCAAAATTTGTTATCTTATAAATGTTCCCTACTTCTTAAAACTTTAAATTAACACTCATTTAATAGATAGATTACTGCTCTAAGCTTCCAGCAAAAATCCTTTTTTGCAGGTATTTTTTTTAACTTAAAAAACTTGATTTTTAAATTGTTTAAAAAAACTTTCAATCAATTTTTTTAAAAACATATATTATATATGTGAAACAAATTAAGTATCTTAAAAAGTTTAATAAATATATTGGGATTTAATTTTTAAAAAAATAGATATAAAAGTAAAATTATAGCTACAGCAGGAGAGCACAAACACTTACCTATTTTAGCCAGAAATACATCAATGTTTAGGTAGAAAATGAGCTAAAAATTTTGTAATTATAATTGCTAAATAAAAATTGTGAATTAATAATGGTAATATTGTCTGATTGACACATAAAATATTTTTTTGTACTATATTTATTTTATGCTTTTGAATTAAAGTAAATTAGTTTGTTAATCAGTTCAAATAATAATACAATTCATATAAATTATATAAAGAGTAACATCACAATTACTTGGGAAAATGTTCATTACAAACTGATTTTGTACAACTTTAATTCCAACTTTTAGAAAGATCAAATTATAAAATTACAAGTATATATACATTTTTTTTACAATGTTTTCAACAAAAATTAAATGACCCGCATATTATATGTCACAACACGAAATAAATGCTGAAGGAAAATATTCCTAATAAATGATAGAATATGAAAGAATACTTTTTAAATGAAGAAAATTCAATATAAAGCATAATATTTGATAATAAGCAAAATATTAGCTTCATAATTCACATTTCAGATGATTTTTAATGCCACTTGAACTAAAACATTTTTAGCAATTGAATATATATATCTGGCTTTTCAGTCTTTTCAGCTTTCAACATATTTCCAAAAATTTTTTTCATATCCTTCATGGACATGACTTAAAAGGACTCTTCGTCTGTTATCACAATATCTATAAAGGTAACAGAAATAACTTTAGTTTATTAGCCAATGAACTGATTTTGTAATAACATGATTCATAATGATTAAAGGAAATTATAAATTGACAAGCAGTGGTTTTAGAACATAAAGAAATCAAAATGTTGTTGTAAAATATGTAAACAAACTTTTATTTTACTTACTTTTGCAACAGAACAATAGGTTTCCTATTTAAAACTAACTTTGGTACAGTAAATGAAATGATTTACAATGATTACAATGATTTACAGGTAAATGAATTATTCATTATTTTATTTTATTTGGATTTTTTTTTAATATACATTTGCCTATATCATTTTTGTCAATTGTAAAAAAGGGGAAAAAAAAGCAATACATTTTTAGATAGAAAGGTAACTGCTATTTCAATGCAATTTGTTTTAGATATCTGTAACATGCGGTTTTATTTATTTATTTTTTAAATATCCTTTTTCAGGGAAATTTCGCATAATAAAAACCAAAATTACTACTATGGACATCTGGCTTCCATAGCATCTTTTTGCTTCTTATTTTTTTCGGTAATATAATATAATTTGATTATTGTAAAACGATTTTTGATCTATATTTAATATTCTTTTTACTACAAATAAAACATTATAAATTTATATTTTGAAAATATGAACCTAAATAATAGTTAGACTGATCTAATATATCTAAGAGGAATTCTTTATACAGAAATTACTTCCAAAATATAAAAAATATAACAAATTTTTACATATTACATAAACTTATCCTGGACTCTTTGTTTCAAGGTAAAAACATCATCAGTAATGTCACGTTCTAAGTATTCTGACAGCTGCTCAACTGCATTCTGAAGATCATGTTGATTGGCCTATAGAAAAGGAAATATAAAAGATAAAAATAAGTAACATAAAGGACAAATAAAATACATACAGATGCATAAAACACATTTTATGATCATGCATTAAGTGTTTAATTCATTTTGTAGGGCATTAATTATTAAAAAGGAAAGCTGTCATTTGAATGCTACAGTATTTTTCAACATTTCAACTATCCCCTCTAAATAAAAATTTGAAAAGTTAATTAATATATATTAAAATTTATAGAAGGGGGCAGGATTAATATATTTCAAGAAATACATTTTGGAAGTCACCAATGTTAATTTTTCTCATAAAAAATCTTTCAACCATCAAAATTTTCTGAAAGAATATATCATTGTCATTGACAAATACTTTTTCTCTTTTACTGATTATTAAAAAAAATTATAAAAATTTAACAACTTGACCACTACTAACAAATCTAGCAGAAATGAAAAATAATACCAAAAACGTAAAATTAGCAGATTTACGAAATAGTAATAATAATAATAAAAAATAGTAGAATTTGTAACAAAACTGAAAAATACTAGAATCGTCATTTATATTTTCTTGAAGACAGCAATGCTTTAAGAAATGCATTGTTTTAACTTCTAATTAATCTATTTTTTAAAAACATTTTCCTGATCATTCAAACTGAACTGTAACTTCTGAGTTGTAAAGGATACTACTTTTCAAACCAAAAGAACCAAAATACTGAATCTACTAATTCCTTTAAAAAAATTGTATTAGCCCAGAATGCTTCCTCGGGCAATTTCTTGCTTTCTGATATCCTATATAATATACAGCACCATATTTGTCATAGTATGGCCAAAGAAATCTGGACTAAAGTTATATATATAAAAGAAAAAACGAAACTAAGTATGGAAACGAAACTAAAAATTATTTCATATTCAAACAAGATGAAAATTTTAAAAACTATTAATAAATTACCATTGTATTCAGAGAATGCTAATGCTGCTACTACCAAAATACAGATGAATCTAAGTAAATTAGAAACATATGCAAAGTAGAAAGGAATACATTAGAATCATTACAATAGAATTTTCTATCAGTTGTAATTATGATTCTATTGTATTCCTTTTTACTTTACATATATTTCTAATTTACATATATATATATTTCTAACTTATATTCTAATCAATGTTCTTTTTTTTTGTTTAATGTTAAATAAGGCCATGTTACTTTATCCTAAAATTTTTTCTTATTTCTGATCCCGATGGAATTTTTTAATTTATTTCTAACATGTGCTAAAAAAACTGCTGTCTTTAACTCTCAAATTTAGATCAAAGAAATAAAAATCCTTAGCAATTATTTATTTTCGAAAATTTTCCAAAGATTCTCTATGGTAAATTGGCTCATATCAAAGAATTCTTTAAAAAAATCTCTTATGAAAATAACCAAGAGAAAAATTCACATTCTGCTTTCTTGTAATCAAATCTAAACTGATCTATTTCATCACTTCTCTCCATATGAAAACCGTTTCCTTTATAGGAAAATTAAACAGAAGTTAAATATCAAATTTATCTCCTTTTCGGCCATTCATTTACAAACAATATTTGAAAGAATAATAATGTCTTACTGATTGAATTAAAAAACAGTTTTACAGAATGGGTAAACAAAGAACATTAATTCAGGGATTCACTCAGATGATTGCACAACAAGTCTACAAATGTTTTCCATGATGATGAGCAACACATGACTCCTGTTTCAATGCATTTAAACAACCTTTGCCAAGCTGTCAAGTACTTCCCTGAGACATTATATTCTTCAGAAACTCTTGACTATAATGTATGATGCAATTCCAGAGATGTTTGGTATTTGGAGAAGAAATATCCATTTCCAAATGCAGACAATATAAATTCTTCATTGTAATAATTAATCATATCTTATTGTGTTTATGTTTCCGTGCATTACAAGTTGTTATGCTTCAAAAATTGCAATGGTGTATTTTTTTTTTTAATATGCTTCAGAATTTTATAAATAAAAAAGAAAAGAAAATGTCTATATTCAAATATATGAGCTCACAGTTTATTGTTTCCTTGTAAAAGATGAATACGCAAGCATGCACAAACCTTTACAGATCTACATAAAGCACACATTTTTACTGATTTTGAGAAAATGGTTATTAGATCTGACAAAAATATTATAAAAGCAAAGCTTATATATTGAAAATAATAATAAAAATTAAATCTTAATCTCAAATAATTGCTATTTAGGAAT
This sequence comes from Argiope trifasciata, assembly GCA_026543055.1. Classification (NCBI taxonomy): domain Eukaryota; kingdom Metazoa; phylum Arthropoda; class Arachnida; order Araneae; family Araneidae; genus Argiope; species Argiope trifasciata. The sequence continues at coordinate 1,385,021 of JAPMOQ010031664.1, forward strand.
TTTACAATATATATATATGTTCAATGCTAAAATCAGAGTCTGTTAGAGGCAATTCCAGCGATAAATACTAAGTAGCATGGTTTTGTACACAATAAAACCTGCGTATCTGCAGGCTTTAGTTATTGTTAAATGAAACAATCTATCAGAAATCATGGCAAAAACTGTATTGTTTATATGTTTTATATTTGGAGCAAATAAAGAAACAAAAAATAACATATAATTTCCAATGAGTTTAAAATCAATTTGAAGCACAATGATAAGCAGATGGAGCTTTGAAGAAATTAATGCTTTTTTGTTTAAAATGATAGTAAATGATTTTATTTTAAAATACAACTGGAAAAAAAAATGATTGAAACAAATCCTTTTAAAGATAAATCTCACCTCAAATATAGCTGACTCATTAGTTTTTGATAAATAATAAGCAAATACATAAGTATACATCAAAGTCTGACGACATTCACATAAGATGCGAACAGCCTTTTTTAGGAACTGCGTTTCATTCCAGGAAATATTACTCTTCTGCATATCTTCCATTTTTTTTTTCACAGTTGTATAAAGCTATTAATAAGAGAAAAATAAAATACATTTATACCTTTTAAATTTACATTTATACATTTTAAAATTCATTACTAAAAATTACAAGAAATGGGATAAAAAGAGAATTAAATAACCAAAACAATAATAATAATAAAAAGCAAAATTTTATCTCTTCCATATTTCAAAGATAACATATAATTTTTTTTTGGAAAGGTTATTTGCTGGAATTATGTCTTTCAAGGATTTTAAATGATTTAAATCTATGTACTTTAAACATAATGCTAATTTGCAACACTATAACTCTAATAGATAATGATAAATAGTTTTCTAATTCCATGTCCAGAAAAGAACACACTTTGCATGGTAAATATATGCAACAGCTGCTGCTATGTGCCACAATTGAATTACCAGCTACTTCTTCAAAAATAAGGAAAATGTATACACATAAATTATTAAAGTGTTTCTTATAGAAATTATGTTATTAATGGATATAAAACTCATTATATAGAGCTATATTTTTCCACAGATAAGCTGACAGATCTTATAAAAAATGTAGGTAGAAATATTAAGTGCAAGCAACAATATGTCACACATGGCACTATACTTATTTTTATTGGATGTTTCTTAAGTTAAAAAAAAAATAATTTGAAATCAAATAAGTTATTTTTAATTAATAAGTTATTATAAATTAACTTTGTTGAAATGAATTATTTATTTTGTAAAGCTGCTACACAGCAATGATTTTAGAATTTTCCCTAAAGCCATTTACATGTAATTAGAAATTCACTGCATAATAACATATAAATGGGAAAAAAAATTAGAGCTATTGTTATCAGCATCCGAAGTTTAATTTTACAGTGAGTTAATTGGAAAACATTCTAAACATTTTATACTTAATTCAACACATTCTAATGTTATAGGATGTTTTTAAAAATTCTCATACACAAATTTTGAAGTGAAAAAAAAATGCACTTACAGCTTATATTCATAAGTGTATGGTAAGTGCCTTATTTAGATAGTCCCAGGCAATGCATATTATAAGAACACTATTTTAATAAGATGGAAAAAATATTTTCATATTTCAGCACATTTTTAACTTGTTAGAAATTTATTATAATATTCTTCATTTTACAAATTCCAGGAATTTCGCTTGTTTTTATTTACTATGACCTGATTGTCTGGAACCATGTTTAAACACAAAATTATATATATATAAAAATTATATGCACTGTAATAATAGAGATTGGTTTGGTTTTTTGGCACAAGGGCCATAGATTTGACCATGCTGCACCAGACTAAGTAGAGTTATTTCAAGGTAAAAAATTTGAAATTATTTGATACTATTTGAATTTTTTTTTTAAAGTAGATAACTTTAAAAAAATTTGTGTGAATAAAAACCAATAGATTTAAAAAAGGGTAAGAGGTTATCATGTGGCGTTTTTCAAAGTAAAGTAGTTAAATCAATATTTATAGATTTTAAAAAATGTAAATGCTGTATATCAAAATTTGGGCATTCAGAAAGCACATGTTGGACAGAGACAATGTAATTGCACCAAGAACACATTGGAGCTTGTTCTCCTAACAGCAGATGATGATGCATGTACCGAGTATGACCCAGTCTCAATCTAGTGAGAACTGTATCCGTTTTTCTATTAATTTGTGAAGGTCAAAGTTCAGTTGTAGATTTAATTCCATGAAGCTTGTTTTCACTTTCAATGTCCCATTCTCTTTGCCATTTGTTTAAAAGAGAGATTTTTAAATGCTTTTTCAAGTCTGCTACATTTGCAGAAGTATTCTTTGAGGCAGTCGCCAATTTGGCAGCTTTGTCTGCTCTTTCGTTGCCCCCAATCCCAACATGAGATGGTACCCAGCATAATAAAATATTAAAATTTCTAGATTCCAGTTTATTTAAAATATCCAAAACATTTAAAAATAGGGGATGGTAATACTGAGGATGATAGGATTTAAGAGACTCTAATGCACTAAGGGAGTCTGTGTAAATAATTAATTGCTTTTGTAGCCTATTATAAATTTATTCTAGTGGGTATAAAATAGCAGTTATCTCTGCTGTGAACACTGAACAGAAAGAGTTAATTTTAAATGAAAACACATTATCCGGGAAAATAATTGAAAAAGATACACTATTGGCTGATTTGGATCCATCTGTAAAAATTGGAATAAAGTCATCATAATGCTGCCTGTGTTCAAGAAATATTTGCTGATAGATGATATCCGATGTGTCAGATTTAGTAAAATTTGCAAAAGGGTTTAAATAATGAAAAACATGAATTTTCCAAGGAGGGAACTTATTTTTTGGTTGAAGGGTAACTTTTAAATGGAGTTGATTTAAATCTGTAAGAATGTTATGCACTCTCCTATGAAATACAGGAATAAAGGATTGCCTGGCTTCAGCTAATCGATTCAAAAAAGGACACAGTTCAAAATTATGAAATGGATGGCTTATATTTGATTTCATCCTAAAATAATAATTCAATGAAAGCATTTGCCTTCCAGATTCAAGGGATGGTTCAAAACTGTCGACATATAGGCTTTTAATGGGTGAAGTTCTGAAAACAGTAGCCTTGTAAATCTTAAGCATGGAGATTCTGTCAGCCCCAATAATAGAGAGAACATAATGAAATATATGATAATCTAGCCAATTATATTTAAATAAGAGTTAATATTAACCTAATTTTTCATAATCCATGTAATCTGTATTTTTTAGAAACTTAGGAATTTTACAATTAGAATACATATATAATAAATATATTTATTTATTTATTAACCTGTTTTGTACTTAAACAGACATGTAGTTAGGCTAGTACAAAATCTGCTACAGTTTACCAAATTTTTTAAGTTATAAGAAATTTAACATATTTATGAGAAAATGAATGTATTATATAATTTAAATAAAACTAAGTCAAATAAAATATAATTTAATTAAAACTGTAATTAAATGTTGAAAAATATCAAACTATTTGAATTACGTCTTTATTCTTCAGATTCAAAACAAATATTGACTGTAGCAATTCATTTAAAATGCAATGAAAAATATAGAATCATTCTATTTTGAATCAATGAAATGAAATGAAAAGATATTTACCAAATAACATGTATATTTCATTTCAAAGAAACATTAGATCTATTTTAAGTAAGATTAGCAAATTTAAACTGTGAATAAATTACAAAGTTGGAAAAGCCCCATCCTAAGAATTTTTTTGCTCCATATCAAAGAGGGCATTTTGCCCTGACAGACTGAATGTGTACCAAATTCACTTAGATGGTGGTTACTCAATGTATTCAAGTTTTTAACCTAGAATCTTCTGGTCCAGAAGCCAAGACCTCATCACCAGGCATGACGCAAAACACCACCATAGCAGGCCATAAAGGCCCAAAATGAAAAAAGAGAAATATTTTTAAAAATCTGAAAAATTATTTGGAAATATATTTTCTTGAAATGAAAATAACAAATGAATGTTTCAAGCTCACCTTATTTTCAAATTTTAAGCTCTTAACATGGTTCATGTAACGATCATAGTAAAAAAGATATCTATCAAGAGCAGATTTTGACTGCTCTTTACTTTTAGATATTTCTTCATTGAAAAGGTTACATCTATCCCTAAAGGAAGAGACAAAAGAGAATTGTAATTAAATTAAAAAACAATTATTCTTAAAATATAATTCATTGTCATTTAAATATTTGAAATATTGTATAATTTAAATGAAGGATAAGGAAATCTTCATACCAAATACAAGAAATGATAATTTAAAAATTGTGCAATAAAGTTTGAGTTCTTGTTTTTTATTTTTCCATGGTATTTCTGATTATAATTTTGTTATAAACTATTTTCAGATCATTCTGTTTGCACTGATTAATTAATACTTGTTTATATTAATATACATCTACTTATCAGAATAATCTATTTGATTATAACCTCCCCAAATGCATAAAGTAATAACACAGAAAGATAATTTTACAGATATTTTAATCATTTTAGAGTGAAATATATTCAATCTAATACAATTAAAAAATAAATAACTTTTTATATTATCTTCTACTTTCTAAAATTTTATTTATATTACTTAACTAAAGAAAAAAATCAAATTAAAAATAAATAAGTGATAAAAGCATAATGAACTAAAACACCACTCAGATTAATAAATCAAACCAATAAAACACAACATTTTAAAAAAATTTCAAATAATGAAACATTTAATTTAAAACAATATAATGATATATTTTTATCCAAAAATTATAGATTTACTATACTTACCATTGGAATTCATGACAATTCCAAGCACGTAAACAAAGCCAACAAAATTCAAACTTGCAATTTTGATTTTTACATACCATATGATTACAACCTCCATCTTTTTGTATGATGACATTACAAAATGGACAATTCTGTAAAATTTAAAATTTCTGATTTTATCTATTTTCTTCAACTGAGATGCATATACAGTAAAAGCTCCTTATTCGCGCTTCCTTCATTCGCGTTTTCACTATTCGCGGATTAAAAAAATGAGACACAATTCCTTTATTTGTGACTAAAAATTTCTTTATTCGCGGATCTAATCTTTAATCTAATAAGTACAGACATAAGAATAAAAGGATTCCAACCCAATATCCTTTGCAAATGTCGTCAAATGGACTAATAAAAAAAGTAAAATAGATCTTATTACAACCTTGTCTAAAGTATGTTGTTAAATGCAAACAGCAAACATAGCCAAAATCGCGAATGAAATAGGACGAGATGGGTTCGAACAGAATCATGTGATTTTCAGGAATTGCTTGAATCGCAAGATAAAAATTTGAGTAAAATCGACTTCTGGGAAATGTTAAATTCCCAACCCATTGAAGAAGAGGCTTCAACAAGAACTGGAAACGTGACATATAATTAGAGAAATCTTAGTGAAGTTTTAAGAATGGCAAATGAGCTTTGCGATTTCTTTATGAACATTGATCCGTCTATGGAGCAAAGTCTTATTTTTAAGAGGCAAATTCCTAATGAGACTGCTGCATATCAGTCTGAATGGAAGGAGCTTTTAAAAATTGCCTAGCAAGAGAAAATTCCAAAATTCTTCAAACCATTGCCTAAGAGTTAAGGTAATTAATCAAAATGTTCAAAAACTTCAATTAAATTGATTATATATATATATATATATTTAATTTTTAATTTTGTCACCTAGGAACATATCCCCTATAATCCCATATAAATTGCCATTCCGTATTCACAGTTTCTGTATTCGCGGCATATTTATGGAACATATAACCCACGAATAAAGAGCTTTTACTGTGTATATGTATATATATATATATATATATATATATTCGATATTTTTCTTAAAATTGGGATACAGTTTTATCTAAATACAGCAAACATAGAAAGTTTTATTCTTTTTAACCACAAAATAAACAAAACAAAATTCTTAAACGTATGTAGTATCAGTTAGAATAGAATAAATTATTTTTTTAATGAAATGAACACCAAATATATATATATAAAAGAATTTAAAAAACCTAAATATATATCTAATCAGTAGATATTAGATAATAATGGAATTTTATCATTTATAAGACTCCAATTTCAATGTAATCTGAGCTGATCTGAGATAAAAATTAAAAATTTTAAGAAGCTATTAGTTTTCTTCTCCACCAGTTAACTAATTAAACTTTTTTTAAAATAAAATAACTAGTAATTTTAATATTAATCCAAAAAAAATTAAAAATTCCTTAAGTATTTTCAAAAATTAAAAAATATTAAGCTTTAAACTAGTTCTTTTTGAATTATAGACAATAATGATAAGTATGCAAGTAAAGTATTTCTTAATAGCAATTTTAAAATTCAACAACAACAAAAAAACATTAAAAAAAATTTATGCTATATCAATTATTCACACTCTATAACAAATTGTCATCACTAAATATATTAGTAGCAAGATTACACCATTTTTTTAAATAAATTATTTAGTTTAAAACAAATAATAAACTAAAACTGATAATATTAATTGTCACATTTTTTTTTTTTGTAAATAGTTAAAATATAAGCTTTAATCTGCCCCATATATGTTTATTACTATCAATTAAGATTATTATATCTGTTTTTTTTTTAAATAATATTAATTTCAAATTATTTCAAAAATAATGCTTATTTTACAGGAAACAGATAACCTAATATTACATATGTGATTTTAAAGAGATATTAATGAATGAAATCTTAGTTCCAAAATGAAAGGCAATTCTTAGTTAGAAATCAATTTGGTGTTTCAATGCTAAATATGTTTACTTAGCAAATATAACTTTTCTGTATCTGTTCAAAAAAAGTTAACAGCATTGCAATTTTTTATAAGTTAATATATAAAATTTGAAAAAAAAAGTAATAATAAAATACAATAACCTTAGTATTGGCAGCAATCCAATTCAAAGTTGCACTATCATCATGACACTTCTTTTCCCATTTCTTTAGTAAATTACATGTAATAGGATCGTGCCAATTTTCTGAACACTTAAAACTGTAATAAATTATTAATTTAAAACATAAAAATAGCCTAACTATGTCATTGATTAATAAAACATTTAATATCAAAATATTTAAGAACAGAGAGATTGAATTTTACAGTTAAATATTTAAAAATAGAAAAATTACTACAACAATAAAAAATGAACAATAATCACTTGCCATTTCAAGATTGTAGATAATTTTTACATGTTATCACTCTTATTTAAAAATTGAATAATTTCATCAATCATATTATACCAGTAATATCAATGTTCTAAATGAATAACATTGAAAAAATTTCAATATAAAAAAACTTATTCATATTTAGGAACATTTTAATTATGGTTTTATGATATATCAATCATTTTAAAATAATATTAAAATATAATAACATAAACTATCACATTGATTTCCTTTATAATCATAAAGCAAATCAATTAATAATGAAAATTACAGTATTTAATCTTAAATAAAATTATTACAAAAATTTATACAGAGAAGAAAATAAAAAATATGAATATCAGACAAGAGTGGTTATAATACAAAATATAAAATTAATTACACAAAAGTTTTACCAGAAACGATGCCCACATGCACAAATAACTGGACGAGCATCAACAAACTGCACTTTAATAACATAATTGCAACCTGGCTGTGGGCAATGATGCAAAAGGCGATTGCACTATAGCACAGGAAAAAAAAGAGACATTAAATAAAATAATCAAAACGATACCAGTACTAATGTTTTGCACTAACATATAAACAGATTTATATGTGATATTTCAACGACTTTAAGAAAGACAAAATTTAAGTAAAATTTAGTTTTTGTACAATTTATTTTACTATTACTTGAGAATTTAGAATGGTAGGCAATTATATTATAGCAACAGTTATAGAAATTAAAATTTTCTTTCGAAAATCCATTATTTAAAAAAAATTTTAGCAGTTGCAATTTTATTAAACATTGTAGTAAATTCTCTTCCTATACTTTAACTGCCTTTATAAAAGCAAATCTACAATATGATATAAATTAAATTATTAAATTAAAATCTCACTATGAAGATATTTTGCAGACTATAAATAGTTATCTTAAAACCATCAATCAAAATCATAAGGGACAGCAACAGTTGTAAATGAATACAAAAATCTTAGAAATGTGAGATATTTAAGATTCGTAGTCAAATTTAGCACGCATGAGAAGCACAAATATAAGGAACATGAATCTGTAAACTCAAGATTACAACTATACAGTCATACAGATACCCTTAAATATATGTAAAGAATATATAAAAATTCTTTTCAAGCAACTGTTTACAATCAAATAACCATTTTTAATTAATAACATTCTGCTATCAAAGTATCAGCATATTTACAGTATGGTGTATACATGGGCAACTACAGTTATCACATTAGAATTTGATTGGTTATTGCTATTTTGAGAACTCTAATGGTTATTAATATTTTGTTTCAATAAGTTTTCTGTATATCAGTAATTTTAATTTACAAATAATTGAAAAAAAATTGCAAAATGGTTTGAATATTGCATGTATTTCCAGATCAGAAGCAGAATTAATAATTAGAATTGCATAAAATGAAAAAAAAATCCATTAAAAAATGTGCATGTCAATAAAAAATAATTCCTAAAAACTAAAATTGTTAATTTACAGCAAAAAAAAATGTAAATAGAAATAAAATTATACTTACAACAATGAAATTATTGGTGATAAGATGTTGATATTTTAATTTCACTTTAGGATCAACCAAAAGATTCCTGAAAGAATAATCAAAGACAGCTATTTTATTTTTTGGAGAAAGATTTAAACATACACCATAATTACCATAAAGCATTCATACTTATATAAGATTAGACAGTTTAAAATAAACACTTACATAATAGTTTGGTCATCTACTAATATATCACACTCAACAGCAAAACAGGGAATAGACTGAAATTATAGGTTTGAAATGTTTCTATAATATACAGTATACATTTCTTGAAATACAATAATTATATACAATAAAAAATACCGTTTTCTAATAAAATATTAAAATGTATAACAGTAAAATGGTATTGAATAATAATAAAAAAAAATAATGCCAAAGTAACATTCAATAAATTTCTTTTTAAATGCACTTCTTATTATACGCCTTAGGATTTTTTTAAAAAGAAATAACTAATAATATCTTTAAATTTCTAAAGATCTAAATAAATATAAAACATGGTGTAAACTGGCAGTCAATGCATGTCAATATGAATTATATGCATAAAAATAATTCAACTTTCCTGTGAATAATTTTCCCAAGCTTTTTATTCAAATGGAATAATTTATAGATATTTTTTTTAAATCACTTTCTCATTATTTTATTTATTAACAATTTTTAAGTCAGTAACATTCTGGAAGCCTAAGTCCTCATGGTTTCTAACATTTATATCTAAAAATGACCATGTATTATAAAAAGTATTTTACTTAATATAAATAAGTAAAATAATAGTCTAATTTAATTAATATAATTTAAAATCATTAATGAAATCATATTAAACCATAGACCTTCATCATAGACATATCACAAGGAATAAATGGTAGACATTTCATAAACACTGCATACAGCAAAATACATAGAAAGATGTGTTCAATTTTACTCATTGATAAAAAAACAGTTAAATTTCTCAATTAAAATCAAACTAGCAGTTTAATTTATTACCAAGTTGTAATTTATAGTTGTTACGTACAAAGGCTATATTATATGGATTTATTTCACCATGAATAATTTAATAAATACATGTTTCAGGAAGGAGGAAACATATTTACTTAATATAACCTGTCAGGCGAATAAGTATGATGGGTACAGATATAAAACCAGTGGCACTAGTCTTCTCAAAACTTTCACAACCACAATCTAATAAAGGTATTATCACAGAGAATGTCTTACATGACATTATTATACAATTGTTACAAAGTACTTTTTGGAATGAATTTAGTGTTTCTACTAAATCTATTGTATGAGCATGGGTTTAATAGAATATCAAAATTGCATTTGTGTTTTAAATGTATTTTTCTACCCATTCAAACTAAAAATTTGATACAAAACAATATTTGTGTTCACAAAAATGCATAACAAATTTCTAAAATTTAAGTCACTGTAATTGTGATTAATTGTGTTTGCATGTTTTTGAACTGGCAGATAAACAGTTTGTCAACCCCTTGTTGGATTTTGTACAAAATTTTAAAGACGTTTAATATACAATCGATAAATTCAATGTCACAACCATATGCAGAGATTTAAAACATGGGAATTCGTCAAAATCTCAAGTTCGAATTTTTAGACGATTACAATACTTCCTCTATACTTCATATACAAGAAAGCAAAAATGAGAAAACAATGAAGAAATTCTTTTTTCAAAGTCATGAAGATTACATTTTACAACAATAATTGTTAGACCAAATCATATTCTATGATGTTTCAGACATTCTATGCTTTTTTCCTCCTCCACTTTTGATTATCATATGACAATACTATTTTAATATTTTTCATATTCAATGGTATTTTGTTTAAAATATGCTTTTAATAATTTTTAATTACTGAGATAACTATAAAAAAATGTTCAGTTTCAGAAGTAAGCAAAGTAAAAAATTTCTAAGCTTGTTTCCCTTTTGAACACTTTTATATAATCATTTTTTACTATTATGTATGAATCATGATATATATTATTTATTATATACAAATATTTAATGCTAGATGTCTAATTTTTCCATCCTAATAAGTTTTATTAAAATGTTTTGATTCAGAGAGTATGTTACTAATTAACTGAAATTTAATAATTTCCTATTTAAAATCAAGCTCAAATTTTAAGTTAGACATAGAGGTATAAAGAAAATAAACATAACTATATAAGGCTTCTTACACAGTGTGAATTACATGGCCATTAAAATTTGAAGCTCAAAAATATTATACTGAGAAAATCATTATGACTAATTTAGGTAAAAATTATTCATTTGAAATTCCATATAATTTTTAATCCAGATAAATAAAAAAATTACAGACAGATAGTTAACAAAGATTTCACTCATCTGAAATGGGTTAGCTGGATATTTCATAATTTACTTGTTAATCTATTACTATTACTAAATGTTTAAATTCTAAGACATAACATTAAGTAGTGTATATAGTATAAAAAATAAAATTCTCAATTTAAATGACTGCCAATTTGTGTATTAATTATGAATTTAAAAATTCTGACTTCAATTCATTTTCATTCAACTTTAGAGCATGTCTCTTTGAAACAACTCTCATTTTAAGGAATAAGAAAACTAATATATGAAAATGTTAGAAATATCACAGAGTATTTACAATTTTGTATCTGCATTTTTCAAAAATGTTAAATTCAGATATCTTTATTATTCAGTTATAAGGCCAATAAATAAATATTGCAACATAAAATTACATTAAAAATTTAAATGGATGATTTTTGGCAAAAATAAATGCTATTAACTGAAGAAGAATAAAAAAAAGTACTAAATTAAAATTCCATTAAAAAATCATACCTGAACTTCACCGTGTTCCATTATCTTCGTAGTTATATATATTGTCCAACATTCAGTACAATATCTATGGCCACAAGCTAAACTTGTCATCAGCTGAAGAATAATGTACAAATAAATTACTAAAAATTAAGAAGCTTCTTTTTTTAATATTAAATGAATTCCATATAATTTATAATATCAATTATATAATTAATTGTTAATTTATTTTAAATTAATTTTAAATTAAATTACATATTTCACTAACAAATTTTTAAAAGTTAAAAAAATTGTATCAATATATGCAATTTAGTATTGTTAATTGACTATAGTAAAATTATGAGTACAAAAATAAATACACATTTTGACCAAAGCCCATACTTAATAAACGACCAGAAAGCAAATATTAGATTCTCTTTTTCAAAAACTGAAAAGAATAAGAATTTATGAAGAAACAATAAGAATTTATGAAGTTACCAATAAAATAAATAAATAAAACTGCAGATCGGGATATTATTACAGTAATTATCACAATTAGCTAAGATAATAAAAACTACTTTTTGAAAATACCTTAGTATAATCAAACATATTATTTTAAAAGAAATAATTAAAAGGCAACTTACACTAAATGGTATTTTTCTATAACAGATTTCACATAATTCATTGCCTTTGTTTGTTGATTTCTGGAATATAAGGAAGTATGCATACTTTTAAGTAGAAGTTCAATATATTTTTATGCCAACATAAGACTTTTTAAAAAAATGAGATCGCAGGGAGGAAAAATTTCTGTAACACACACACACACATATACACATTACTTTTTAAAACTTTCTGCTTTGACTTAATATTTATTAGAAATTATAATAATAAAAAATCGTAATTACTTTTTCATTAAAGTATGTAACAAGACTCTGTTTTATCTGAAAATTCCTTCTAGTGAAAATCCTGAAATTTGATTCTTTCTTGCTCAACAGCAATATTTGCCAAACATAAATGTTGATACAAATTTTTTCTTTTAAAGCAAAAACCATCAAAAATCAAATTTTTTTTCTTCTTAACACTAATCTATAATAATGAATGCTAATCTATATCAAAATTTCATTCAGGTTGAAGCTTTATGATGATATTTTCAGAAAAAAGAAGGAAAACTTTCAGATATAAAGCAATTTATTTTTTAGTATAATATGGCCACTACTATAAAATTAAGTTGAAAACTAAGAGTTTACAAACAAATTATCAATCATATTGACTTATATGCATAAATTAACATATTAGAAATAATAAAAGCTGTACATCAAATTCTATGTAAACCATACCCAGTTCTACTTCCTTGAATTCTAATTTTAAGATCTGATGATTATTTGCTTTTTTGAAAATTTTTGGACCGAAAAAAATGTTTTAAATTAAATATGCAATTATGCTAAATTCTAAATGTATTTTTCAAAAAAGCAATACATTTTTTAAATAAATCTAATTCTCAATATAAAATTAAATTTCCAATGTGCATACTTAATATTACAAATATAATGAGGAAGCTACTATTTATTTATATTACACAAATTATGAACTACATCAAATAAAAATTATAATCATTTTTGTACACAGTATATTAATATTGAAATATTCAGTTATGTTTTTAGTCTATGGAAAAGAAGAAGAATATAGCCTGTGTGATATGCAAGGAAAGAAGAGAGCATTTTTAAATAGAAAATGCAAGGAATTAGTTTTAAAATATTATACATAAATCATGCCCTATTTGTAAAAAAAATCATTTGTTGGAAATATAAAAATAAAAAAAAAAAATTCTCATAACAATATTGAAATTTTAACAGACAGATATTTATAGTTTCAGCAATAACTTTGGCATTTAATAAATTTTTATAATTTTTCACATTTCAAAATAATCACAGAATAAGTTTCTATTCATATTATCTTTTAAATAAATGATTATAAAACTCATGAAGTTTTAATTATCCAGAAAAAGTAGAAACTTTATTTAATTTTCTAAGTACAATATTTAATTTGATAGTGTCCCCAGCAAAATTAATGAATTACCAATTTAGGGAGAAAATGAAACAGAACTGATACAGAGCCATATGTAGGATCCTGACAAAGACAAAACTGTAAAAGAGCAATCTTTTTACTAAAGTTGAGGAAATAACCCATTAATTCCATAGGAGTTTGAAATCATAGGGGACATTTTCAACAAACATAATTAAAAGAAGGTGAAGGCTTTTTTCAGTTTTTCTCATTGAGGGCTTCCAATTGGATGATATTTTCTGAGTTTGATTCTCATAACCTAAAGATTAAAATTTTAAAATTTCTTAGCTGAAACCAGCATGAAAGAATCAATTTCTTACATTTTATTTTATAAATTACTTTACTAGTATAAAGTGACATTAAACATTTATTCCAAATCCAAATATTATTTTAATACTTTTCTTGATTTAATATAGCCTCATTATTTATAAAATGGATGCTAAATGCATTACAACAAAAGGAACAAATAGTAAAATGTGCAAATGGAAATTCTTATAAAATTATGAGAAACTGTTATTATTTATTTATTTCAAATATTGATGAAAGTATACATTTCTTTCAAAGTTTAATAACACTTTCCAATTTTCTAGCAGATACAGATATTTACCACTTTACTCCTTGAAACTACAGATAAGGGATTGACAACATGTGCTTCTTTAAAGAGACTGTCAGGATCTCCATCATAGTATCTATGGAAATGAATAAAGTCATAGAGAAAAAATAAATGAATCTGATTAAGGATTATATTACAAAACTAGCAAGTTATTTTGTTGTTGTCGTTGTTTGTTTGATGACTCAACAAATATATAAATATTCAGGCAACAAAAAGGTAATGATAAAGATTTTCAAAAATTTTACCTTGAATATTTTGTTTAATTATAAAAAGTGCTATTTATAGAGCAGTCATTAGTTTCAAGTCATCTAAAGTAGTTTAAATGTATTTAAAAGATTTTTATGAGTTACTTTACACAAATAAAAAATAAAATTGAATACTATGACATGAATTATAAATAACGCTTTCTTCACATATTATGTCAATAAACTTTCCTCCATTTTTAATACGTTGCTTAAAAACATTTTAAATTAATCCAAAGCCTTACCTATCATAAAGTTTTTCTGTATCCCAATTAAAATGACTCAGTAGAATTCTGGTTATAGTAGGAGGAATCTATAAACATAATTTATAAAAAGAAATTAAATAAAAAAAAATCACAAAAGAAAATACTACATATTTTTTGAAACATGAAAATAAGCATTATATATCTATGTAAAGTTTCTCTTTCACTTTTAACTCATTATAGACTGAAAAAAAAGCGTCTGATATCTTCAAGTTTTTTTTTTTTTTTTTTTTTTTTATGATGAGTTGGTACTCATTCTTGTACTAAAGGTACAACAGCTCTATGCAGAGGCGGCGGCATCAATTTTCCGACGGGGTGGGGAGAGGGCAAGATATATTCGACAGGGAGGAGCAAATAACATTTCACAAATTTAGTTTCCAATAATAATCAATTTTATATTTTACAGGTAATTAGCTTATATAACTAATTGTAATAAATGATAATTATAAGTAACTATTTGGACTGTTTATTAAATAATTATTGTATATATGCTTGCCAATAATTTAAATATAGAGACAGTAAAAAAAATTTCGACAAAATGAAAATTACAAATAAATAATGCTGCTTTGATATTGTAAATAAATTTGTACATTATTTTAAAAATCTCATCACAAAATTGAATAATTGCAGAAGCAATAGAAAGTAATTATGGATTTATTATAGCATGTATATGCATATAATATTAAATGCAAAATCTTAAATAATTTAATTGAAAAACATAACTTTTCATTTCAATGTACAGTTATTATTTATATATTAAGGATTTATTCTGCTTCAATTGTTAAGATCACTTTTTAAAGACAATCGTTTTTAAAAGATTTACTGGAATTTAATATGTTAGAAACATGAAGAATTGATATAAATCAAATATATAATGATGTGATATATAACACCCAATTATTTTTAAGGCATTAAAGCTTCAAATACAGCAACTATTCTTCTCTATTTTAATATGATCATCCATAAGAATTTATATGCAAAGATTTGAAGAGAAGGAGGGTTTTCCCCTTCTCTCTGCTTGAACTCTTGTTAGCAGCTTGTGGTATTTAGCCAATCAGTGCTGAAGGGATCAAGTGATTTTGCAACTAAATTTCCCTCGACCATAAATTTACGATGGTCCATCTATTTTAGCCTTCCTTCAACAGATGTGGGGTATCAACAAGTTAAAAGAGCATGTTAAATGTTTCTGAATACAAATCAAATATTGCCTTATAGTACAACACACAAAAAGTATATACTTATAGTACACAAGAAGAAAAGTCCAATATCAATGTTTCAGAACAAATTTCTAAAGAATTTATTCTAGAAAGGCGCACATTTCACGGTGAAGGAACAAACTCAACTATAATTTTTATGTTTATATTTTTCTAATGTCAAATGTATACATTAAAAAATATGGACATATCTGAATTACAGCGGTACATATTTTTTTCTTTTTAATATTATTTCTAACATTAAAATACCAAAAAAAAGCAGAAAAAAAAAGTTGTTGCAGACTTTAAAAAATGTATGTAATTTTTCAAACAGCTATTTTATATTCTTTTTTATTGCCACAATTTTCATGAGGCATGCAGAATGCTTTTTTAAATTTCAATGCTGACGAAAATCAACATTTTATACTTTTCAAAAAGAAAGCCCAATATATATATGTATATATATATATTCAAAAAACAAAAAATTTGTTTTCTTGTTATAGGAATATGGCAGTTCTTAAATTTCATGAAAAAAATTTATGATCTGAATAATATAATCATATGAATGTCTATATAACTTGTTTACATGTATCTATACTTAAAATTGCAAATACATCAGAAGTTAAGAATGAAAATATTTCTTTTATTGAATGTAATTCACCGAACTTAATTGCTTGACAAGTTCCTTCATGAAGCAAAATTGTATTTCTTATGGAAAAAAGAAATTTCATAATTAAGATGGAAAGAATGAAGGAATTTAATTCATTTTTAAAAAAGCAAGCAGAACAAAAAGAAAATGTGCAAGAGTTGCGTTCCAATAATTTGATTTTACACCTGTTAGTATTTGCTATTAAAATCATTTTTCAATTATTATTTATTTATTCTTTTGTTAGAGTTATGTTGCATTTTTATAGAAAATTCTTAAAATTTATAGCAAAAATGAAAATTGATGAATTAATTCCTTTTAAGTCACTTAGAAATTTAAAAAATTAAAAAGAACATTTTTTTAGTTAAAAAACAAAGCATGAAAGTTAATTATATATTCAATTAATTAGAATACACAGGAAATTTTATCGTTTTTCTACAGTTTCGGAATAAATTATTCCACAAGAAATGTATTTATACCATATTAAAATTCAAATTTCTTTTTCAATGATGCAGTTTCATTTCACTGTAATTTTTATCTTTCGCCAACTTTTTCCAAATTTAAGAAACAATTAAGTAAATGCGGACGACTGTGAAATAAAAACTTTTATCTGCATTTAAAAAAATATTCTGGTTCAATTGACATTCGGATTTTATTTAAAAACATGAAACACTTAAAGTGTTAAATAATACATAATACTTTATAAAGAATCTTTTTTGTGGTTGTTGTAATTAAACTATTACTAAAGAAGCATTTTTATTGCTAACAAAATCAGATGCATAAACTAGTAGTTTAATTGATGAATATAGACCTGAAAACGAGAGTAAATAGAAAGCTGTAGAAACATTGTCAACCCCTCCACATAAAGCCAAGGATGTATATGGAATGCCCTCTTCATTGAGACAAGTGGAACTATTTTCTGAATTATTGTTGCAGTCCCCCTCCCCTTTTTTATGATTGCAGGGTACGTTTTTTTTTAGAAGGAATTTGTTGAGTGTGTCAGCTAATCATAGGGTTGAAATAGTGATATATATCAACTCTATGCAGGTAACTGAGCACAAATAAAACCTCACTGATTAGCAAGCACTCAGCACTGGGAACTTGAAATAAGTTCAAAATATATACATATATTCTGCAATTAAAATGAAGATTTTATTTAGAATATGTTCAAGTAGAATATCCCTATAAAAATAAATATCTTTGCACAAAAATCTTGATACCCCTGAAGTTGTAAGGGAGCTTACCTACTTGTAAGGGACCTTAGAATAGACTAATGGTCTATTCTACCTATTCCATAATCTGGTCATGTAATCACCAACCTAAAAGAATTTTTAAATAAGGATTGCAATCAAACTCTCGGCATTAAAATATCTTTTGAACACATAAGCAAGAAAATGTAAAATGTGAAAATTTAAGCGGATGTGACAATTTTTTAAAATGCACAGAGAAAATTTTAATCTTGTAAATATAAAAGTTATGTTGCTTATAAATGTTATAGTATGGTATATAAAATGCGTGAGTAAAAAAAATGAAATCTTTAAAATGTAATTATACATATTTATATTTAAAAAATGGCTACAAATACAATATCAAATTCAATTTTATTCAAAAGCATTAAGATATTGAATTTGCGCTCCCTTATTCTTAAGTATGTGTTATTGTTAAATATTTTTCACCTCCAGAGCTATTGTAAACTACTATTTCAAAATGAAGGAAAATAATACCCCATTTTGCATAGTTATAATATTAAATGTAGCATATGAAAAACTGAAACATTAATTTATTGAACAAGTGAAGTGCATATTTAGATAAAATATTGAGTACATGTATGTGTCAGTTTTTCGGCCGAAAGTGATGTAACTATAGGCTGAATACACGATAACGAAATTAGATGTCCGATTGCCTCTCATTTTAACATCCGCCGCTCCGATTTCTTTGTCAACAAAATGCGAAATTTTAATCCTCGTCGGTTATTATGTCAAATGTTGAGAAAACTATGGTTTCATCTTATGTTTAACAATCTATCGGCAGAGCTTCGTTGCATAAGTAGGTTCTTAGGTAAAAATACTACTACTAATAATATAGTAATAATGACGTTTGCAAATCTTATTCACTTTTCCGTTTCATTGGCTTTCCTGCCGAATGTGATGGAAACAATAGTCTGAATATCCGACAATTAAATTCGATGTTCGATAACCTCTTAATTTAACATATCCAGCTCCGATTTTTTAGTCGATCGACAAAGAATAGTCTGCAAAATACGACTGATTCATTTCACCTCGTCGGTTATTATGCCACATGTTGAGCAAACTATGGACTGAACATGTGACCCATCTTATGTTCGAAAATCAGTCGACCTAACTTTGAACTGATTTTTAATAGACTCACAGAGAATTGTAGAGAAATGTATTCACCAATCGCCTTGTTGCTATACGTCAAACATTGTCATTCTTCCAACTTAAATCATTCCTCCGATACTTCGATAGTTTATGATAATTCAGTTGTAAGTTGGGTTTTAAATTACCAGCGGGTGACCGAGCTCCGCTCGGAGAAAACAGGTATCGAAGCTAACTCGAAGATTTAAATTTTCAATTGTGATTTATCAAAACAATACATGCCATAAGAAAATTTGTGAAACCATTGGTGAAAAGATAACCGGTTAAAGTGCACCATTGTAAACTATTCTAAACAAAGTTAGAGTTTGGAAAGGGAATTATTCTATACAAAGGTCAAGTAAAGGTAAAGATTGAAGTTCAATATTTTTGACAAATTTATTTAGAAAAACCAAACATATATACATACATAAGAAACATATTATAAACCTATAACAGCATAAACATAAAACTTTATTAGTTCGCCATATTGGCTATAGATGGCAGCACGTTACCGCTTGAAAATTTAAGTAGCCAT
>JAPMOQ010031664.1:1420469-1504075 GCA_026543055.1 Argiope trifasciata
CTCTAGTTATCTTGCTTATGTCATAACAAAGGCAAAAATTATATATATATATATATATGATAGTTTTGGGCTCTAGGGACCATAATCTGTAAAGAATTGGAGAAGTTTTTCCCAACATTTTGTCATAACCCACTTCAATACGTAGTAATCCTTTAAAAATCTATCTTTTAAAAAAAAAATAATAATAATCTCATTTTGGCTGTATATAATAGAAAATCTTATTTTTCCTCTCTTTAATTTGTTTTAAAATCCTTTACTAATCTTGACTAATACATTTTGGATTAATTTTCATTTCTCTTTTTTTCAATTTTGAAATATGAATTTTATTCACTAATTCAAAATTTAATTACTAGTTAAACCATAATTTCATTTTATTCCTTTCATCATTTTTTCTTTGTACTTGCTAGAATATGTCTTAAAGTTTAATTTTATGAAATACTAACAAAAAATAACATTTTTTTCAAATTATTTCATTAAAATTTAATTTTTTTTTATCAGCTATGAAATCCGAATCTAGTGAGGGTTCATCCTCTAAAAGTGGAATTGTTATGAAAATACAAGCTCCAGAAAGGTAAGCAAGCTTCATTTTTTTTTTTTAAATCAAAACAGTGCAAAATTTATTTTCTGTAGAAAGATATAGTAAAAATTTTATTTTCTGTGGGAAGAAAGAAATAGAATCTCTTGCTCAATTATATTTTATAATACATATCTGTTTTGATAAACAACAAATTAGAAATAGAGTAACTTCTGTTATGAAATATATTCTTTTTCCTTCTAATCTTTTTGCATAAGTTTACAGTTTTTGTGCTCTAGTGCACATTTCATTGGGTATAGCATAACTACAGTTTTCCAGTGTGTGTAATTGTTTTGAGTA
Source organism: Argiope trifasciata (assembly GCA_026543055.1). Classification (NCBI taxonomy): domain Eukaryota; kingdom Metazoa; phylum Arthropoda; class Arachnida; order Araneae; family Araneidae; genus Argiope; species Argiope trifasciata. The sequence continues at coordinate 1,421,344 of JAPMOQ010031664.1, forward strand.
GCTTTTAGAGGTCATCAGAAACTTGCCAGACCATCTATTGGATGTAAATTAACTTTTGAAGTACATTGTAATTTTTTTTTTTGTAGATTGATGAAAATTTATTTTTTAAATAAAATATATGGAATGGTTATTCTGAAAGAACAAAATATGAAATAGCGGAGCTGGTTGCAAATTTAAAAACATATGAACTTCCTTTACATGTAGTGTTCTAAATAGTGAATAATTTATTTTAATTTTGTCCAGTAACTTTATGTTCAAGTCTTAATGTGTTCTTAAAGACTGTGCAGATTATCTAAGCACAAAGAAAAATAATAATACAGTATGGTGTGTGAAAGAAATAGATACTTCATTGATGAGAGAAGTTGTTCTAAAAACGCACATGAAATATAGTGTATAATTGAAATTAATGTGTTCTAGCAGTTTTTATTCTTATTGCTACAAAGAACTGAACACATTTAAACATCATTCTTCTTAATATATTGTTTTGTGCGATCTTTTGAATGAATAGGAAAAGAATTTTATATTAAATTTTTTTATGTTTCTAAATCCATTTGTTTGGTGAATTATGCTAATTTTTATACTTGCATTTATATACATTTTAATTCTATTTTATATCTTTAAAAACTAACTCCTTAAATCTTAAACTTTTATAAAATTTTCTTACAAAAAAAAGTTCTAATAAATGTAAAAACTAGAGCTTAATTTTTGTTCAGATTTGGAATAATTTCTCAATATGTTTTGCAGTTGTTAAAATGGAGAATAAGTAACCTGCTTATTCAAAACATATGTTATAATTGTTTTAGTGCTTCATAAAGTGAAAAAAAAAAAAGTGGAAAATTTCATCTTACTAATCAGCTGAACCCTGATATCTAAAAAGTGGATTAAAATACAAGTTTTTTTCCCTTCGTAAACAAAATATATTTCTTAAGCTATCTGCAAACTTAAGCAGATCATTTGATAAACTTCTGAACTATGAAATATTTGCTTTATATCTCTCTTTGGGGAGGGGGAAATTTTTTTAGCAAATTGTCATTTAAATTATATAATTTGGTTTCATAGTTTTTTTCTTATCTTTTTTTATGCAGATATTTAAAATAACTATATTTGAACATTTTTCATAAATAATAATAGTTTTGGACATAGTTATATACCTCAAACATTAAAAAATAATAACAATTTAATAAACTTTTGAAGTTTAAAGTAATAAGACATTTTTTACAGCCAAACATTTCTGAATGCCATTATCCTATTCTATTAATAAAAAGGATTTAAAAAACTTATTTAGAACAGGGCATTGCACTGTCATCAATTTTTGTGGTAATTTTGCCAGTCTTATAAATATTACCAGTCCAAAATACTTAGTTATTAGCTTAACAGGACTACAGCTATATTTTTTAAATGAACAAGTGGAAGAATATCTATGCCGATTTTTTATATGTGCTATTGCACATATACAAATCAGATACAAACTTTTTTTGATGTGTTTCTACATCATTGACAACAATTTTAGAAATAAGGTATCCATCTAAATAAGCTGGTACTTTAAAAAATTTTGAAATATATCAAAGATCTTGATTGTTAATCTTATAGAAGTTGAATTAAATTATTGGTAATGATAGTTTTTTCATTTTTATTTTTATTATCCTTTTTTGTTTTTGTCAAAACCGAAAAGAATTTGTTTTACATTAGAAGATATTGATCAAATATTATGAAAATACAGAAATAAGTATTATAATTTAAAAATTGCACACAAAATTAATTTTTAAAAACTTTTTTAATGAAAATTATGCTTTATTATAAAACAGAAAATAATTTAGGATTTGAAAATATGCAGATTTAACGTGCATGTACGAAGGTACTTAATTTCTTTGGCTAAGGTATTTAAAAGTACTTAATTTTTGCAGCACTTTCTCACTATGCATTTTGACTATATTATGATTAAATATTTAAAATTTTATTTTACTGTTTGTATTGTTTAGACATGTATGTGCTTCGTAGCTTGACTTTAAAAAGGGGCAGTTGTAGGATTTTAAGGAATAAATTCCTAAATTAACTAGTTAGTTTATTGACAGTTTTTTTCTTTGAATGATTAAATTATTTGAATAATGCTGGAATTCTTGTTATTTATTTATCATTTTGTTGTATATCAGTTATCAATTTTCTGAAATTTGAATTTCACCCTTTTTTTCCGTTTAGCAAGACACTGACTCCTACTCCTATTCAACACAAGCTAGCTGATGATGATGATGAAGATAAAACAAATGGTATGTGATATATTTATGTAACATCCATTGAATTTTGTTCATCATATCTTATGAAAATAAGTTGATATTTCAGCATATAAAATTTTGTTTATTTTTAAATTTGATAAACAAATTGAATCTACATGAAACTTTCTACAAGATAGTAAATTTACAAGGAATTTACAAATGTTTTAAATTTGATAGAAACTGGCTAAGAATTTTCAGTTAAGTTGCTCACAGACTTGATTTGAAGAGGTTGGTTTCTTGTGTCCTTTTCAAAATGTAGTATTAAACTTTTCCCAATTAATTAATATAATTGTCTTTACAATTTATCTGATGACCGATGAATTAATCTTATAGAATATTTTTAAGAGAGTGTGCGTTATTAAAATAGTCTTGGATTGTGTATCAAGGTATTAAAACATATTTAGAGGTAATTCAGAAAATATGCTTCATTTCCATATGAACAAGCAGTAGGTGGAGATTGTAATATTATTCTCCAAACACTGTTTTGAAATTACTTATCAAATATTTATCAAAATTGGATTCTAAATGTTGTGCTATTAGCTCTTCTGTTGAATAAAATGAGCATAAACTCTAAAACAGATATCCTAATTGCTCTTTTTATGAATTGATAGAATTTATTGTGAACTGTTTAATATTTATGCATTCTGAATTTTCTAAAACAAATTTTGGAACATGCTGAGTTTATGTGTGATATTAAAAGATTTAAGAAATAATTCTGCTGAAAAACATTCATATATATTTTCCCCTCTTTTAGCCTAAATTTATTCTTAAATACATACATGGAAATTCAGCATAATTTAAGAACATCGTGGTGCGTTGATGAAGAGAATGTTGTCTGTTTTTCCTTTATAAGAATGTTCATTTCCTGATGTTAATTATTAAAAAAAAAAAGATTAAACTCTGGAAAATGTTATTAGAAGCCATTTCAATGGTTATTATATTGAAAAGTAATAGACTGGCATAATTTTCTAATTCTTTAATGATAATTACTTAAGCGCATGCCATTGATTCCCAAGCAGAATTCTTTTTCTTATTGAATCATGTAGTACACAAGAGACTTATTTAATTTCTTCTTACATCATCAATAATATTACATGTTTTTACATTATAAAAATAATGGAAGCTAAAATCTGAAATTTTCTTAAGGTTACTTCATTTCTTAATATTTAAAAAAAAAACTACATGTATTATAAGTTAGCTTTTATTGTTAATAACTGAATATCAAAGACAACTTTTTTATATATTTTAATACTCAAAAGAAAAATTCCTTTCACTCTAACCTCCACCCCCATCTTTTTTTTTTCTTCCCAAATTTCCCATTACTTTCATAATTTTTTTTAACTTGCATAGTAATAAGAATTAGTAATTTTTCAACTTAGTGGAGGATTTTTTTTATATACTCTTTTTTTTTCCATTTAAGAATAAAACATCAAAATAAGACTGCGAGTTAAAAATCGTATGCAATTTCCTTCTCGATCATACTCTAATTATTGCAGTAACTTAAATTTTATTTCAAAAAATCATGATTTTTTTTATGGTGATGTGCATAAATAGGTAAAGAATTATTGTTTAAATATTGCCTAATAGATTGGCCATTTTTTATCAAATATTTCAGATTTCATATCTATCTTTTCCATCAATGCATTTAATACACCGTTTTTATAAATTAAAAAGATATATGTATTTCATTGCTAATGCTGATATTTTCTGTTGATATATAATTCTTGTAGCAACTATGCCATCCTGAAAAACTGATTTAGCGTAGCTACCTTGTTTTTATAAATAGATTATTTTAACATTTTAAGGAGTTAAGTATATCCCCATTCCAAAATTCTTAATATATAACAGATAAAATTAATTTAAATATATACTAAAAATTAATATTTCATTATTATCTGCAAATTCTTATTAACATAATACAATTTTACTCTTCAGAAATATCATGGTAATTGTTATGATTAATCATGTAACACCTCGACTCATTGCATGCGGGAGGGGGTACTTGTCTCCTTTATTATTTATGCATGATGGGCATTTGTTTTCTTACCTGCTTATATAGCAAAGATGATCATTCTTGATGAATGAACGCACACAGAATTCTGATAGAATGCTTCTAGTTTCTTCACCAGAGGATTCAGCCATACGCAATGCAGTTGAGAAGGTTGCTATATCAGTAGCTGTGAATGGTGAAATGGCTGAGGAGATGGCAAAGAAAGTGAATGAATCAGATCCTGCTTACAGGTAATATAGGAATAAAGTTATTATTAGAAGTTTTATCAATTCATTCCTCTTTAGAGGAAAATGGCAAGAATGAGTATTTAACCAACTACATTTTCTGCTGTTAATGTAAAATTAAAGTGTTTAAATCTGTATCTTAATTTATGTTGTTTTGATTGTGGTATTATCTGTGGAATATATAGAGCTACTACCTAGCTATTAAATGGCAGTATAATGCTTCAATGGTATTTATTAATTAAAATATTAAATTATCGAAAATTATTTCATGATTAGTTATTAAAAGTACAAAGTGACGGGAAATACAACTGAAAGGTGCAATTTTAATGGTAAATTCTTAAATCAAATTTTCTTGAAGTATGTTTCATTTATAAGATACTGTTTCATTCTTCAAATTCCACTTTTTTGTATCGATAAATAAAATAAAAAAATCAGAGATTCAAAAACATTCACTCTTGTAATTAAAATTAAATTTTAAAAAAAGTTATGCTTATAGAAATGAGCTCAGGTATTAGAAAGGGAACAAAGAGATTGTAAAAAATTCTAAAGTTCGGTTCAGTGTTGCAAGCAAACGGCTCGGGAAAGAAAAGAGATCATATCTTTAACACAAACATTTATTTGAGACACGTACACACACATGACGACACAATACAAATATTTAAGTTTAACTACTTTTAAACTTTCAAAAGGGGAATCTGAAGAGGAACTTATAGTTCTGCGAAAGTTTGGCTGTTTTCGCCATCGAAATCTAAAATGAAATTCTAAAATTCTCAGGTGAGGAGTTCAATTTTTATGCTGGTGAGAGCGCAATCTATAGGCTGTTTCTAAATTTTCCACAAGATTATTACACAGTAAAACCTTGTTTAATGAACACTTTTCTATAATAAACAAAGTAAAATGGGCGTGGTGGCTTAATAAATAATCATAAATAATCTTTTTCAGGATGAATAGCAAGCAGACATGATGTCATATGCTAGATGAGCATCATGTCCCCTTGTATCAATCTGTTTTAAGCATTTACTTATGTTTTTAGACAACTTTCTGATTTAAAAAAAGCATGCAATATAAGTAATAAATTATAATTATAAATATATTCATTTTTTTTTCTTTACTGGAAATAGAATGTTTTAAAAAAAATGTTACATGTATTCCAATGGCAAAAATTGATTTCCTTAATGATTGTTTTGCTTTATGAATAAGGTAAGGAATTAGTTGTGCTTGTTAAGCTAAATTCCACTGGATTAAGTTAGATTTCATTTTTAACTATAACAGAAAATTGTAGCTTATCAGTGTTTTATTTACATTTACCAATTAAGAATTGATAAATATTTCTATACAAAGTTTGATGCATTGATTAAATAATTAAAATTTACTGTATATTTATATTTTTACATCTTATGCTATGCATCAGATAAAAGCTTAAAAAATTATTAAAAATGACAAAAAGAATTGAGTAAAAACTATTGTCACACAAAAATGAAGAAGGAATATATATGTAAATGCTATAAAATAGATATGAAGCTGATTAAAAGGAGTTTTCATTTTATTGTTATAAGTTTGAAGACATTATGCAAATTTATTAGATACATTTAATGTGTGTTTATTTAGAGTTCAAATTATATATAGTTAAAAATTGTTAGAATGTGTGTATGATTATTAAATTAATACAAAATTATAATAATCTTCTAAGATATAATAAAGCTGCTGAATTATTCATAAATTTTATTTTTAAAATTTGCTATTTAAAATATATGCTTAATTTTATAAAAATTAAAATTGAATTTAGTATTTTCTTATTGTGTGTTATTTTCCCTTTCATTGTTTGTAAATAGATTTCTTATTCTAAGATTCTGATTGATTATTATCTTCCTTTTTAAAAAAAGCTGGTTTTGAAGTGGTACCAAATCCTGTAAGGTTTTCTTCTAAAATTATTTAATAAATGTTTTACATAATACAAATTTGGGTATTTACATATCATTCCTTCAAGTATGGCAACCAAAACATTACCTTCAATTGCAATGAACAAGTATTTATATGAGAAAAAATGTTATTTATATTTTTATATGATGAAGATGCAAACAAAACTTGTAACTTAAATCAACCTGATATGGATGATAAGATAATATGTACACTCTTGCTACTTCTATGTTATTCCTTCAATAATTGACACAATCATTGAAATAATAAGAAAAATTTATTGGTTATTCTATCATTATGTATTATTTATTTTTTATCTTATGTTATTTTTTAAGTAAAAATACATCCCATTACACTTTTTATGGATTATCTAATCAATGTTTCATCATCTTGCTTCTCATTAATAATTTAATCGGCATTTGACTGTCTCATTTCTCATGAATTATCTAATCGATATTTTACCATTTCAGTTGAACATTTGATAGTTTAGTATAGCTACAAAGTGTTAGAGGTGTGATAAAAAGAGCATATTAATAAATGCAAAAAAATTTAAACTTTCCAAGATAATTATTTAAATTATAATGACATCACAATTATATTACAAATATAATGCTTTTGCCATCTGAAAAAATTAGATAATAACTTTTTGTTGATCTAAAAAAAATCTTATAACCTTGCTAATTACTTATCTTTTAAATTTGAGAGCATTTTGCAATTTTAGAACTTCAAGTAATTAAAAATACCTCTAAAAAATCAAATATTAGGCTAATGTGAAAAAAAAAAGTTTTTATATCCACACTTATAATTACAAAAATTATTGATTTCTTTTTCGTTGTCCAAGGTTTGAATAGTGTAATATAATGTCATGGTTAGTGATTAATAGCATAAAATCTTTTTTTTTTTTTTTTTTGTGATAGCTTAGGGTTTTTAGCTAAAATGGTTGATGGATTAATCTGTAACTACCCAAATTTGTTTAAAGTGAATTAATATCTATTTATAATTAATAGATATATGCAGTAAAATAAAAATGAAACATTGTAAAGCTGAAATGTTTTATGTGAAATTATTTGTTAATCATTTCCAAAAGTAAATATTTATACATAATGACCATAATATTTATATCTAATTATGTTTCAGAATAACTTTTTTTTTATTCAAATTGTTAAAAATTTCAAAATTATTTAGCAATTTTGAACATTTTTTTAAATTTTAAATTAAATATATTAGTTAAGATATTAATTTTTATAAGCACTCTAAATTTGACAATCTAATAATTTTAAATTGTCAACAACATTCATTGTCTCTTTTTGAAGAACTTATTTAGCAAATAAAAATAATTGAATGATTATTAATTGTAAAATGTAAATGTTTTTTTTAATTGTTGCATATTTATTGTAAATAACTAGAAAAATAATTATTTTATATAACTAGGAAACATAACCAAAAGACTTGGCTTATTTTCTTGTTAAAATTTTAATATCATGGGGGCTTTCAGTGAAAGAAATATTTTATTTATGTTTTAGATTTTTGTACGAACCTGAAAGTGAAATCTACAAATTATATCAGAAAAGAGTATCTGATTTGGTGGAAGCTCGAAAGAGAGCTGAAGCTGATGGCCATCTAATGACTTTCAGTAACAAAGGTGATATATTTTCACAGATTTATTAATTATTTTATATTGGCTTTGTAGTAGTATTTTTTATCTTGAATAATAAAATTCATCAGAGAAACTTACTGTAGAATTCGTTAAAGTAATATTCATTCTTTTAAAAAACATTTAGTACCAATATTTTTTGTTATATTAATTATTTTAAAGATTTTTTGTGCTTATCCCTGCCATTCCTCCAAACTCCAAGAGAGTATTCTATGAGCATAGCATTTTAACTGATTTTATTTCATGCATATGTGTGTGTGTGTTTCTGTGTGTGTGTGTGCACGTGCATGTTTGTGCATTTCTTTTAAAATTTGTTGTAGTAAATAGAAATGGGTATTTATTGGAAAATAATATAATTGTTTGACAATTATATATTATAATGGAATAATTTTCATCAATTTACTGTTTTAAAGACAAAAAAAGGGGGGAGGACATTCTTATTCTAGAAAATATATTAAAAACATTTATAGATTAGCTTGTTACAAATATTGAAAAATAAAATTTTCATATTAATTGTATTTTTTTTTCTATTCTAGTATCCTTCTTTGTTTAAAAGCTTTCTTTTTTTGTATGATGTAGGTGAAGATAATAGATCAGAATCTCAGTCTTCAGCAAAGAGAAAAAGAAAAAGTAGATGGGAACCTGAAAGTTCGAAGGATGATGTTAATGTGATGCCAAGTTATGTCCAACAAGGTTAACAAATTTTTCTTAAAAATTGTTCTTTTTCTCTTCTTTAAATATATATATATATATGATGTCGTATAAATTGTGATAAAAATATTCATTAAAAAAATCTTTCTGGTATCCCATTAAATTAATAAGATTGAAGAAATATCTGCTAAGTTTGTTTTGCAACAATTAATGAATTATTTAACATTCTGGAGAAACCAGTTTTTTTTAATATCATCTATGCACTTATAAAAAAAATCAACCAGCTATAATGAAAGGTAAAAACTGACTGTCAAATTTTAAATAATATATCATAAAAAATATAAATGCAAACAGAAACATTAAAATGAATTTTCAGTTGTTAAAATTGCAATATGACATGCTTTAATATATTTTGAATAGTTTTTAAAGATTTCATCTAAAAAAGTAAATTTTTAAATGTATTTTTTATGTGAACTAATGATGAGATGGTACTGTGATAATCTTCGTTTCAAAACATAGTTTTTTACATTTGGCAGCTTGATTGACTAAAATATGTTGTATTTGACATTAAATATTTTTTAGAATTTTTACACTTGATAATTTAATAATAATTAATATTAAGCATTTACTTAGCTAATTACCTCCATGCTATTTTATGTTTAGTTTAATTCTATGAAATATTTCTAGACCAAGGCTTAAAATCTTATGCATTGCAAGTATTTGGTTCTACTGATTTGACTCCAGAGCAGTGGAAGCAGTTGGAGGATCAAAGAAAAGTTAGTTTAAAATTCATGTATATCTTGAAATATAACAAAATTTATTAATGTTTTTATTTCCAAATTAACCATAGAGCAGATCTTGATATCATTAACTATTTTTAAATTATCTTCCATTACTTATTAATCTTTTATTTATTACTTAATTTCCTCCCCCCCCCCCTCACACACATGTTTGACCAGAATTGCAGGCATAATTTGTAATAATCAAGAAACTATTTTATTTAAAATTGTCATGGTCATAAATACATTAGCACATACAAAATGCTTATGGGAAAAAATTATTTAAATTATATTAAGTGCTGAATTAAGATTTAAAAAAAAAATTGTATCTGAATTTCAAACTTTCCGTATAACGGAGTTAATCTATGCCCATTTAATAAATATGAAGTTACCTACACCAATACAAATCTGGAATCTGCTTTGCACTGTGCAATAATACTTTTACTGGTCATAATACTTTTTTATCTTTAATTTTATCGAAATTAGTTAATGAAATTGTATTCCAATGAATTTGAAAATATTTTATGTTTCTAAGGATATAACTTGATTTAGATTTAAAACACTTCCTTCCAATTTTTATTACACTTATGCTTAATAATTCAGAATATTCTTAAATACTGCAATTATTGTTTTCTTTTGCATTACTAAGCCAAAACAGACAGTAAATCCCTTTTCTTTCTATCTTTTTTTCTGTATTCAAAACATTTTGTCAAAATATAAACATAGGGCAAAATGTTATTTATTGAAAGCAGTTATATTTCTCATTATGACTTTTGACATCATTATGCCTGCATTGTTTAATATATATTAAAATGTTTTTCATCCATCCACTACAGATGCGTCTATTGTATGAAATGATGCAAGCGAAGCAAAAAGCTGATCAGCTTCGAAAGCTAACAGGGAAGGTGAAATATGAATATGATTCTGATGAAGATACGGATGGGGGAACTTGGGAACACAAGAAAAGAGCAAATGAGATGGAAAAGACTAGATGTAATTATTTATTTACTTTTTATTGATTTTTTAAAATCTTCTAATAATATTCATTAACATTATGAAGTTTTAAAAAGGTGGTAAATTCCCATTGTAGATGTTTATGACATTTTAAAGCACTCGATATTCCATATTTATTGTATATAGAAAACGTGCTAGACTTTCATTTGCTTTATTCGACATAACTCTGTTAGTAATTAATTCGAGTTTTGCTCAGTTCTTCTTATTTATTGAAGTAATAAAGGTAAGATTGATAGAACGTCTTAAAAGTGAATGCTAAGTGGTAAAAAACTGCAAAAAAAAAAAAAAAAAGATGCAATAAAATAATGTAAATAAAATAACTTACATTATTTTATTGCTTCTTCTATTCATAAAAAAATCATCCAATAGTATTTTTAAGTATATGAAATTTTCTGAGTTATATTTCTTAAAGAGTGTGATAAAATTTGAGTTATGGGATAAAATTTGTGAGCAAATAATTTGCATTTCACTTATATTTCTAAAATATTTTAACTAGCTGAGTTTGATGTGCATCTGTTTTCCCTGGATTATTGATTTTGAAAATTTCCAATTTAATGCTATTGTAGAAGCCTTACATCATTCATCATATGTTTTATACTGATTTTTTCTGTCATTTAACCTCTAAAATATGAGCTTTTTATTCTGAGCAATATCATTAAGTTTAATCAATCCAAGGGTATGCTAATTAATTTTAAAAATTATAAATATTAAAAATAGTAATCAGAATTATTCAATATTGCACTTTAGTGCGTGTATGTGTGAGACAAACTACTAAAATAAGCTTTGTTACATATATTAGAGGATTCATTTTTCCACATTCAATAAAAGTTTAAGTATGCAAAATTTCATTAAAATAACAATAATACACTTACGTTATGTACATTTATATTACAGGAAAGAATAACAGTATTTAGAAATTGGAAGCTGTATGAATTTTTCATTGTTATTTACAGTTCAAGTTTAAACTGTCAAATTTTTAACTATACAAAAAATTTAAAAATTAAATTAAAACTTACCAAAAATGCATAATATCAATTAAATCAATGTGTTTTTATTTTATACAGTTAAAAGATATTGAATAAAATATTCCCACAATAATAGAGAAGATTTGAATTAATTATTAATATATTACAGCAACAAAAAATATTTTAAACATTTATAAATAAGAAAAAAGTTTATATGCAGTCATATGGAAAGTGGGTTCAAATAATTTATTAAATTTTTAAATGATGCAAAAATAATTTTTATTTTGTGATAATTTAAAAAATTTGCTATTGGAAAATGTTATAGGACCTTAAATGTTAATTAATTCTAATTCCAATTAGAATTTTTTTTTAAAGACTGCTCATTTCCAATGGAGTTTAAATGGACTTGTAAATAATCAATTATGTAATTTTTTCTGCATCTAATGTAATATTTTTTATGTGTACATTTATTTATGTTTGTTTATATTAAGTTGCTCAAATAAAATTGAAAAGAAATTAAATTATTAACTCCTTGTAATATACATTACATTACTGTTTCACTGACAATAAAAAGAATGAAGGAAGAAATTTAAATGTAGCAGTCAGCGGATTTGAAAGTAATTCTGATGAAGAAATTGCTTCAACTTCAGAAATTACAGTTCAAATTTCAACCCTGGAAGAAAGTTCCATACAAAGTACACAGTATAGCAATGAAAATGTTAAAACTGTGAAATTTGTTGAAGAACCATATGTTTATACAAATGTGACCGATTGAGAAAATAAAGAAGAAAATGACAATAACAAAAATGATCAAGAGAGAATAAATGATCCTGGTTTATGGCTAAGTATTATAACAAGTAAATTTAAAATGTTTTGTGTTAAAATCGGTTTTATGCAACACAAAGGAGTTTTTGCTAAAAATGCTGAAGGTGGATCATTTTTCACTATATACTACTTTTAAAAAATGCCAGGTGGTCAAACTCAAATTCGTAAATCAGTTAATTTATTCCAAGAAGCAAGACTCCATATTTTGTTCTTGTTATATAATTTTTTTTTAAAGAAAGAGGAGTTGACCAATAGACACAATTTATAGGTGCTATAATAACTGGAGAATGCTGTGAAATATAATCCAAGATCATGAATATTCTAGTTGTCATATTAATTCATTTATTGCTTGGAAAGAATTATTAAAATGACTAAATTTATTCTTCACTGTTCATAAAACAAATCAAGTTAATATAGTAAGGAAATGACATGACTCAAATTACTATTTCAAAGAATTTTAGATGTGATTCTATTTTTAACAGAAATAATCTACCACTTTGAAGAACCCATGAAATAATTGTTAAGACTAATAATGATTTTTAAAAAAATTTAATCGAATTAAATACAATATTATGTCGAGATGGCTGGTCCTGCATGAAGACTATAGGCATTGTACAATTTCTATATCTGATATATAAAAATGATTTTTGTTTGTATGTATTTCATTCATTGCTCATCTAATGGTGACAAAAGTTTGCCAACTTATTGCTTTAAACTTAGAAAATCTGTTATTTTTCACATGGTCAGTAGTCTATTAGATGATCATGAATTAGATAGCTATGAAATTTATTTATTTTTATTGCTAAAGGAGGAAAAAAAAGAAATATTATCTGCCCTAAAGTATACTTAAATAATTAAGTTAAAAAATATATAGAGAAACATAATTTATGCATCTTTAAATTTCATCCTTGTCAAAAAGAAAATAAATATCATTCATTCTGTCATTCCTAATTAAACAAGATAACTGTTTCAAATTTCACGTGATATTTCCAAAAGTATTTCTTCTGCATTAGTAATACACTAAGTTATATTAGTTATATTTTTCCTAATTTAATTTTTTGTTCATATTTTGACTGTTGTTTATTTTGTTATTTATTATATTGCTTAATTACAGCCATGAATTATAAAGATAATAAAAGTAGAAAATGTATTAAATTTCAAAATGATTGAAGTTAGTCTTTTTTTTAATTTGTAAGGAATTAAACAATATCATTAATCTCTCTCCATCATATATGGGAATGAATATTTTTTTAAATAAAAGATATGAAGTAAATTAATTCGTGATTTAGAATGACTAGAAATATTTTAAAATCTGGAAAAAAATCCATTTCTCTCGACAATTTAGTAATATCAATATTAAAAATGAATGGGTTTTTTTTTTAAATTTTATTCTTCATATGATGATAACCATAAAATGACTATTTATGTTCTTATAGCTTGGGCTGATAAACTAACTGAGCAAGGGAAAGGTAAGCATCACATAGGTGACTTTCTCCCTCCAGAGGAATTAGAAAATTTCCTTGAAAAATGGGATGCTGTGAAACAAGGCAGGACTCCTGATCTTTCGGATTACAAAGAGCATAAAATCACATCAAGTAATATTGGTTATCAGATGCTTCAAAAATTAGGATGGTCTGAAGGTCAAGGATTGGGAGCAAATGGAGGGGGTATTGTTGATCCGGTGAATAAGTAAGTAAATTTAATTGTAAATGTGGCCTATATTTATAAATTTGTTCTTGATCAATAAATAAATATAATAAAATTAGAACGCTTTATACATTTTATCTTTTTATTTCATTTTAAATCTGACAAATAAAAATTATGCATTTGTATTGAATTTATTCATTGTGTATTTGGTTCATTTAAGATCTAATCTACTGAAATAAAATTAACTAAAAGTATTATTATAGTAGTAGTAGCAAATTATAGTAAAAGTAGTAGTAGTAAACTATATTTCTTTGCTAATAATAAAAAAAGAATGTGTGTGTGTTGACACTCCACAAACCAAATCATTTGAAATGATCAAATTTCCTAAAGATATTCGGAATGGGGCAATGTGTGTCGTAAAAAGATATTATTTAATTTTAATTTATTAAAATTTAAGCTACATGTTAATTTTTTGCAGTTGTCAAAGAGTTAATTTTATGCTATATTTAAAAGTATCTTTCTAACAGTACTGATTTACTTTCATGTAATTTTTTCTGAATTTTGCAAAATAAATAAATAAGATTACTTCTTATATAATTTTTCAGCAATATATTTCATGGTTGCTGTGAGATTTAAATCCCTTCATTGTTATATTATTTAATATTTAACTTACATTATTAAATATTTAATAATGTCAGTTTCTTTCATTAAAACAAATGAAGAAAAATTACCATACCACAAAAATTAGAAGATATGAAATGGACAATTACATTTTATTAACAATATGGACTTGACTGTCAATAAAACTCATTCAAGAAAATTACATATGAATAAAACAAATGTAAGGTTATTAAAATAAAGCATTTTAATGTATGCTTAAAAATGCTTTTTCAGAGGACCATGAATATTGAAGTTAAATATAAGATATTTGATAAAAATTAGATAATACTTTCTTTGACGTGAAGTCATATACCTGTAAAATAACAACTAATAATATATCTAGCAAATTAAGTGATGGATGCAGTGAATTTTATACAGAAGTATGAATTTGTAGTAAGAAAATAAATGCTGATTGCTGTGTTTAATTTTTATTTAATTAATTTTGTTAATTATAATTTTGTATCTAACATAGTTTAAATATATTTACTTGGTTAAATTTTGCTCATGTGAATAAAGAAAATTAAAAATATTTCTGTAATGTTTTTAGTAGCTGCAAACTGATATATGAAAGCAATGATTTAAAACATATAGGATGTTACATATCAGTGTAATAGGAAAATGAATTTTTTTTGTTTGTTTTAATCTATAAGTATAATATGTTTTTATACTCTGCATAATTTTTAAATTAGATTGAATACAAATGTTTTTACAGATTTGTAATGTTAAAACTATATGTCAAATATCATGCCTTTAATTTACTTCTCCAAGATACTATATTTACATTGCATTTATATAGACTGATTTTGTTCAGGATTTCATATAGATCTATTTTTGTTATGAAAGCTACATAATAAATTTCATTTATCTGGAATAATTTTTTTATTATTATCATGCAACTGCATCTAAGCGTAACTTTATTCAGCTTCAGGAAGATTTAAAACATTAATGTTGGTTAAAATTTTGAGAAAGAATTTTTTAATGTTATGCTCCATATACAACAAAGTAGAAAACTAATAACGTCTGATGTGACACGAGTTGTTAAAAAAATGGAATGTATATTAAAAATAGAGGTTGAATTTTTTTACTGCATTTATCTTATATTTGCAGTAAGAAGTTGATATACTGCAAGTATTATATTAATACTATCTAATTATTTTTCAATTATTTTATCAAGTTTTAAATGAGACAAATAATTGTTTTTTAGAGGAACAGTTTCTTTTGACAATGCTGGGTTAGGTCAAACTAGACCAGATGACATTAAGTCTGATGACGATGAATATGAAGCCTACCGAAAGAGAATGATGTTAGCTTATAGATTCAGACCTAATCCATTAGTAAGTTTATCTTCTCTTTATATGCAAAACGAGATTGAAAAAAGCTTGTATCATTTGGTTAAATTGGACAGATAATGCTAGTGTTTATAAATTTTAAATATTGAAACAATTGCATTGTAAATTCAGTATAAACTTAATTTTTAGTAAAAAAAAAATAATAATAAATAGTTTTGATAAGTATTGCAAACTAAAGATGTGATATATTTTCTAGTATTTCTTAAGCTGAAAAATAAGAATTTTTTAAAGTTGCTGATATAATTGAACTAATGGATTTAACCCCTCCCTTGTTTATATTAAATTTGTTTAGTTTACTTACATTAATTCAGAAATTCTACTTATCTCATGAAATAAAGAAACAGCTAATTAGATTATTTTAATGCTATAATAAAGATGACTTTCTGAGTTTTTAACCACTCCAAACAATGTATGTAGATTAATCTTGTGACTTATTTTTTAAATATGTCAAACATTTTTTGCATTATATCTTATAATAGCATAATCTTTTTTTTCTTGCAGAATAATCCTAGGCGCCCTTATTATTAAAGTTATTTGAGGTGTGAGATACAATTTGAAAAGATTACAAAAACCTTTCTTAGAAAATACTCTTACTTTTCTTGCTCAAGATATTATCAAATCTCAATTTCTTGTTTCATAGCCAAAAAAATTTGACACACGATGCCTGTTATAACAGTTTTGTATTTCAAACTTGTTAGTGTAGCATGTAAATAAAATTTTATTTGAAGCTTATTTTATATTTTGCTCTAAAATTATTATTGTTCCTACGAAGCACAATTTGTTTTTATGATTAAAGAATATTGCTGGTGGTTGGTTTTAATGTTTAAATAAAAAATTGAACAATTTGTTTCACAGAATTTTTTAAGTTGTGTTTTATGAAGTAAAAGGCAAAACATATCTTTGGGATTACATGATATCAAACATCTGATTTAAAGTAATTTATCATGCATAATTTGATAATTCAAGAGTATTTGTAAAATAAAATAAAAAATTTTTAACAATTTTCAATACTACAGTTGCTTCAGAATTTTACATTGAAAACACTGTCATGTTAAAATGAATTTCTAATTAACTTTGTCATATATATATATATTCAATTTCAAAATTTAATACGAAAAAACAATTATCAGATGGAAATATCAAGTTCAACATAAAAAATTCTAAACTCGTATATTAAATTAAAATGCAAAAAAATATTCAAATTTAATATAATGAATTTTATTGAGAAAATGGATTTTAAAAATTGAATAGCTTTTTTGGAAAAGGGGGATATATTCATTTATTATTAATAAATAAATGTAGATTCTTGACACAAAAAGACTATGAATAATACACATTTGTTTTAGGAGGAGGAAAAGAAAACAGACTAAAACAGGCAACTAAATAAGTTAAGTTTTTAATCATTATTTACAACAAATCTAAAATCCAAGAAAAAGACATTCACATTAGGAAACCCAGCTCAGATCCATGTAACAAATTCATTTACCAAAGCTGCTTTCCAAAGGGAAATGTGTACTCTTTTTTTCTTGATTCTACTTACATTGGTAAGTATCTTGCACAATTAATAAATATGTACAATTTATTATTTCTTAAAATCCTATTCAGGTCCACCTCTCTGAAAAAAGAAGGAAAAAAAAATGTTTATAATACAAACAATTTAATAGCTAAACAAAACAACTATAAAATAGTAATAATAAATATAGCATAATACATTCATAAAAACTTTAATAAAATTCTTATTAACTAAATTAACAATAAGTAAAATCCCAATATATATATATTTGTTAACTTTTGATTTTGATACATTTATCTTCTTTTTAGAATGTAAAGTAGCACAATGCTATTTTAATAATAAAAAAAATGTTAATAAAATTAGTAAACTAGTGATAAACATTTTAAAAACTGTCCTATGTTTGTTTAATTTTGAATTCAACTGGTAGTTAAAATCCATCTTAATAAATTTGGTTTGCTGTCTTAAAAAGTTATATTAATGTAATTTTTTATTAAAAAGATAGTTTTGAGTAATCAAAAAGTTGCTTAGAACAAACACAAATTTAAGAAAACAAACTAAGAATACATAATCTTTTGTCATATCCTATTAAAAACTATCCTTATTTATTTAGTTTTCAAAAATGTTTTGCATTAAGAAATCTTTTTTTAAAGGGCAGCATCTGAAACAATTTAATCAAAGCAATGCTGTGCCATAAAATAAATAATTCTTTAAAATTCCTCCAAATTTACAGAAATAAATATATGTCAATAGAAAGTATATTTCTAAGATCATAACTCTATGATAAAAAAATTCTAATTTTTATCAGTGGTCAAGATTTCCCAAATCACAAAGACAACAGAGTAATGAATTTAATAAGAAAAAGTATTTTTTTTTTTTGATGTTGTAATACATTTTTAATGTATTTTTATATTATATTTCAACAGTATTTTCTGAAATTGTATTCTTCTACAGCTCCTGAAGGGAATTTGCTGGCACACTGTTTTGGTTTCACTGGCAAAATAATAGCCAGTAAACCAACTCAAAGTTGAAGTGAAGGCAGAGTTTCATTATTTTTAGAGCATAGATCAAATTATTGCACATACATGTGTGTGTGTATATATATATATATATACTACTGCAGAATTATACGATTTTAAATTATCTATTGTAAATGTTCTTAACTATCTTTTGTATCTTAAACTATCCTTTGTATAAAATTAATTTTACTTGCAGAGTTTTAAATTTTTTTTTTTATTATTTCAACTTCTGTGAATTACATGTTGTATTTCTTAATATATGCAAAGAAATTAGATAAACCAAAAAATGAAACCCAACTGACATTGTTGATTTTTTTTCAACTTATTTTCTTGCACAACATACCGATTCAATTCTGTGTTTTTGGTATTTTTTAAAAATGCAAACATTGCAAAATCTTTTTGTATCAAAACTGTTTTAACAAACTGAAACCCTCGTACATCCTTTTTAAAATACATCTTAAACTAGTTAAGAAAAGTTTAATATAATTAGTTAATAACAAAAATAACTATTGATTTGTACAAAAATTCTAGCATTCGGATTTAAAGACATATGAAAACAGTATTTTTTCATTAATAAGGTTCTAAATATTACTGGGCATAAATGTGTGAAAACTTAACTTTTGTAGAATAATCAAAATGTTAATAAAAAATATTTTACATTCTTAAAATGCATAAATTTTTTACTTAAATTCAATAAGTTAAGAAAAAAAATTTCAGCTTAATTTACATTCAGGGTGTATTTCTAAGTTATTTGCCATCTAATTTTGAAACTATTTTAATAAATTTTATTTAAATTATTTAATGCCTGATTATTTAATCTGATACACAGATTGAAATAAATTTCTTTTAAATTCAGTTAAAAACACAAAATTTAAAATAATTATGAAAAAAATTCCATTTATTTCTAATTAAAAAAAATTTAGTAATATATATATATATATATATAGTAAAATACTACAAATTAATTACTTTTGAATTCTTTGCATTGTCTCAAATCAAATCAAAGAAATGTGACTGATTGAGCAAACAAATAAACAAAAGTCAGCTAGCTCCAAAAATTATATATTTTATCTAAAAGTACTAACACAAACATTCCTATTTTAAATTTAATATTAATTACACAAAACTATAACGTACACACATAGGCAGTGAAAAATATAACATGCTACATTGTTCACAGCCGGAAGTTAACTGCCAGAGTTTTGGTTGGTGCCGCAAGAAGGCACACCTAGTTGATACAATACTAATTTTTTTAATCAAATTTTTTTGTGTTTAAAATCTGGTTAACACATTCGCTGCCACTGACGCGCCAGCGCGTTACGAATAATATGTTATTGTAACAAACCATCTGTGTTATTAGATGACACCTTTTTTGCAACAGTTAAAAGATAGTAAAGAAGGGGTCATCTAATTAGATTGATGGTCCTGATATCAGGTGCGGGTAGTGGCAGTGAACGTGTTAATGAAAAACATTTAATAATGAAAAATTTGTTTAAAATTTTGAAAAACCTCGACTTCTAAGATTACAAGGCTAAAATGAATTCAACTTAACTAAGGAAGTGAAGTATAATTCTTCTATAAGTATGATGGGCATTATGTTATTAGGTTAATAAAAATGCTTACAAGTAATTCCTATTTTTAATAAGTAACATATTAAAATAATCAGTGTTGATAAATTATATAATTATCAAACTTAATACTCACTTCTATATATTCCATTTCAATTTGAGAAAGAGGCTTTCTAGAATACTTAGCAGGTAATTCTGTGTCATCTATTCCTAAACCTTTCTGACTACGAGAAGGAGCCACACCTAAGTGAGTTGATTGATTTGGACTCATGCCTATGAAATGATTTTTTTTTAATATATTCCAATAAATACATTTGAATACTTCTATATACAATACTTAGTATCTGTTATCTTATTTTCTGTATGTTAATACATAAAAATACTTCTCAATATTTAAAACTTAAGTCTAAAAGATTTAACCTTATTATATTATTATTATGACTAAATTTGTTCTATTTATGTTTTTCATATTTAAGTAACTAAATTTGTCCCTAAAGCAGCTAATTTGCAATTACAATTATATTTTCTTAAAATATTACAAACTTAAAAAAATAATAAATTAAATTATAAAGATTTATTTTGCATTAGAATAAGTATAATTCATTCATTAAAAAAAAATCACTTGTCAGAATTGAAAACACAATCAAAATAATAGTCCTGCAGAAAGGCTTGGAAAAAAAACTAAATTTTAGCTAAATTTTAGTAATATAATACCGATAAATCAGTAATTAGTTATGCAAAATTAATAAAGCTTAAATAATATGTTACGAATTCAATGTATATGTATATTACCAGTTAAACAACAATAGAATTAAAAAAATTGCAATCAAACAAATAAAATTATTTTATTCAAAAATTTATAATTTGAATAATAATACAAAATATTAAAATGTTAAGAAAAATAAGCTCATTCCTAAACAACAACAACAAATAAAAAGGTCAAGTAAAACTCTGTAAAAAGGAAACAAATTTAATATTAAATGGATCACACAAAAGCAAGAAATTTACAACAAATTTAATAAAGCCAAGAATTTGAAAATCAAAACTATTATAATAATTAGAATGCTAGTTAAGTAAAGAAAAGAAAAAAAGGATAGCTAGATAGTATTAAGGATATTTTACAAGTTCTTCACATTAGAGCTATCCAAAATTTATATTTCAGTTAGCAGTTTAATATATTAATACATAAACATAAATCATAGACAAAGTTTTAAGAAAAGCTTACCTGAGATATCTTTACCACCTTTTCTGAACTTAATTAAGGGAATGTGTGGTTTCACAACCTATAAACATATATATATATATATATATAAAGGTTCGATAAAAAAAATTTCAGTTTATTATATTACTGAAATTAATGCAACTTAATTTGAAATGATCAAATTTATTATTTGGTTTAAGTAATTAACCTATTCTCTGAGAGGTAAATTAATCTTATTTTGCTCTTTTTTTTACTGAGATAACTCATAGTTGGCAGTAAACAGGGTATTAAGTAGCATTTATTTTTACCAAATATTTTAGTGTTGAAATACATTTTCTCATTTTCCAATGAAAGACAAAAATTAATTTTAATTTCTTTAATTAAAATAAATCAAGATAAAAATTATTTTCTTCCAACCTGGTAATGAATTAAGAAAACATTATCAAAGAATCTTATATTCTCTTTACCCAAGACATATTGCTAAGATTTAACAATATTTTTAATTAAGAAAAATAAGTTTCAAAAAAATTATCAATCCATAATTATGAAAGAAAATATTTGCATGTAGATACTCATTAAGATAGACCATTAATGTAGAATAACTAAATTCAGCAGATATATGCCTCAGAAGACAAGAATGTGCACCTTAGAGTGAACTTTTTAAAAATTTTGATTAATCAAAAAAAAATTAGTATTTTTACAACCATTACTTCCAGCAATATTATAGCAAAAATTTGATTTTTATACTTTTTTAATGTTTAAGATAATGATATCAATTTTAATTGAAATGTAAATTTTTTCCTGTAAGTTTACGAAAAAAAAAAAAAATGACAGATTTTGTCATTTCACTAGATCATATTTTCTCCTTTGTAAAATTTTAACAAGAAAAGATCATATTGACTATTGAGTTGAGAATTAATGAGGAATCAGGTAATGAAATTACCTAACAGAAAAAATAAAAACATGAGCAATTTTTATAAAATTATCCACAGTTTTTAATGGCACTATGATGTCATAGAGCTCTATTAAGTAAATTCCTTTTTTACCAAGAGAATCATGAACATCAAGGTATAAGAGATTTAATTTATAATTACTCCCAGTGAATAATTATATTTATTCCCAATATTCCAAGCAGACTGATAATTTTATAGAGATCTAAGAATATGCGTAATGTGGTTGAAAAATTAAATTTTTGTTTGCAAGATAAAGCAAAGAAACATGTTTATCATAAATGGAAAACCTAATAACATAATGAAAATTACATATATGAATTTTAGAGAAATATTTTAGCGAAAGAAACTTGCTTTCCAAAATAGTAATTATGGAATAATACCGATCACTTACTATAAATAAAAATTATATTATTTATGTTTTTTTATTTTAATAACAACAATTTAAGTAAGCATCATAAAAATAATTACTGAGCATTTCGAATTCAAAAATAGCAATTTGTAAACAATAATTTTTAAAATCAATTTTATTCTTATTGTTTGTAATAAAATTACTCATATTCCCCACCAAACGATTTGTGTTTGAAAAATTAGACCAATAAGAAAACTTATTTAAGCACAATATTGATGCAAAATAAGCATGCAAAACACCTGATCTCGAATTAAATTAATTCCTAATACTTGTTCTCCTATTGAATATTTTTTTATACAATTTTGAAAATACAAGAAGCATTCCCTTACCTTCCAAGCCCGTAAACTAGCAGACGTGTTCATGAAGAAATTAGATATAATAACTTAAACTGTAAGAAATATACTATAAATAATTTATAAGTATACCGCTCGAAAAATTCGAACGTTTCGAAAGAAACAAACGAATCTGCGAGAGTAAAGGACGTTAGCTGAGCTGCCGAATACCTGCTCTTAAATTAACAGTAATATTACAACTCATGAAAAAAAACTAGTTCATTCAAACTAGTTTTATTATAAAAATTGTTTGACTGTGAAACGTAATGACAAAAAGAAAAATTAGAAGAATTAAGACCTTCTTTTTTTATAAATAAAAATAAATAATAAAAATAATAAAAGTTCATTCCTGAACCGGAATAGAATAACTTCCTGTTTTGTATCTTAAACATTACTCCCATTTCTGATCCAATGCTTCTAGCTGTTGATCGTTATTGTCTTAGTGCTAAAAAATTTCAAGTATAGCGATAGCCTCAAAGAAAAAGGCTGCTGGAAGTGAAGGAAGAAGGCTGTGTTCTCTAGCCTTACAATTGAATATTTTCAATTGGTTCAACTTAGGTTTTGCTTTTCTTGTAATTTAAGGTTTTTCTTTCATCATGTTGTGGTGGATAGGGTAATCCTCACTTGTTTTGTGGGAATTTTCTTTTCTCCCGAGAAAACAGAGGTAGGCATTTTTTCTACTTCTGATTGTGCTTTCTTCTCTTGTTCAACGTCTTTTCACAGTTGGTGAAGTGGCTTTGGAATAGTTTATTTTTCCTCCTTTTTTTTTTTTTTTTTTTTTTTGAGACTTAAAGGCAAGTCTTTATTTAATTATTTTGTTAAGATTATTTTTATAAATGTATTGTACCTGTCTGGTTGATTCCAGTCTACGTTAGTGTCGGGTATGACGAAGCTGAAACCCGATGACCCTGTGCCCGAGAACAGCAACAAAGATCGTAGAATAAGCTATACATGGACAAATGAGCCCCAAATTGTTGAAAAAGCCACGATAGCATTTCAAAAAGGCTGTTCCTTCGTAAAACTGGTGATAGACAGTAAGACAGGCTCGTCTTCATGGGTAAAGCCAACAGACATTAACGCAAAATTTGGTCCAATCACTCATAGTGTTTACACGTTTTTCCTTAACAAACAAAAAGAAATTTGCCACGCGCCATTTAAACTTGATTAAAAAGGTCTCCAACTTTGTTTCGAGTTGTCCAAGTGCTAGCATCCGTATAATCGACTCTAACAATTTAACAAAATGTATAATTCGTGATGTCGATACAGAAATAAGCAATGCAGACATCAACTTCGAACTCTCAGCCCAAAATATTACCGCATCAAGAATAGTAAGATTCATAAAGAGGGATTCCTCAGAGCCCATCCCAATTGTGCTGGTCGAAAAAATAGGAAAATCAAATCGAAAAGAACTAAAGCTAGGGCGTCTTATATTCAAGGTTTCGAAATTCGTAAAAGCCCAAAAGTGTGCTACAAGTGTCTAAAATTTCGACACACACAACTTCGGTGTGTGAATAATAAAAGATGTAAAAATTGTGGGGGCGCACACGCCGAGGAATGCGATCTACCCCCAAAATGCTTTCGTTGCGAAGAACACCACGACGCACTTAGTAGGGACTGCCGATCATACGCATTAGAAAAAGAAATAATAAACCTGGTTAGAGACAAGGACATCTCTTTCTAAGGAGCGAGGAAATCATTGACTTCTTCTACTTTCGCGCAAAAAGTTAAGAGCGGCTGGCCGTCTCAAATTTTAGAAAACGACAAACAAACTTCGGACCTCAAATCAGTCCTTCAGGACCTTAGAAAACTGATCACTGATCTAATTCCTCAAAGGAACGAAATCTCAAAACTTCAAGAAGTAAACCGTCAATGCTTGGCCCGCGTCACGGTAATCCAAAACGACTGTGAAAAAAAAGTAGAGGAGAATAATACTCTCCTCAATATTATTGAAAATCAACAAGTGACTATAGACTTATTAAACAATAAAATAGCATTGCTTGAATCAAATTTTGGATACAGCCCCTCTCATAGCACAGATATTGTAATGAGTCAAAGTTCTCTTGCTGAAAATAATAATCTCAGCGGGGAAGAAGAATTCTTGGATATTGGTTAAACCTTCTGTTTTCCAGGTCTTTTTTTTTTTCTCCGTTGTTGTTGTTTCTTTTGTTCGTTTTTTGTTTTCGTTCGTCTTTTTCATTCCAATGCATCTTATTCAATGGAATGTCCGGGGCATCAAAAGTAAGATCCCCTGGTTACTCTAATCCCCTTTTTCTCTTGCCCAATGTCTGCTTTTGCAGGAATCTTGGTTGAAGGCATCAGATCCCTTTTCACTCAAACATAAAAAAATTTTCGTCTTGAAAGACAAAACTCAGCTAGAGGTGGTCTTTTCACGGTAGTTTGCCAGGATATCCCGGCCCATCATATCGCTCTCGCCCTCCCACCATCGGAAGTGGAAGTTTTAGCTTTAAAAATTTGGCTCTGTCCGAACTAAGATTTCCCAACCACAATTTTTAACCTTTATTCTTCTGGTGGCAAATTTGAAGCCCCCTGGCTTGATTCTTTTGCTTCTCAGATCACTCCTCCTTTCATGTTGCTTGGTGATTTAAATCTACATCACTCGGTTCTCGGGAGCTACCACACTTCTTCCGACGCTAACTTGGTGTTAGATTGGAAAACCTGTGTGGTGTTAGATTGGAAAATCAAATGTGCTTACTCAATGTGAGTAAATTCACCAAATTTCAGGGGATCCAGAAACCCTCATTATTAGACATCAACTTGTTCAACCTGTTTAACAAATAAAATTATGTTAGAGGTCTCCCATGACCTTTTTGATAGTGATCACTGCTCCATTTCTATCGCAGTTAGTAGCATCGGCATGAAGTCCCTTCAAACCCGAAAATACATAAATTGGAAAAACATTTCTACAAAAGTTAACGAGCTTTTTCAGAGACAGGGCCATTTTCCATCCCTGGACAGTCTTACTCAAACTATTCAAGAAAGTGCTACTGCATCCACTTACTCCTTTTCTTGGTCCAGCACTCTCACTCTCCTTTAGGGGATGTAAAATGCAACTATCTCAAGGCGGTTAAAAGAAAACTTCTTAGAAAGGCGAAATCATACCCTTCCATTTCGAATTGGGTGGTCCATAGGAGCATGGCTTCGATCCTTAGAAATTACGTGAAAAGGTGAAAGCGCAATTTTTGGGCTAAAACATCGCAGGAAGCTGCATCTTCACATTGTGCTTTTCGAATTATTAAAAGTCTGCTGAGCAAGGATGGGTCCCCATGCATAAATAATCTTATACTTAACTCAGGTGGCACTCTTACAATGCCACTTGCTCAGGTTAATGCACTCGCTTTTAGCTTATTTAAAAGAGCACCGAACGAACGACTTCCCTTGGATTTCTCAGTTGAGCTCGCCGAGACAGCTAAATATAAAAGATTGAACCGCTCTTTTTCCATTAGAGAGCTTCAGTTCTCCATCTCGAAAATGCTAAATAAATTCCCAGGTCTTGACCAGGTGAATAAGAAAATGGTGTAATGCCTTTCGGAGGAAAACAAGACGATACTACTTGAAGTGCTAAATAACCTTTGGACTAACAACACGGTCCCTGAATCTTGGAGAACAGCAAAGTTTATTCCAATCCTGAAACCTG
The DNA here is from genome assembly GCA_026543055.1 of Argiope trifasciata. Classification (NCBI taxonomy): domain Eukaryota; kingdom Metazoa; phylum Arthropoda; class Arachnida; order Araneae; family Araneidae; genus Argiope; species Argiope trifasciata. Next base: position 1,447,957 of record JAPMOQ010031664.1, read on the forward strand.
GAAAAAATTCATCAGAGGTCACATCATACGGACCTATTGCCTTAACATCTGTTATCAGAAAAATTTCAAAAAGGATAATTTTGTATCGGCTTTTACGGTTTTACTTAAATAATAAATTCTTTTTCCCATTTCATGCTGGGCTTTTACCATACAAAGGTAGAGATAGCCTTTCAGAAGTCCTGCTTACCAAAATCTTGATCGCCAGAGCCCGCAAAAACTTTGTGTATGGCATTTCCTTTGACATAAGTCTGCTTATGATAACGTCTGGCACGATGGCCTGCTACTCAAGATCTTACAATCTGGTATAAAGGGAAAGATAGCTTTGTGGATTACGCATTTTTTGCAAGATCGCAAAGCCTTTGTGTCTTGAAGAGGAGTCTCATCGTTACTCTTAAGGCAAGAAGGAGGCGTTCCTCAAGGTAGTGTTCTTTCCCCATTACTCTTTACAATTTTCATGAGTGACATTTATAAAACATTACCTAATGAGGTCACTTGCTTTATTTATGCGGATAACATTTTTATCTCGCTGGAAGAATCAAATATAGAGAGGCTAAAAAATAGGATAAGATTTTGTGTCTCCAGATTAGAGGGTTGGTGCAAAGAATGGCACATGGATATTGCTTCGCAGAAAAGCAAAATAATTAACCTCTCTTCTCGGCGCTCGCTAGATGAGTTCGAAGTTCTCTTTTGAGACTGTAATATTCCTTGGACTAACAATGTCCACTTCCTTGGCATTCAGCTAACCTCAAATTTCTCTTTCCTTTCACACATAGAGCAACTTAAAAACAAAGCTTTTAAGAAACTAAATGTAATCAAGACTTCGGCAGCTACAAAGTGGGGAGCGTCCGCATCTAATTTACTAAAAATCTGTAATTCGTGCATCATTCAAGCGATCGAATTTGGTGCGCACGTGGTTGGCTTGACGAATAAAGCAGGGCTCGGTACTCTGCAAAAAATTCAGAACAATATTCTTCGTTTCGCTCTCGGGCTTCCACGATGGACGCCTCTTTCAATTTTTTACAAAATTTCAAATGAAATTACAATAAAATTGCGATTTGAGAGGAAAAATAATGCAATTTTTGTAAATCAGTTTTCTGCCCACGATTTTACGCATGTATCAAAATCTGTTATCGAGGTCAATTCGGTTATTTCAAACCACCTCTATAATAGACCTCCTTGTGGAGCCACATTGAAGGCATTCTCACAGCTTGAAAATTTGTCGCTTGACAAAATCGTATCGACAAGAGTCCCAATCGATTGGGAAGAATATCCGAACTTCGAGATCAAAACTCACGAATTCGTATTTCAATGCAGAAGTTTTGATCAGAACACTATCAGGCTGTTATATGCGGAGTTCAAAGTATCTTTCCCTTCTAATAGTATTATTTTGGCCACAGATGCTTCCAAAAATGAACATTGAATAGCAATAGCGGGCATCAACTGTTCCACAAACACAAGTATTAAGCGAACAATTCATAATATAAATTCAGTGTTTTCAGGGGAGTGCTTCGCCTTAGCTTTTGCTGTCCTTAACTTTATTAAAGAATTTAAGGACTACGCAATTTTGACGGACAGCTTGTCTAACCTGATGGCACTGCAGGGCCTTAATTTTCATTCACCGAGGGTTTTACTGTTCCTAGCTCAGTTTATCGCTGATGCCCTAAAACTGTGTTCCTCTTTGTTACTGGTATACATCCCCGCACATGTGGGAATGGCTGAAAATGAATGGGCAGACTCCTTTGCCAAACAAGCTCTGATTTCCCCGAAAATATGTGACTGGATTTCACCCGAAGACGTTAGATCGGTCAGTTACAAAGCAGTCCGACTGAAACAAATCAAAGAATGGGAAAATTCAAGATAAAATGAAAATTACAAGTGGTTAAAAAATTTTAACTTAAAAACAATCAGCTTATCAAGACGCAATGGAGTATGGATTTTTCGACTAAATTCTAAAACTCTTCCGGTCAATGCTATTCTTTTTAAATGTAGGTTAACTAATTCTCCTTATTGTTCTCACTGCAAAGTTCCAGAGACCTGTGGACACATCTTTCTCTCTTGTCCTTTGTATGAAACAGCAAGAAATTCTTTACTTGCGAAGATGGGATGCATCCCGCTTTCGTATGATAGGATCTGCGACTTCTCTTTTGAAGGGCCTCTTAAATTGAAGTCTATTCTGGTCTTTTTGTCGGCTTCGGATAGATTCTAACTGTTTGTGGTACTCGTGCTTTTTTTTTCTCTCATCCATGGCTTGATTTCATGGCACCTCGGTGGCATCAGATACAATTTAAGCTATTTTTGTGGCATTCGTGAAATGTTGATCTTTGTTAACCCGGCACAAGCTAAGAAATGCGATTCTAGAGCATACGCTGGAGGACATACCTTCCTTCCTTCTGATTGAATTTCCGTTGTTTCCAAATCATAGCTTTTAAGCATTATTTTGTTGTGCAATTTAATATATATGTTATATTTATTTCTTTGGTTTTAGGAACAACAAAGAATAAAGTCATCTCAATAGTAACTCTTTTTGTTGAATATGACAATACGACCTTCAATTTTACCATCAATCAAACGCCTCATTTTCTCATGAATGGAGTTACAAAGAAGAGAAACGTTATAATCGTTAAAAAAATTCTTCAAGTCTCACCCTGAATCTTTTTTAGATCTCCCTAAATTAGAAAAGTATATTTTTGGAATTTTGTCTGTCGGTTTATTTGGGAATAAGTAAATGAAAAGCACCCTGAGCTAGATAATGAAATTTGGTATCTAGCCTTCCTACCAAGTTTGTAGAAATTTTTCAATTTTTGAATGATATTCATAAAAGGGAAGTCAATTTGACCAACTTTTCCACTACAAATGGACACGATAGTTACAAAGCTTAAAGAATTAACCGGATAAAACTTGATGCTCTTCTAAAATAATCATATGTATCAAGTTCTGAACAAAATCAATCAAGGAGTTGGCCGTCTATCAGTTTGTGCTTTAGCTTCCATGTAAACTCTATTTTAAAAATACAACGAAAAAAATAAATGAAACTTGGTTTGTGATCTTGTTATTAAAATTATACTTAAGTGTCAAAAGTTTGATTTGAAAGGAACTGTCAAAAATGTATATTCTTTTTTATTTATGACTATGAGTCACAAAACTCTCAAGAGGTTGTGTGGGATTCTGTGAATAAAAATATGAACATTCTTGGTGTTCAGAGCCTTCTCCTAGGTCAACAGTTCCATACGAGAGTGTGACGGTAAGTTCATAAGCCACTTGACAACTGGAGGCACCAGACTAGTCTAATGGTTAAGTTACGAGACTTCCGAGCTAACACCACCTTTACATCGGTAACCCGGAAATAAAATTGAAACAGAAAAGAGTTGCAATTTTAGTAAAAAAATCACATGCCAGATATCAGTTAGATAAAAAAAATCGGGTATATAATTTTTTTACAAAAATTGCTACTTTTTTGTTCCAAATTTTAGTTTCAATTAGTCTTGCAAAATGGCATCCGATATGCTTGTTTGCTTTTTTTTTTCATTATATTACAAAGCATAAAACGCTTAAGTGGGAAATTTTGAAAATAAAAATCTAAATTCTCTTAGCATTCACGTCTGAAATGAAGGAGTCGTGATGATTTGTATTAGGGTGACCCTAAACTTTCTTTCTCCTCGTGCTATGAATGGTTTTAACTGACACTGGTTCTGCTTGATAAAACATACAGGCTTATCTATTAACCATCTTGGCAGCAGTTTCTGTACCAGAGCTTTACTACACCCCCAAAAAGCTCTTTTGTCCATATGATGGGATTGGACTGGCGTATTCAACTAACTCCCTCCTTAAAGTGAAACAATGAAGTTAACAAAATACTGTCATAACTGGATCAATCGTAAGCTGCTACAGCAAATAAATGACCATAATTAATGAACCGACCAGGTGTTGTTTTTCATGAGGACAACGCGAGACCACATATTGCATTAGTCGTAAGAGAGAAGGTCTTACAGTTTGATTAGGATGTTTTACTGCATCCTGCATACTCTTCCGATTCCGCTCCATCCGATGCCTTAGTACCACATGATATTGTATAGTATTGTAAAATTCGAAAATACAATATTGAAATAGTGTAAAATGTAAGACTTTTGTTATATTGTAAAATTTGGGAGAACTACAGAATGAAGAATGTAAGACTTTTGTATATTGTATAATATTGTAAGATTTGAAAAAACAATAATACTTAATATTGTTTTACAATATTGAACAATGTAAAATTTTAGATTTTTGTTATATTGTTCAAAATTGATCTCTAATATTATACAATATAGTTCCCCAATATTATATAATATAGAGTTCCTATATTGTACAATGTAATTTTTCTATATTAAATAACATGGTTTCCTAATAGTATTTAATGTAATTTTTTTGTGTAATTTTCTATATTAATAATTTAGACACTATTTCTGCCTAAAGAATGTAATACATAATTTTCTTTAAGGAAAAAAAGAATTGGTAATATGTAAATTTCCAAAATTTTTAAATTATTTTACGGTAAAAATACTACAACTTCTTAAAAACAAACATAAATATTTTTTCTCCGAATCTATTCATGAACAGTGAGGTGGAACTGTAAATTTAGACCCTCCTGTATACTCTAACTCGAAAACGATTTTATTTATAAATGGTGTCGATTCATGGTCACGTGTCATGTACCAAACAAATCGTTTTGTGTTCGATTTTCAGCCATTCTGCGCATGTCAGGATATCTGCCGATAACGATGATTATTGGCAGACATCCGACATATAAACACTAAAGTTAAATATTACGGTAGCTGAATAATTATAAAAAACTTTTGATTTAAGAAAAAAGAAATTATTGTTTTGAATTATTTTCTACAAATTTTCGTAGTAATGTAATTTTACTTATATTAAATTTTAATTAGTATTTTCGATGTAATTATTATTTTGCATAATTAATTAATATCACTTTTTAATTAGTTTGATACCGTTTTATTCTTCCTTTTCCCATATCTTTTTTTCAAAGCATACATTTTGACAAATGACTTGGCAGTTTTTTAGAAAAATTACATATATTCTTTTGTATATGTTGTTTAAATGTCATTGAATGTTCAATTTTATGAATATAGTTTCTTTTAAATAATTATTACTCTTAAAAAAGTCAACAGTTTAATTTGTTGGAATCAGTGAAAAATAAGAAAGCAAAATAATTAACATATGCATAATTTTTATTTACACATTACAAAAAATATAAATAAAATACATATGAGTAATTATTTGAACAAGTATGATCAAATGGTTTTTCCAATGTAATTGCCTATTAAAAATAACTCCAAAATTATTTATTATTCTAGACAATTACTAAGAATATAAACTTAGCATGACAAGAATGTCAAAATAAATGATGAAATCAAATTTATTCAACAGGAACATTCTAGATACTAAAGTTTTTTATCACCAATAAAAACATAATGTTCGACAATATGTTTTTAAAGCAAAAAGTTTCTGAAATGCATTTTAAAATGCTAAAGCTACATTGAATGAATATCATAAAATAAAACAAAAACATACAATACAGTAAATTTAATAAACACCAGTGTGGTAATGACAAATAAATATACAAATAGAAATTAAATAGGATATAAAGAGGAGGTGGAAGAAACACTTTTATGTTTTTTCATAATTTTATGATTCAAAATTGATACATTAAAGAAATAGGGAGAAAAAAAAGAGTGAAGCATCCATGTAGCAATAAAATTGGAAATAAAAAATATATAATAAATGCTGATATGGAAATTGATTTTCAATGAAAATATCAATATTTCTTAAAACTGAAATCACTCAGTGATATAGCATGACATTATAACAATCAATTTCAGTTTAAATATAAGAAGAAAAAAAATTATCAGAAAAAAACACTAATGAGAACAAAGAGATTACTCTTTGTTATTGGACATGACTACCCAGCAATAACTGAATAACGTGAATTACTAAAAGATAAAGAAAACTTTAAGATTCATAATGAAAATGTAAAACTTTATGATACCTTTTATTTCAATGCTATCAACTAAAAATCACATACATCATATTTTGTGTAGTACTTGTTCAATTTGGAAACCTTTATATCATCACAAAATCATTCGGTTCTAACACATTCATCGGATAGCTTTTAATAAAAAGTTGCTTGTCAGATATGCTGTCGCTGTATAAAAATTATTATTCCGATGGTTTTTTGTTTGTTTGTTTGTTTCCTATAGTTAGTAAATGGACACACGTTAAATAATAAGTTAATATAAGTAAGAAAACGGTAAGACTCAAATTACTATTTCAAAGAATTGTAGATGTGATTCTGTTTTTAGCATGCAATAATCTACCTCTTCGAGGAACCCTGAAATAATCGTGAAGCTTAATAATGGAGTTTAATCGAATTATTAAGTAACTACTATCTTGCGCCAATGGATTATGTAAACAAAATAATAAATTCCAAAAATAGAATTGTGCATCCTTTAGCACTTAGGTGAAAGAACAAATTATTTCTGATTTAGGAAATGAAATCCTTAACAAAATTAAATACGATATAAAAGCAGCCATGTACTATAGTACCCAAATGGAATGCACTCCTGATATTTCCCATAAGGAACAAACTTAACTAGTAATTATCAGATACGTGAATTTGAAACGAAAAGATTAACTATAAATGAGTCATTTATAGGGTTTATTGAAGTAACTGATCTGACTGGTGAAGGACTAGCAAAGACTCTATTGAAAAGATTAAATGAACTTGAGGTAGATATTATGAATTGTAGAGGGAAAACATGCGAAAACGGTAGCAACACGAAAGGAAAATATAAATGTGTACAGTCTAGAATATTTTCTCTAACACTGTATGCAATTTATGTGCCTTGCTTATCACAATCCTTTAATTTTTTAATTTGTGATGCCGCTTCCAGCAATATACAGTGGGCCCCAAAACTGAGTATGCACTTCGAAGGTCTGAAATATTTTAGAAAGAATAAGCCAAATTTTACTGTAAAATAATCGAATTTTTCTATGACGATCCTCCAATCCTGTCTCTCCTGCTTTGTGAGCAAATAAAGTAGTTTCTTCTTTTCTTTTTTTCCGAAAAAGAAATGAATATGAACATTTCCCGAAAAATTATGTCACAAAATTGAGTATACACTTGATGAAATCGTCAGTTTACTACCCCTTTTTTAAAAGAAATGAATTCGTTAAACTATTATTGCCGTTGTACACGACAAATGTAAACTTTTTAATAGCTTTCCACTGACATAATTAACTTTTTTGCAATCTTAAAATCACGAAATAAGCTCTAGGAAGGAAACTTCTGAAAGTGAAAGTTGTTTTGTCATTAGATGGTCAGAAGATGGCAAATTTCTCTGAGAAATTGCTTCGTTAATTGGAAAAAGTCATGGTTGTGTTCAAAAAATAATTCAAAAGTATCAAAAAACTGGATCTGTGACCAATATTCCAGGAAGAGGACGTAAGGAAATTTTAAGCGCTAGTACAAAGAGGAAGATTATACGTTCTGTGAAGAAAAATCCGAAGTTAAGCGTCCCAAAACTAGCATTATCGATGTCCTCAGAGATTGGAAGAACCGTTTCAGCTGAAACTGTTAGATGTGTTCTTCATAATGCAAGATTTCATGGCCGTTCTCCAGGACGAAAACCTCTCATTAGTCCCACTAATAGAAAAAAGGCTATATTTCGCAAAAAATCATATTTCAAAACCGGAATCATTCTGGAACAGTGCTCTGTTGTCGGATGAGAGCAAATTTAATCTGTACGGAAGTGACGGACGATATAAAGTATGGAGACAAGTTGGGAAAGAAGTAGACCCTGCGAACACAATAAAGACGGTTAAGTATGGAGGTGTATCCGTCCTCTTTTAGGTCTGTATGGCAACAGGAGGAGTAGGAGAGCTTGTCTTTATTGATGGCATTATGGAGAGAATGGTATATCTTGACATCTTAAAGAATAATTTACATAAAAGTGTCAACAAAGTAGGACTTGGGTCAAACTTCGTCTTCTAGCAAGACAATAAATCCTAAACATACGGCGAAGATAGTCAAGTTATATTTGTTGTACCATTGCAAGAAGCAACTACATACTCCACCACAATCTCCAGATCTAAATGTTATAGAAAATTTATGGGCTCAGTAGGAAAAATCCACCCGTGAACTTGATGTGACAAGTAAAGAGGATCAAAAGAAGCTCTTACGAGAAGAGTGGGAAAAAATTTCAGTTGAAACATCAAAAAAGCTGGTGGAATCCATGCCTAAAAGATTACGAGATGTGATCCAGGCAAAAGGATATGCAAAAAAAAATTAATTTGCTTTTATTATGGAAATTAATAAAGATGTATACTCAATTTTGTGGTATAGTTTTTTATCCAAGTCTCATATTTATTCTTTTTTATAAAAAAATAAATTCGATTTCGTAATTTTTTTCTGTACACATTGGATGAGGAGTGAAATTAGTATTTACTGTAAAACCCAAGATTTCCTTTTGGCAAAATTTAGGTTGTTAGATAAAAACATACCTTACACTTCAAGCTGTATACTCAATTTTGAGGCTCACTGTATTTTGTTAAAAAAATTTTGGGATATTGCAAAGTTTATATTGCTTATTCTCCTCTTTTACAAAAAGATGGGAAATTCTGCAAAAGCATTTAAACGTTATTCTTAAACCATTGTGTAGCACTCGTTGGGAAGTCAAAATATATTCGGTTAAAGCTGTGTATACATAGTTTGGACAAACTTGTAATGCCCTAAAAGAATTTATTGATGTAAGTAACGATAATACAGCGGTATCCGAAACTAAAAGCTTATTAGATGCAATGCAGGAAATGCCCTTTATTTTAGGCTTAATAGTACTGTTTGCAATATTGTCCAAAATTACTACTATCAATAAACTATTTCAAACAAAAACAATTGCTCTTGACTCGGCTTTCAATTAAGACAATAAAATTAAAACTGAAATTCAAAATTTAGGAACAAAATTTAACTCATTTTTAGACGAAGAAAAAGTGGTAGCACATAATTTGAGCATTTCAGAACATTTTCCTGGGAAACGAATTCGAAAAAGCAAAATATTATATTCCAAATCAGTAGAAGACAAAATGATAAATAACTTGATAGAAGAATTTAAGTGTTATTTCTTTAACACTGTAATTGATACGGTTATTGTACAAATAGAAGATATATTCAAAAGAATACCAAATATTATTTCTGATTTCAAATCCATCACTGACATGAAAACTTCAGATAAATATGAATTAGAGAAATGTTCCAAAATATATATAAAGTTTTATAACGCAGATGTCGATGAAAACTGAATCCAAGAAATTTGTTTGCTACGGGATTTGATTTTGAAGGAAGGAGATGTAAATAACGTACAAGACATATTGCAATACATCCTAAAAAACTATAATGGGTATTTTCTAGATGTATTAGTGTTTAAAAACTTTTCTTTACATTGCCAGTTACTATAGCAAGTGTTGAGCGCTCTTTTAGCAAATTAAAATTATCTTCCGTTATCAAAGAATTATCTTCTGCCAACCATGTGCTCAGAACACTTAAAAGCACTTGTTATATTAAAAATAATTTTTAAAAACTTGCATTTTTTTTTTTTTTTACTTTACACACACACAAAAAAAAATTAGGGTCCCAAATGGTTTCTTTCACCCGGACTCCTTCATTAAGAAAGCCGGCTCTGTTCATAATCATTTCAACTATGATTATTAGATTCAATCATAATTACATGAATCTATTTACAATGTAAAAATATTCAAAACTGTATTGATGATTTGTAATGTAAAAACATCCAAAACTGTATTGATGAATTGTATTTCAATATGTGATTTATTAACTTTAAAACAATCATTTGTTCATTGAAATATTTTATACTAGCTGCCTTTGGCGACCAGCTGGTTCGCCATGAGTTAAGCGTTCTAAAATGTTCAATTAAATCTCATATTCATTAGCCTTGAAGTAATTCCGGGCATTGATTGACCTGAAATTAATATTTTCTTTAAGATAGCAGACGGAAAGTTCTAAAAGTACACCTTTGCCTAATAATATTCTTTAATTTTATAAATCAGTCAGTTATAACCATCGGTTATGCTTCCAATATATTAAAAAAAAAAAATTTCGATGATGTTGTCAAAATATTAAATATGTTTTTTAAAGAAAGCGAGAAAGGGGAAAAAAATATTGAATTAATTATACAGATATTGCAAACGATTACATAAATATGCTATTAAGTCGGGATTTCAATGCATATTCTGTCTAAATTCAATCAGATTTACCGTAAATAAAGAAGATTTATTGAGTTAATGATATAGATATTGCAAACGATTGTAGAAACCTTTGCTCTGCATTTATTTTTTAAAGAAAATATCACATTTTATATTTATTTTATTTTATCCAGTCACGTGCTGAAAGTTGCATTTCTGTAGATTTATTTTGCGATGATAATTTTTTTTATTTGAACTTCCGGCATTCTTTTATTTTATCTAGTCACGTGCTAAAAAAACATGGTTAAAATATTTCTTTAAAAATTCGTTAAAAATAGAAGCTTAAGTTATACATTAAAACACTGATACCATTAGAAGGCTAATTTTTTAATCTTTAAATTGATCTAAAAATCATGTTTATGCGATTATATTTTCGGAAATTATAGCGGAAAAACGTCGAAATTTCGCTTAAATTTTAATTAATTCAAATTCTAATTAAAAATTCGAAAAAAGAGCTCCGAGGTGCACATTCCGGACCTCCAAGGTATACATGTACCAAATTTGGTAGCTGTACGTCCAACGGTCTGGCCTGTAGAACGCTAACACACACACGCACACACACACACACACGCACGCACACACACACACATTGAGCTTTATTATAAGTATAGATATAGAAGATTTTTTTAATGCTTAGAAAAGCATATGTTATTGATCATATCCCATTCTACTCTTGCAAATGACAAATAAATTACAGGAATTTTAGTATGTCTGGTTCTAATAATTTGCATTGTATAACGATTGAATTTTGATAAAAAATTAATTAATTTAACTTTGTAAATCTAGCAAATTTAAAAGAATAAATTAATACGCATTATCCTAAATTTCAATGCAGTTTCTGATAGTTATAAAATAATATAATGTTATTAAGTAATATGATTAATAAAATATAATTACAATGAAAAAAAATTTAAGGCTATTCTATTTTTCTTCTTCTTTTTTTCTTATAATAAAGATATCTGCAACAAATATATTGTCTTTTCTCTGTTTTCTCCAAAACATTTGTATAAGAATTATCCATAAATACTTTGACATGAGTACCACATTATTTTGGGGCCGCGGTGGCCTGGTGGTAAGGTCTCGGCTTCGGGACCGGAGGATTCAAGGTTCGAGACTCGATTCCACCGAAAACCCGTCGCGTGAGGGGGTCTCTTGCACGTTAAATCTGTCAGACCAAACGTCCTCCCGCTGGTGTAGAGAGGGGGGGTACCAGTTCTGGTGTCGTCCTCGTCATCTGATCTTGGTTCAAAATTACGAGGTCCGTCCCAAAATAGCCCTAGTGTTACTTTAAACGGGAAGTTAATATAACTAAACTAAAAAGCATTAATTTGGGCGAATTCTAGAATTGCGTGATTTGACAATTCTGTTATCGTTTCTCACCTTCCCTTTCAATTCCAGAATTGTTTTAAAAAATTTTAAGTAAACTTCCAAATTATCATTTACTTTTCTAATTCATAAATATTATTCCAAAATGGGATAGCAGAGAAATTTGTGGTTTTTAATGTAGATATTTTTAAAGGTTATAGCGTGTAAAAAAGCCTTAAAAAACCCCTTCTTGTTTTGCAAAAGAATATAAAATTTCTTTAAACTTCAATACGCAGTTATATAAATATGTGTGTAAATTTCAGCCTTAAATATTCTTTTTAAATTATAAGCTACATAACAAACAATTCGTGTAACAATTAATTTAGAAAAAAAATCATTTGAAAAAAATTTATATTAAAATTTTTTTTGTCTCTTTTAGAAAAAAAAATTCGACATTAAGAATTAACAATAATTAATTTAATCAAGAAAATAAGAGATTTTTTTTAAATCCTATTTTAGAATGGAACAATTGCAAAGCAAATTGTTAATTATTTTGAATGGCTTTTTTTTTTCTTCTTGTGACCGAAAAGGCGCCAAAATTGTAATTATGTCAGGGCAGATTATTAAAATCAATAAATCATGCCAATTTAGTTAAAAATACATTTAATGACATTAAAGGACATGATTTACAAGGGGACAATAGCATTTAACATATATGCATTAAAATAATACTCGGGGACTACATCATGCTTTAAGCTCGCTTCCAAGACATGGACTGATTGTTCATGTTAACGGTCGATAGAGGGCCGAGGTTACATTCTTCTTTTTCTTCTTCGACCGACTGAGACTCAACACTATAAATGTAGTCACACAGTCACATACTAAATGTCATATATTAATCATTGTGTTTTTCAGTTATCACACTTACATGATGTAAAAATACAGATCCACATATGGTCAATTTCTTAATAAATTTGGTTTCCAATTCAATACATATCTACACTTCAGATGTTAAATCTGGGCACCACATTTCATCCATCTTGCTTTCATTATTTTGCATTATCTTGTTAGCTTACATTTGAAAAGTAGAATAGAAAGATCTTCTTTGAATAAATAAATAATGAATAATCTTCAAGTTTAGAGTACCAAATTTCATGTGTCTTGCTCAATGCATTTTTGAATTAACGGACTCACTGGCAGACAATCCAGTCTAATTCCACACATGTTTTTCGGACACGCTGAAAGTTAGAGTTATAAAATTCATCAAAATCTCTCATTCTAATTTTTTGATAATGGTTATAATTCTTCTTTGAACAGGAGAAAGTAAAACGAATGAATTCAATTTTTAGGAAATTCATTTTATTGCTATATCTAAATTTGAAAAGATTACATCTTTTAGGCAACATGAAATAATGAATGCACAGTATGCCCTACTTTCATAACTAGACATAACTATGCCCTACTTTCATAACTAGACATAACTATGCCCTACTTTCATAACTAGGGGTGGTGGGAAAAGTCATAGTTTAAATGCAATTTTAATTTTCTCCAATTTTCATGTTTTAAAGTTCTAAATGATTTTTTTTTGTAATTTATGTTTTAATTTTAAATAAATGATTTTTCGTTTCAAATTAAGCAGTTTTTGATGTTACTTTTTTAACACGTGTCAAACTTATAGAAAAATCTTTTTAAACAACTATTAAGTGAATGTGACTTGCATATAATTTGTAGCCTATCCATACTTCTTCATGCTGCTTCTTAGTTTTAAAACTACTTACTGTTCCCTTTAGTTTGAGGAACTGAAAAATATTAACTTTCAATTAAAAAAATTGAAATTTAATTAGTTTTTTTTTTCTAAAATATCTTTTAATAAAAACAAATTTATTAAAATTTTACAAAAAAAGTTTTATTTTGAATAAGAATTTATTTACTTTATCACAATAGTAAATATAACTATGTTACTATCCTTTAGTGAATAATCTAAATGTAATTTCGAAAATTTTTTAGCGGTTGATTCATTTATAGATGATCGACGCATTGTAAATTGTTAAATTTGATTATAAGCTCATGATTATAAATATTTATTTGAGTTATTATTTTATTTTTTAATAAGATTTAAATAATATTGCAAAAATTCGTTTTCTATATCAATGCAGCGAATTTTATGAATTCATCTGAATGATTTATCAATTAGTTGTTCTTCTTAAATCACTGCCTGTCCTTTGATCGTGCAATATCTTTGCTTGCGATAGTAAAAAAAAAAAAATTAACTATCCTAAAGAATGATTTTTTAAAATTAAATTAGCAATCAAATTCTTTATTATCTGGATTTAACCCTCCGAGCGCCTAATTATTCTGAATATGGCTTCTCTAAAATTTATCTCTATTCAACAAAAGATTACTTCAAAAAATATAAACTTCATGCGAGGGAGAGCTAGGAAAACAAATTGCATTTTTTACTCCCTTTCCTTCCCAGCCGTAGGGGTCCAATTACCACAGAGATAGCGGGACACCTCCAACCGGCCAACTTTAGAGTCTTAAAAGGTGGGTTCAGACGAGGCTTATTATTGTCCGCAATAGAAGATCACGCCTACTTCCGGAAAATCATGTGACCACAACGGGACAATGGCAAATGATTGTCCCGTCGGGACAAACGTTGTCCGCGTTGTCTCAAGTGTTCACACGGGGACAATGCCGGGACAACAGCAGAGAGACAATGTTTGCGGACAATAAAAAGCTTCGTGTGAACCCACCTTTAGGCTCAGTAAAACCGGAGGGCCTCGTCCAATTACCACTGTGGGGAAAATGAATGTTATGTTAAAAGAATGGTTATCTTAATGGTGAAATTTCGCCAGCACTTTTCCGTCTCTACCCTCAAAAACCGGTCGAGCAAGTTTCATAGACGACAACTTTTTCTAACAAGTTCGAAAATGTCGTCGGAAATATTGTCTGCAAAAGAAATTCAACCAATCATGTGAAACTTTGAAATGACGTCACACAAGTAACGTCACTTTCGTTGTCGTTTGCTGACGGAAAATGCCAACGATATTTTGCCGTGTGATAAGGCCTTTAACTTACTGACTGGCCAATTCCCTCCCCGACTTTTTTCTCGCATAACCAATATGTTGTTCCAAACAAAATTCTAATCCGAATTCGTTTTCTGAAAAACGTCCGCTGAAAATGAAAAAATTATTGGAAATTGAAAAAAATATTTTCCATTAGAGTCTTAGTTTATCAAACTAAAAACATAGCGTTTTTTTCTATAATTAAATTGATTATCGCCTATGTTTCTGTATATCAACTATTTTATATGGCCTATTGATAAGGTCTCGGCTTTGGAACCGGAGGGTTGCAGGTTCGAGGTCCGATTCCACTGAATAACCACCGTGTATGTGGGTCTGGCGCACATTAAATCCGTTGGGACCAAACACCCTCTCTTTGGTGTGATATGGAAGTCTGGAGAGGGGGGTGTCAGCTCAGATATCGTCCTCGTCATCTGACCGTGGTTCAAAATGACGAGGTCTGTACCAAAATAGCCCTCGTGTTGCTTCAAAACGGGACGTTAATATAACTAAACTAAATGAAACTGCAACTATTTTATAAAAGAAACCCCAAGTTATAAATTGTCTTTTCATTTATAATATCAAATAAAAATGAAAGAAAAAAGCATTTTGAGATACAAAATGCATTAAAATCATTTGGCGTATTTTACATTTTTTCTGAAGAATTTATAAGTAATGTTTAATGCAAATAAATTTTTTCGAACGCATATTAATTTTCAAAATCTGTATCCCTTATACTTTATTTTTTTCTAAAGACTTAATTTATTTTTTATGCGTTGAAAGTGGAAAAATTGACATTGAAATGATGCTATCTCAATTTTTTTGTTTTTATCCTTTTATAGGGAAGAATGTAACTCAACTGTTCTTTGACTAATTATGATAATATGAAAATACACAATTTTAAATTTCTTGTTTTCAAATTCAACACAGCAACTTAAAGCAACGAAATTGCTTTTATGTATTTGTTCCAGGTCAAAACAGAATTCGATTAAACTAACGCATATCATAACAATCATTGGCTAGACGAGATAAAAATCTGCCAAGTTCACAAAATGAAAAATACAGTTTTTCAGTATTATAAAAATAATTACATCTAATTAGTTCCTTTAAAATTAACATTAATTAATTTTATTTTCAATATACAAATATAAATCTTTTTATCAATAAAAGAATATATTTTTTAAAAACTGGGGTAAAAAAATACAAGCCAAGATATTCAAATTGTCTGGTCATTTGAAATCATGTTAAAATAAAAGTAATAAGTTGTACCATAATATTAAAAACAAAATTAAACATACTGATATCACAACGTTGATCAACGTTGTTTTACACAGAATTCACAATATGGTTTTCGCAATATTCTTTAACATTGTTAAATATTGTATTTACAATATAGTTTAAACTGCATTATACGATGTTATACAATATTCGGCTTTTTAATGAAAAATTGCTCCAGTCATTACTAATGTATTAAGGCTTATTTTTAAGTTTAAATACTTTTAAAAATTTTGGGCTATCTTTAATATTATTTGATATTGTATAATATTGTTGATTCGATATGCAGTATAACTCGGTATTCGCAATATTGTTCAATACTTCCGAAATATTATTTAATACTGTAGTGCTACTAGAATTATTATTTCTTCAGGTCCTTAAAAAATTCTCTTGACGATAAACTTTAAACTCTTGACTTTAAAACCATTAGCGAAATAAAAGCGCACCTCGAGAATTATTTTTTAAAATCCAAAATACAATTTTGAAAATAAGGCATAAAAGGGATTTTATATAACAGATCTGATAATAAATAGGAATAAATAATATCCTTAACAGTAAATATTGTGTATTAATTTCATATTTGAGATATTAAATTATTAGGCTTAATATTCTATTAGAATATTAAATATTTTAATCACATAAGTAGTTTTCTTATTTAAGGATATGCATTTTTATTCTCGTCTTTTGATAATATTCTCAATTTCTTATTTTTTAAATTTTTTAATAAATAATAAATACTCAAAATGAATTACAAAGTAATTAGAATATTCCGACAGAAACTGCAATTCCATTCTTATTTATAATTATTTTATTGAATATCTGGAATATATACCTCGTTATTTGTTTTACCTTAATTTTGTATAATATTGAAAGATTTCAGATTAAAAAAATATTTCTTATCTGTTGTTACTCAAATAAAAGCGTTCTCAAAATTATTTATATTTTTAATTTTCTTATCTTCAGACTTTTACTTATTTCAAAATTCCTAACTCTAAATACTCTGAAATCCAAAAATTGCATATCTTAAATTGGACAATAGATGGCGCTTTATTAGCAAATCAGCTTTTCTTGAAATAAAAATATGAACAAATAGCGAAACAAATGAAAATACGAAATAAATATGAAAAGTAACCTTACCGGCATAATCGGTTAGCCACACAATCAGTGCTTGATAAAATTTTCAAACCTACATTTTATGACATTTATGGTTTTCCCTGCAAAATATTTTAATATAGTATAATTTGACAAGGCAAATAATCTATATTATTTAAACATTCTTAATCAATCTGTTCACAGTGGCTATGCATTTCTTCAATTTCCTGTAATCCCACTTAAGATTTTAACTTCAAATTGGTGCTGAAATGATTGAACTTTAACTAGTAGGACTAGATGTAACATATACTTAAGACAAAAGCCTTAAATTTTTTTTTGGCAGAATTTAGGCTAAATTTAATAACTAGCTCTTATAAATCAGCGTAGTTAGCATCAAACCGAAATGAGTAAAATAAGATTATGAACATGTGCGTTGTTTTATTAGTTGATGGGGTTATACGTTTTGTTAGTTTTGATCGAAGATAATTAGTTAATCTTAAATAAAAGATTTTATTTATTTATTTTACCTATGCATTAACTTTTAATTTCATTTTTTAAATTGCAATAATTTTATTAGTCAACAAAAATGTTTAAAATTATGTAATGGGACAAGCTGTGATGTATTATAATTGACGAGATTCATCTTGCTTTGTTTTTGATTTATTTAGTTCGACACTCTGCTCAAATATCAGCATACACCCCCAATCTCTTACTAAAGACTCTAATCAGAAACTCTCGTTTTATAAAAAAAATATTTTGTAAAATATGGCTCTCAGAGTAAAGTATGAAGAAATTTAAAACTCATTATTCATCAAAGCATTGTTTGACTGAAGATATGTAAAATGTAATTATTTATTTCATTTAGATCAAATTAGCAGTATTAAACAATATATATGCCTATTAATAATATTTTACAAATTGGCCATTGAATCGGAATTTGAATGCATATCCTGTGTAAATTCAATCAGGTTTACCGTAAATAAATATGATTTATTGAATTAATGATATAGATATTGCAAATGATCATAGAATCCTTTGTCTTGCATTTTTTTAAAGAAAATATCACATTTTATATTTATGTTATTTTATCCAGTCACGTGCTGAAAGTTACATTTCTTTAATAGATGATTGCAGTAATAGATGATTTTTTTTTTAAATTTGAGCATCCGTCAATATGATGGCAACAAGCTGATAAAACCTAATTTTTTTCCCTTTGAAGGGCTCGTGTAAATTAAATTTCATTGTCTTTTCCGAAATATATTGTTGAAAATATGGTTAAAATATTTCTTTAAAACTTCGTTAAAAATAGAAGCTTGAATTATATATTTAAACACTGGCATCATTAGAAAGCTAATTTTTTTACCTTTAATTTGATGTAAACATAATCTTTGTGCAATAATAGTTTCGGAAGTTACAGCTGAAAAACGTCGAAATTTTGCTTAATTTTTAATTAATTAAAATTCTAACTAAAACATCGAAAAAAGGGCTCCGAGGTGCCCCTACCTCCTAGGTATACATGTACCAAATTTGGTAGCTGTAGGTACAACGATCTAGCCTGTAGAGCGTTAACACACACTCACACACACATTGAACTTAAGTATAGATATAGATCTTACTTTTACTTTATATGGACCAAATAAAGAAATGGTAATTGGCAAGATGAGATTTTTAAACATATTCTTTAAAAATACTTTTTTTAAGTGGTTGAAAATTTTTGTACATTTACTATGAGCAGTTCCGAATTTCTTACTATACAGTTTATTTTAGTTATATTAAAGTCCCGTTTAAAGCAACACGAGGGCTATTTGGGAACGGACCTCTTAGTTTTGAGCCATGGTTAGATGACGAGGACGACACCTGAACTGGCACCCTCCTCTCCACACAACACCACATCAGCGGGAGGACGTTTGGCCTGACAGATTTAACGTGCAAGAGACCCCCTCACACGATTGTTCTTCGGTGGAATCGAGTCTCGAACCTGAAACCCTCCGGTTCCGAAGCTCAGACCTTACCACCAGACCACCGCGGCCCCCTTGTTATACATTAAAATCTTTTTATAACGGTCAGGCATTATTCCAAGTAAAATTCTTTTAAAGGGTTTGCATTGCAACAGACAAAATTGCGTATTAAAACATGCCCTGTTTCGCAGATAATTTTAAAATCTATGCAAAGAAAAAAAAATATTTTATTTGGCAATTTTTTTTACGATTTTTTTAGCTGAAACTTTTTATGTATTTTTTTATTTAATTTCTAAAAGCAAATTCCTAATCGAATTGTTGATTGTCACACAGAAATAATATGTTGGCGATTTCTTCAACATTTATCATCGCATTCATTAATGATTTAACTGATTTGGCGAGAAGCTCAGTGTGATTCGGGTTTCTGTGGTAAAATCCACCCCATAAAGATCGTTGGAGCTACCCCTGGAGTATCCGTTTGAGCTAATATCCTATTTGCGTTCATCAAGTGTTAAGTGATCAAGAAACTATTTCATGATTAATTTTCAATTATTGTGTGAATTTTAAGAATAATAATATTAACCTAGACGAGAACAAGTTATTTTTGCGTACATATATAAGGCTGTAAATAAAGGAATTATTTGTTACGCTATTCTCTTATTTGAGAGGTCAGTATCAAGATATTACAAACTATTTCTGAATTCTTCTGATTCTATTTTTTCTGAATGGTAGTGGTGTAGCGATTGGGGAGCAAAGTGGTTTTTGGTCTTCTAGATGCCAGTCTTGGGAAAGCACTTATAGTTAATATTGCATTTATTCCGCTTTATAAAATGAAATATCTTGAGGGAGTGAGGAAAATAACGCACCACTCCTGCTTACTAAATCATTCCTGATTATTAGAGTCAAAAAATTACAACATAACGCAGATGCCTTGTTTCCTTCCTAAGCCAATGCCTAAAATATTCTTAAACCATTTTTTCCTAATATAACAGTGTTTATAAGGCGGCATATTCAATGTAAGTCGCAACCTGTACCATGAAGGAAATTGTTCAAAGAACTTTATAGGGAGTATCGATGGAACAGAGATAACAAATTTAACGCCGGGTTGTGTGCTGTGATTGTTTTTACTAACGATTACTATTTGTGGGCTACTGTCTGCTGCAGGGTGCTGATGTGTATTACCTAAATTCGCCTCGGCTGTATATTTGCTGTCCTTGGATTCAGGTCTGATTAACGTCGTCGTTCTTTTCTACAAAGGCGTACTGATAGCGTTTCTTCATCTGCCAACAAATAGCGGGAAGAACCTCGGAATTTCCGTAACAATATTTAGGATTTAACTTTTTTTTTGCGGTGGAGATTGTTATTTTTATTAGAGTATGTGAGAGATGGTATTGGGAAAATCTTTTCCGTTTGTTTGTAACATTGCAAACTCAGATTTTGAAATGGAAGGCGATATTTTATGACAGTTCTACACGCAAGCTCTGCCCCTTTTGTCTACAATTGACTTATGTCTGCTTAAATAGGTTTTAGGCATTATTAAATTATTACTTTGAAGTAAAGAGAAAGTTGTTAAAAAGATATGTATACAATTACACCATCTAAAATAAGAAAGAAAAAGATGAAAATGGTCTTCTTACTGTTCTTCTCATTGTTGAAAGTGGTCTTTTCATTGTTCTTCTAATTGTGTTTTACATTTTCCCAAACGGATAAAAATTAAATTTACGACACAAAATTATACTTGTAACAGCTCAGTCTCATACTAAATTCGATATCATTCACATCATTTTTGAGTTATCGTGTTTACATGCTTCTGAAAGTACAGACCGACAGACGTCAACCTCTTGTTGGATTTGAGTAATATGAGTTTCCGTTCCTCTTTGGACTTTGTTTCTTTGAGCTCAGCAGCCGCTGTAAGTAATCCTTGAAACTATTTGTGTAGTTTTTTTTTTTTTTTAATTTCTGTGAATGCTTCAATAAGCTCGCTCATTTCAGATATTTTTGACAGGGAGATATGGGTTTCCGAAGTGGAGAGGGTTAGTTTTTTGCTGTTGATACTGGGGTCTTTGTCTTGGTATTGATGGGTTTGCCGTGTTTTCAGGAGATGTTGTAGGCATTTTCTCTTTATTTTGAAGTGTTTCCACATAGGTTCTTCGATAGCCGGTGATAGGAGTTGTAGTAGGAAAAGCCTGGGCACCACTTCCAGGGATTGCATCTGCAATTTCGTGCGCTTTGATGGAGTCCCGCACATCCAATGCAAATCGTAGCTTTGGCTGCTCTTCTACAGGCTTCGATTCTCACTCTAATTGGCGATCAGTGACTGATATTATAGATGTTATTAAAATTACCAATTTTCTTTATTTCTACCAGGAAAATTGGGTAGAGGGTCTTGTTCCGGAAGTTCTTGAGCTGGGACATACGGTCCATGACGAAATTCAGCTCGTTAAGTTCTTTTTTAAATTCATCGATGTTATGATTTGCCGGTAATCCTTTGACAATGATCTTAAGGTGTCTCTCCGAGGGATCTTCCGAGATGACGTATTCGGCGGTCTTTATGTTGAGTAGTTCCTAATCTTTCTGCATCGGTACCAGGAGGGATTTTTATGAAGCCTTTGTTGTATTTATTATCAGTGCTGAGGTATTTCCTATTTATTTCTTGTAATATTGTAACCATGAGCTAATTTCATACGGATTGGTAGGGTGAATTTCTGTTGCGGGATCGCCTCTTCTAGCATTTGAAATTTATTTTGCGTGGAGATATCTGGATTTTCGATGGAATTCTTTCTTTTTAAAGCATGTTTCCTGTCAATTAATTGGAACAATAGCTCAATTTCCATGTCATCAGCGGTAATTTCGTGTTTCCGACATCCCTTGATTCGGCATGGAAAGAGAAGAGTTTTTTCCACTTCCAATTATTCAATCTGTGCACTGAGTTCGTTCGCTTTATGTAGGTCATCTAGGTATTGTATGGTGTGTTCCTCTTTGTTGTCACTCATCTGCTGTATGTTTCGTTGAAGTTGGTTAGGATCTCTTTCATACTATTTATTCTTTCCTGGTGGGCTACTAGGTGCTTGCAGATGTCTATGGCATTCTCAGGGTGAATCCGGTATTCAGGGAGTATGCAAGGCCCAATCTCGTTTAACTGGCTCATGGTATTGTCCCTGTTCTTTTGAAGGCGTCTCAGCTTGTAATTTGTCTTTCTCTTACTTTAGAATCAGATTCTATTTCTAGGTTTCTATTATATGAATGTACTTGGTTCTGTACGAAGCTGATTTGAGATATCAGACTTATAATCATTTCGCATCTCATTTGAAGCTTTATATGATAATCGCGTCTGTAAGAAAAATGGCTTTTCTTTGATGCATTGCTTGAGATCTCGCTCTCGCTACGACCTTCCCCTTCCATGACTGAAGACGATTGATTTTACAGCTGAAAACTTGCAGTTAAGAGAGTACCAGTGTACCCATGTCCTAAGAAGCTACCTCCTGTAGTGGCGAGTGAGTTGAGGAAATTTAATCATTGCCTTAGATGAATGGCATAAACTTTTCACCCTGCGTTGCAATTCTTCAATGAAACGAATGCCTGTGAAACGGAGAGAGATAAGAAGTTAAAGAGGCGTCGTCCAATCAGGAGCGACCGTCTTCTAGGGAGTAGATAGAGAGTTGAAAGTTGTACTGGGTAGGTTTGGAGGGAAGAGTGGGGGATAGGCTATTGTTCGTAGCTGACGAATCAAGAGCTTGGGTGTTAGGCTAGAAGTGCGTTGATGAGAATTAGTTTCCTTTCTTCTTTATCAGTGGTTTTCTTCAGGTTTTTCACTGCTTTTGGAATGTCAGGGAATTCCTGTAAGAGTGATTTGACTTTACAACTCGAGAGTGTTGGCCTTTTATAGTTCTCAGGAGGTGGGGCTAGAAGCCTCTAGACAAATCAGGAGCTTTTGAGTGTATTTCGGTTCCTAATTGAAGGATTGAGAAAATTCTCGACGTTTTGGGTACTATCGAATTTGTCACCAAAGTCGCCAAGCTCTGGGATCACTGACGCGACCATTCGATACCATCCAATACAGATAAGTGTAAATCAATCTTTTTTATAAAGACAGTATTCATGTTGGGAAGCAAAATTACAGGTTCATAACAATACGTATGTACACATACAACCACCTTTATTTATATAAAGATTATTTGCAATAATTGCAAATTTTGTACGATCTATATATATAAAATGCTAATGCCCGTGGTAAAGAAATTGCTCTTATTTCTTATTACTGAATAGTTAAGCGTCAAATGGAAACAAAACATCGTATAAATTTCAAATTGTTTCATTGAACTAATTTACATTTTATTGAATTTAATGCTTCGAAGAGAGTTGCAAAATTTTCTAAGAAATATTTTAGGGAAGCTTCAATATGCCACCAAAAATATTCATTCAAAGAATGAAAAAAAGATATAACTGAAATTAAGAAAAAAAAGTTAAACTGGTGCCGGGGTTACACTCGGCCAGTAGGCAGCTCAAGTGCAAAAAAGCACTTATTTATGTTTGCCATAATTTCATAAGATAAATTCAGGCATTCCATGCTTGGCTATAAATTGTTGTTTTGGTGTTCTTGAATTGATCTCAGTCACTGCATATCGTATTAAAATGATGAATATTGACACAAAGAAACATGGTAAAAAAAATTTTTTTTAAGTCAACATACCTAAGTTTTAAAAACTATATAAAAAATGTCAAATAACATGCACACAATCTTGAATTAGAAAGAACAAAGAGTAAAATATGTGAAAATTAATCTATGTTAAGTAATCAATTTTTTCCACATCAAAAACCCATCCAAATTCTACAAATGCATGCGCAATAAGAAAAAAATGCAATAAATCGGCATGTTATTGCCCCTTCGGGACAATTATTTGCCATCGACCGAACAATATTTTTCAACCCCTCTATACATGCACTACTTACTGGCCGAGTGTAAACCCGGCATGAGCTCAGAAATGGACTTAACCGTTGTCAAGTGAGCAGTAGCTGTTCGAAGTGGTGTGCGCTCGGAATAGAACCCGGGACCTTTGGGTCTGAAGCCTAGTAGCATAACCACGGGACAAAAGCAATTGCTCATTCCCGTAGATGTTATCTGGCTTATTAAGATATCCCCACAGACTCACCCTCCAGTGAGTTGACGAACGATATGCTTTGTTGTTGAGTGATGATGAATTGGTTTGTTGAGTGAGTGGTTGCTATATGTAGCTGTTGTGTCTACTGCGAAGTACCCATCTTTGTTTGGAGAGCGGAGAGCATTTTTTAGTCACGCCAAGCGTTATGGTGAGCGTGCGTGGATTGTTGCTTCAAGTGTGTCTGACGACTTTGGTTGCGGGTACATGGCGCCATAGCAGTTGCATGAAGGTTGAAGGTTCAGTGTTCGAGGTCACCATTGTGGGAGGTGATGTTGGCTCAGAATAGAACCAGGGACCTTTGGGTCTGAAGCCTAGTAACATAACCACAGGACAAAAGCAATTGCTCATTCCCGTAGATGTTAACTGACTTATTAAGATATCACCTCATAGCTATGAATTGCCTTTGGGAAATAATGTTCGTATTTTTCAAAACAAAGTGTTTACAGATATTGTTTTTTTTATTGTCTTATGACTTAATTATCTTTTTAACGATGTCAGCTCTGTTTCACTAGAAATTTTCACTTCATTTTAATAATATTTTATAAAAATTCTAGTTAATATACTAATAGTAAAAATGTTTTTAAATGTCACTATGAAATGCAAATTCATTCAGCAAAATCTATTCTAATATTATAAATGTGAAATTTTGTATGTTTGGATGGATGTTTATTACTCAATCACGCCAGAACGGCTGAACAGAATTGGATGAAATTTGGCACAAAGATAGATTACAGTCAGGAATAGAGCATAGGCTACTTTTTATTCCGGTTAATTTTTCATTAATTAAAAAAGTTGAGGCCAAATCCCGAAAAAGATAAGAAAGGCTCCAGTTTTTTTTTTTCCCAACAGAAATGAATTTAGGCTTAGCAGAATTTCGACCGATAATTCCAAATGATTCTATTTATTTTCTTAGTGTTTGATGTATTTAAAATGAAACGTTGTTAATTAATCGATCTTTCGGATTCATTCTGAAGTACTTCTAAATTAAAAGAAAACAGAATAAAGGAAATAAAAAATTTCTAACCCGCATTGCGTTACACCAACTGACGTTGAAAGTTCACACGTGACAACTATGTTTTCCTTTAAATTAAAAGTTTAGAAATTATGTGTATAATACTGTTGCAGCTATCTCAATGTCGATGAATAAATAAAATCGATCTGACCGGACTTGATTTGCTGTTTTGTTTTATTTTGGGTATGCAATGTAAATAAATTGTGTTAAGTTAGTTGTGTGTTTTTGTTTTTAAATTGTATTTATGTTATATATTTTTCGTATATGCTTATGCTTTTAAATGTATCGTTTTTCAAGAAGGTTTAATGTTTTTTATTTGTCATTATTTGATAGTTTTTCGAGCATCAAAATTTCCATGCGAACAGAGACGCGGGAAATAGCTAGTATTTCATATCTTGCTTTTGCTAGTCGTTATCTTTATAGTTGGATTTTCGCTTTCTCTTTTATTTCACTACATGTACACTTTTTACTTTCTCCTGTACGTTGTACAGAGATAGTAATGTAATCATTAAAAAAAACCGAACTCGGGATTTTAACGAATTTTTACCTTTTAAACCTCTTTGATTTTTTTTTATCTGAGTCAAAAACAGTTCAAAAATATTTTCCAGCTATGCGATAAAATCTGGTATGTGGTCTTTACTTTGAGTTTTTAGATTTCTATCAAACTTTGAGCAAAATCCGTGGCGAAATCTGTCTTTCAGTGCTGTTAAGCAAGTTAGCCTAATAACTACAAAACGAAGAGAGCTAGATGGATGAAATTCGGTACAAAAATTTAACATCAACAGGGCATACATTTATTAAATTTTGAGCCAAATCTAACAAGAGTTTAGCTGTCTGTCGATCTATACTTTCGGAAACACGTAAATGCGATAGCACAAAAATGGATGATTTTCATTAATCAGATTTGGTATGTAATTTTGTCACTACTAGAGTAGCTTTGTATCACATTTTTTGTTTCAATCGGTCGGAAAATAACATGCGCTGAAACAAATTCGATTTTCGAGCACTATTAACAGTATGCAGGAGATTAATCGTGAAGAAATGCTCCAAGGATCACACGTCAGATTCAGTAAAAATACTAAATTCACGCATAAGATTCCTATTGTTACAAACATGTAATTTTGTTTATGAGCACGAATAGTGCCATCATAAGAAAGACTGATTTACAGTCATCTGTATTGAATGTTGTCAAGTGTAGCATTAGATTTCCAATAGTTTGGAGACGAATTCGACGATTTTGACAGAATGGGTAATGCTGGAAACATCGATAATTTTGTCGAACCGTCGATTAGGAACGGAGATACGTCTGATTGGTCCAGAAGTTTCTAGACCGCCTCCTGGGAACTATAAGCCGGTACTCTCAAGCTGCTGTTCGCCGTGAATTGAGGTGAGGAAGAAAAGAAGACGTACAATGGCGGCAGCACCCCTCACTTGAAGATGCTGATAACGGTTCTCCCCCCCACTTGTCATCCCTATTCCTGACCAGGAGGCAGAAGATGTGCCAACCACACAAAGGGACGGGGAATCTCCCACTGTCCACCCAAGAATCAACTTATAATTAACTGGTAACATTAAAACTAACAATTTTCCCTACTTGATGCAATTTTTTTTTCTACTCTTGTCGCAATTAATTTATGTAATCCCTTCCCATAAGTTTTTTTTAATCTAAATTCTGTCCCCCTCCTCAATAACAAAGCACAATAGTATTATGTTAAATTATGTGTAAAGTATCTTTCCAGCACCTTTAGGATGGAGTTTATAGGCTTAGCGCCTGGGCACTCCAGGAAAAACAATTGGTTGGCGGTTGGCCGTGAATTGAGTGTGGTGAATAGAAGTCGGAGTCACCTACAAGTAACGAGTCTTCTAGAGAATAGAGAAGTAACGGTAGAGTACTGAACTGAGCTGCGTGCCTTGTTGGGGAAGCAGCATCTAGTCTTACATAGCTAGTCTTGAAGCAGTGAGATACAGCGACAGTGAAGGACAGTTTTAACTGTCTGGAAAGACTGTAAAGCGAAGCTCCGAAGATCCTCTTTATTGCTGAATTCTGTCTGACTACTTTGTGTGCTGAGGACGTTGTTACTACTGGATTTCTACTTGTGGCCCACTGTTGTTATCGTGTGCTGTGTGTGTTCGTCTCGGCTGTACATATTTGTCGTTTTTGTGCTGTCCCGTCTTTGTGTAAATAAACGTCATCGTTTTTTCTTACTGAGGCCTGCTGATTGCGTTTTCCACATCATACACCCACTAAAAACGAACTCGACAGTGGAATCCGTAACAGTATTTCGTAATTATTGTACGCCAATGCCAAGCAAGGCGTTCTCTGAGATAACATCTTTGTCAGAGTATATGCGAGAAAATTTTGAGGAGATCATACTCTCTGGTTAATTTGCAGTGAACTGTAATTCATATTTTTAAGTCATATCAAATAACATGGTAAAATTTTTTCTAAATAAATCATTTCATATTAATGAATTAAATACATTTTAGTTTGAAAAGTCAATAATCTGGATGAACAAAGTGAACGCCAAATACGGATGGTTATTTCAAATAATATAATACTTTATGTGATTCTTTATTAATGTATTTTGCAACCCGAGCTTATCTGTAATCAGGCAATGGCTGAAGAATATACAAAATAGCATTTAGTAACAACAAAATAACATAAATAAAATTTCTCTAATTACCAAAATTCTGGAACATTAGATTCTTTTAATCCGAAAAATTGGTATGAAACTAGGCAATTTTTTTTTGTGTGACAAAATAACGCTCACAATTAAAAAAAAGGAATTTTAATAAAATTAAAATTTAGAAGGAAAAAAAGAGTTCTGAAATTTTTTCTTAAATTATCGTTTGCCTTTTTATAAGAAATTGTTGATTTGTTTAGATTAAATCATGCATGTGACAGTCACAGTGTGTCCAAGAAATAATATTTGCTCCAAAATATCTATTAATCACTGCAAATATTTTATCTGTGATTTCCAACCGTCATCTTCTAATTTTTTGCAACAGAAATCGCCTGAATTGTCTTCTTTATAAATATATCTCAGATAATTAGTGACAGTTTCGTCATGTTATAATGGTTTGAGAGTTTTGTAAGAGATTTGAAAGAAATGACGCTGTAGAACGTTGTGCGGTGAATATTAAACCAGAATAAATTTTATTCGATATGGCATCATTTTTAAATTGTAACTATATTTTTCTCCCTGTATAATTGGTGTCATTTTAAATGTTTAAAGTAACATGGGAGATTTTCTGATCATTTGAGGTTTCAAAATTTCTCCCTAATAAATATGATAAGATCCTCAATATGAGATTCTATGATAGATCCTTAAGATGCTCTTTTTTTTTTCTTCTAACATTTGACATTTCGTACTTTCAGCTAAGCATTTTTAATGTTTCGTGTTTCTTTGATAAGTTTTTAAGTTTGGCTCTGAAATATCTTTCTTTCGAATTTATTAAGTTTCAAGTTCTTATTTGTTAATTTCTCTCTGCAGTTAAAATTCAATGGAGGTTTTCCTCCTTTAATAAAGCAGTATTTAAATTCATCTCTGCTAATGGTAAAAATCTGTCATGTATGTGTGTGTTGCCTATATTAGCATTATACTAGACAGACAAATCTATTGCAACCAATTGTAGCATAGATGTACTTTTGAGGAAAGGAATGTATGCCATGGAATTATTATTATTTTTTTCTTGAAATTCCTAATAGTATCAATTAATTAATTAAGCAGAATTTTAAGGTCCCCCCCATAATTGCAGAATATATTCTAGTACAAAAATGAGTTTCAGATTATCCTAACTTTAAAAAAAACCCCACGGACTGGTGCACAATAATTACGAAATATTAACTTTTGGAATGAATTCAGTATTTTTACTAAATCTGGCGTGAAATTCTTGGCAATTAATACCCGACATGCGTTAATGGAATTCAAAAGCTGAATTCGTGTTTTAGACGTTTTTTCTCAATAGATTGAAACAAAAATATGACGCAAAACTATACTTCTAGTCATAAAATTATATTTGACGAGAAATTGCGTAAAAAATTTGGCATATTTGGCGAGAAATTCGGTTTTTGGGGCCCATATATTAATCTTGAGTCTAGCAGTAATCGCTATCAATTGCCTTCAGAAATTCATACTCACACTTCGAAAACAAATGAATGGTTTGATGCAAAAAGAATTTAATTCCAATTGCTCAAATTTGCAGAAATCCATAAAAATGTCTGGAAATTAGAACTTCCAATCAGACAGACAGCCCCCTCAGGGGCTCACCTACTATAGGTGAGTACGGGTGTCCCAATCCCGAGGTACCCAGGGATCTTTACTCCCTTTCGGTTTAATCTCCCCTCCGTCTTCTGCTTTTGGCTGTCTTTTTTTCTTTCCCTCGAGGGTAGACGAGGGAGCTCTCCATGAGAAGCTGTCGCCGCTCTGTTTGCTTCCTGCTTCTCATGGGCAGCAAATACCCCCACGTGTTTGCCGTGCGTGGCGACCCATTAGACGGGTGGTGCACTGTGGTCCCCGGTGTATCAATCGGCCGGTAACTAACAACTTGAGTTGCTAGTCTGCTAGGGATCAAGCGAAGGGGTTACTCCTTGGGCTTGGCGTTAAGGGTGGTCACTGTCCCCGGAGGTAACTCTCAGCGTATAGGTACCAGTTAGCGTTATGATAAGTGCTGAGGCTAGGTACAACTAGAGCCAGTTACTGTCATCCCTTGTAGGGCTCCGTGGTGGGCGATGCCGCTGGGCCTGAATCCTTTATAATGTCGTATGGGCAAATCCAAAGCGGCTCCCTTCAGTGGGCAACAAATCAATCATACTTCTTCATTTCAACATTTTGATCATTTTTTTATAATTAAAAGAATTTCTTCGAACAATGAGACATTCCATAATGTTTCACCTTTTCTCGTTGAAAAGGCTATTACTGGTTCTCTTGGTACTGTATCGTCGACACGGAAGTTAAGATCTGGTGATTTGCTTGTTGAAGTGAGTTCCCGCAAGCAATCACAACAAATACTGAAAATAAAAACACTGGGGACAATATCTGTAAGCGTAAGTGCTCATACTATTTTAAATTCTTCAAAAGGTGTTATAACGTGTGGCGAATTGTTTAATGATTCCATTGAAAAAATTACTTCGGAACTGAAACATGAAGGAGTAACTCATGTACGACGTATAACTATCCGGCGGGATGGACAAATCCTTCCTACTAAGCACTTTATTCTCACGTTTAACAACCTTAAATTACCTGAATCAGTGAAAGTCGGCTACATGAAATTGGCCGTTAGAAAATATATCCCAAACCCACTCCGATGTTTCCTATGCCAACGTTATGGGCATTCTAAATCCAGCTGCAGAGGCACTCTCACTTGTGCGCGCTGTGGAGAAAAAGGCCATGACAACCAACAGTGTACTGCCCAGGAAAAGTGCATTAACTGTGATGGTAACCACAGTTCCTTTTCCCGATCTTGTCCCCGTTGGATATTGGAAAAACAGATCGTATCGGTCAAATTCAAGGAAGATATTCCTTACCCTGAAGCCAGGCGAAAAGTACTTTCTCAGACACCAACACCAGGCATGACTTACGCCTCTATTGCCAAAAAACAGTTTTGCGTAAATTGCTCCTGTGCAAATTGTGTGCGGAATATGCCAAAAACTAAACTTCCGTCAAAAGTGTCAGATACAGAATCTGAAAATTCTGTAACCAGTGCTTCTGAACCCAGTAAACCGGAAAAACCTCATCACAAAGGAAAACCTAACAAGGCCTTAAAACTTAAGATTTCAAAACGTGCAATCCCTCAAAAAGATCTTCGTCAAAAAATGAAAAAGTCAACTAAGAGTAACTCGGTCGCTCTGGGACTTGCTAGTCAGGGGAACGTCTGCAAGGACTTGTCGTCTATCTTTGGTGGCGTGCCCAAAAGTCCCGATAGCATTTCACTTCACCCATCTGAAGATGATAACGACCTCCAAATGAGTTGCGATTTATCGCCAACTCCATCTAATGCTCCAAATAACTCTTTTAAAACTAACATTTCTTAATGGGTTTTTGTCTTTCATGGAACTGTCGTGGCATTCGTCCCAAATTAACAGAAATTAAAACAATTCTTAACAATTTCCATCCTGTTTGTTTCTGCCTTCAGGAAACATTCTTGAAAACCAACACCCCACTTAAATTATGGGGATATAATACTGTTCGGAAGGATGCAGAAAATAGCTCACATAATTCTGGGGGTGTATGCATTCTAACCTCCAATTCCTTTCCAAGCACTCCTCTCTTACTTCATACTGATTTGCAAGCTGTTGCTGTTCAGGTGCATGCAAGATCCTTAATTACAATCTGCTGTATCTATTTACCTCCTAATACTTCTATTCGTCAACAAGATCTTGACAATTTAGTGAATCAACTTCCAGCGCCATTTGTTCTAGTTGGTGACTTTAACGGCCATTCTACTTTGTGGGGTTCGGACAGAACAAATTCTCGTGGGCAACAGATCGAGCAGTTTATTTCTAATAACTGTCTCTGCCTGCTCAACAATGATGAAAAGACATATTTCCATGAGCCCACACGTACTTTCCATAGTCTAGACTTGGCCATATGTTCTCCTGAACTTCTGCCATTGCTAACCTTTACGGTTAGCAACAATCTATATAATAGTGACCATTTTCCTATTATCGTCTCCCATGCTAATAGTAGCGGTGCGACTTCCCGCCCGCCACATTTTCTATTCCAGCGGGCAGATTGGACTGCTTTTAGACAGCTGGCAGTGATCACTGAATCTATGGTTAGTGCGGCAGACATTACGGAAGCAATACGTCTCACCGTTGAAAGCATTTTAACTGCTGCAAACATCTGTATCCCAAAATCCTCCCCACGTCCCCGAAAATTTTGTAAACCTTGGTGGAACGGGGCCTGCCGTGACAGTTATAAGACCCAAAAACGACTTTGGAATAGATTTCGCAGGTATCCTACGACAGAGAACCTAGTAGCTTTTAAAAGAGCCAAAGCCATCGCACGTTGTACTCGTCGTCGATGTCAGAGGGAATCGTGGATTAGTTTCGTTTCTTCCATCACATCAAATACTTCTAGTAAAACCTTGTGGAAGAAAGTAAAGGCTGCTAATGGTATATATAATGAATTAACTATTCCTATTTTAAATACAGGAAATATGAAGTATTTCGCTCCATTAGACATAGCAAATATTCTCGGTCAAACATTTGCGAAAGTTTCTTCTACCGATTCTTACAGCCCTACTTTTCTGGCGATTAAGAATCGTGCGGAACGGTTGCCTTTGCGCTTTAATGACCGAGATACCTCTCCTTACAACTGTAAGTTTAGTATGTATGAATTGGAAACAGCATTATCAAATACCCACGATACCAGTCCCGGACCAGATGGAATTACTTATAACATGCTTCGCCATTTAAATTCAGTTTCGCTTTCCAATCTGTTGTTGCTATTCAACAGAGTTTGGACTGAGCATACATACCCCGCTCAGTGGCACGAAGCTACTGTAATTCCTATCCTAAAAACTGGCAAAGATCCATCTAACCCTCTGAGTTACAGACCGATAGCACTAACGAATTGTCTTTGCAAAATCTTTGAGCGTATGGTAAATGCCCGCCTTATGTACGAATTGGAGAGACAAGGATACATCTCCCCGTTGCAGAGTGGTTACAGCAGAGGTAGATCGACCTTTGATAACCTCGTATTGCTGGAAACCCAGATACGTAACACATTTGTTAGGAGGAATCACCTTGTCTCAATATTCTTCGATATTGAGAAGGCGTACGACCGCGCATGGCGATATGGCATACTTTCTACGTTGTTTAAATTTGATTTTAGGGGAAACTTGCCAATTTTTTTACAAAACTTTTTATCTCATCGAATATTTCGTGTCAGAGTTGGTAATTTTTATTCTGATTCTTTTATTCAAGCTGAGGGAGTTCCACAAGGAAGCGTCCTCAGTGTTACACTTTTTATAGTTCATTTGAGTCAGGTTTTATCTGTTTTACCATCATCTGTTCATGGAACTCTTTACATTGATGACTTGCAGATCTCGTGCCAAGGCAGCAGCATAAATCTCATTGAGCGTCAATTACAGAATGCAGTTAATAAAGTAGTAGCTTGGTGCAACAGTAATGGGCATGCAATCTCTCCCGAGAAGAGTAGGTGTATTCACTTCTGCCGAAAACGAATAATTCATCCGGATCCAAATATCTATATTCAAAATGTACTTATTCCTGTGGTGAGTGAAGTGCGGTTTTTGGGAGTGATATTCGATAGAAAACTTACCTTTCTTCCGCATATTTTGAATCTGCGGAAGAGGTGCGAGAAAACGTTAAATATATTAAAGGTGCTTTCCAGAACATCATGGGGTGCTGATCGAACCTCCCTTCTCCGTATTTATGAGGCAATCCTTATCTCCCGGATGGATTATGGGTGTATGGTGTATGGCTCCGCACGTCCGTCTGTTTTGCGGCGGCTGGATATCGTCCATCATTGTGCACTGCGCATTTGCTCTGGTGCTTTCCGTACGTCTCCAGTTGAAAGTCTCTATGTTGTATGTCACCAACTACCGCTTTCCTTAAGACGAAAGAAACTGTCTACTTTATTTTATTTCCGAACAAAATCTGTTCTAAATCACCCACTAAACGAAATTTCCCTGCCGGTTGGCCTTCGTCGACTTTATAATGCTCGCCCATCTCATATCCTGCCATTTTGTGAGAGAGCGAGATTGCTCCTTCATGATTCAGACCTTAATATTGTTCGTATTAAAGCTGTTGCCACTTTTAGTTTTCGACCTTGGGATATTCCACAGTTTTCTTTCTTGAATCCTTTCTTGGGATTCGATAAATCCTGAACTGCACCAGTGGTTTTCCAACAACTCTTTTTATATCATCGATATCTGTATTCTTCTTTCGTCCCAATTTTTACGGATGGCTCGAAATCAGATGGATATGTTGGTTGTGGAGTCGTTTTTACATCTGGTACACTGAGTCATCGCCTTCACAATTCCTGCTCTGTTTTTACTGCTGAATTAGTGGCAATTTTCTGTGCTCTCCAGAATATATCAAACTCAGGTCAGCGTAAATTTATCATCTATACCGATAGCAAGAGTGCTTTGGAGACACTTTCAAATTACCAAAATCAGATGCATCCTATTGCGCTCAAAATTTTATTCACCTTGCAAAATTTAAAAAACGATGACTTCCAGATTATTTTCTGTTGGGTGCCGAGTCATGTTGGCATCTTGGGAAATGAGACGGCGGACTTGGCCACAAAATCTGCAACAACCTTCTTAAACATAGGTATTCCCTATTGTGACATTAAAAGGTCCATTAATCATTACATCTATTCTGATTGGCAAAAGTCATGGGATTTACAGATCCAAAATAAACTACATTCCAATAAAACTGATATTTTTCCTTGGCCTGTTCATCCTATACGTGAGATGGATGTTAAATTGACTCGTCTCCCTATAGGACATACGAGTTTCACTCACAAACACCTAATTTTTGGCGAAACTGCCCCTGTGTGCAACAGCTGCCAAGTTCAATTTACTGTTCATCATATTTTAATTGACTGTCCTGTTTTTAACACTTATCGTTCTCGTTGTTTTACCACGTCTTCAACACTACAAGACTTGGTGGGTAAGAAAAACCACCCAAATATTTTTAAATTCTTAAGAGCTATTGGGTTTTTTACGTACATTTAGTTTCTTTTTAACCTTGTAGGCGTTAAGCATTGTTAATTAAGTTCTTGTTTTTTACGTCACTATATAAAAATAATAAGGCTCATAGATTTAAATTTTGAAATACTAAAAACTTTTGCACATCCATTTCATAGTTTTTGTCTTCTGGCATCTGTGCTATTCATTTACAAATGAATTTTTTTAAAAAAAATATCTTTTATTTTTTACCTTTTGATTGGCGCAGTATGGCCAAGTTTGGCTTTTGTGCCATTAAACCTCAACTACCTACCTCAGACAGACAGCTCTATCCCTTCAGTAACGCAAGAACTAAGATTGGACAGCTTAGTTCAAAGGATTTTTTTTAACACGTGATAGTGTATGTAACTCAAAATTTCTCCACGTTGGAGCTACATCTTTTTTGGAGAAAAACCTTCAATTATCTTACAAAAAAAGTGCTTTTTATTTTATGTTAAAACTTTTTAAAAACTCTTTTCAATGGAATTAATTTTATTTTCCAACAATTTTTCCTTTAACTTTAATGATATTTATAATTCAATTTGATACATTCTTTGAAACAATGTTTTTATGCGATTCAAACTCTCCTTCAAAACATTAAGCACGCACTTTTGCCAATAATACAGTCCGTGGTACGATTTTTACTTCCACTTTTATTTAATACTAGCCGCCTTTGGCGACCAGCTGGTTCGCCATGAGTAATGCGTTCTAAAATTTTCAATTAAGTCACATATTCATTAGCCTTGAAGTAATTCCGGGCATTGATTGGCCTGAAATTAAAAATATTTTTTTCCGTAATGCTGCCAAAATATTAAATAAGATTTTTTAAAAATATTCAATATGTTTTTTTTAGCGAAAAAGGAAAAAAAATATTGAATAAAGATTTAGATGTTGCAAACGATTATAGATACCTTGGTTTTGTATTTATTTTTTTAGAAAATATCACATTTTATAATGGAAAAAAAATTATTGAATTAATGATACAGATACTGCAAACGATTATAGAAATATGCTCTTAAGTCGAGATTTCAATGCATATCCTGTCTAAATTCAAGCAGGTTTACCAAAAATAAAGAAGATTTGTTGAATTAATGATTTAGATATTGCAAACGATTATAGAGACCTTTGCGTTGCATTTATTTTGTTAGAAAATATCACATTTTATGTTTCTTTTATTTTATCCAGTCACGTGCTCAAAAAAAACATGGTCAAAATATTTCTTTAAAAATTTGTTAAAAATAGAAGCTTTAAGTTATATATTATAACATTGGTGCCATTAGAAAGCTAATTTTTTAATCTTTAAACTGATGTAAAAATCATGTTTGTGCGATAATATTTTCGGAAGTTACAGCGGAAAAACGTTGAAATTTCGCTTCATTTTTAATTAATTCAAATTCTAATTAAAAATTCGAAAAAAGGGCTCCGAGGTGCACATTCTGGACCTCCAAGGTATACATGTACCAAATTTGGTAGCTGTAGGTCCAACGGTCTGGCCTGTGGAGCGCCAACACACACACACACACATTGAGCTTTATTATAAGTATAGATCACAGTTTATTTGCAAAAAAAACTTTTTTGATCGAATTCATGTGTTTTAGTTGCATCAAATTACAAAGCACAATTTTTTTTTAAAGAAATGCATCCTATATTAATAACTTATCAGGCGGCTAATAAATTAATAATCTTGGCGAAAAAACTTCTTCTAGCATACAACCAACCACCCCGCCATTACTTAACGTAACAGTATCGACAGGATCCAGGCGAATAAACTGGTCACCAAATGCTGCAGGTTCGAAAATATTATTGCAACAAGCTCCTTAATAAACCACTTTAAAATTCAAAAATTTTCCATTTAGGAGATACCAATTTAGACTGTACTAAAAATTCTCTTGAATTTGGGTAAATTTTTGAAACTATTTTTATTCAATACATTCACTGCTGCAACAAAATTTATGCTTTTTTGTGGTTGTATCAAATATTTAGTCTAGTGACTTTATTCAACTGTTGACAGCTAAAGAAAAAATATTATCCTGCTTATCGTCGGCGTAGTTTTTATGGCAGGAATAAAAACAGTTATGTAATCGTAAACAAAACTAGTTACCGTTGGGCACCAAAATTATTCCTGCTGGGGAAAAACAAAACTCTTAAAGAAAGAAGCTAAATTTACTTAAATCTTTTTAATGAAACATTAAAGGACATAACACACAAAATACAATACACGGACATACGATTAATACAAACATTTAGAGAAAAGTATAAATATCGGGGAAAACATCATTGTGGTGACATCTTAATAAGCCAGTACCTACCACTAAACATCGGTGGCCATTTATGTATAGGGGATAAGTTACTGGCTTACAAATCCAAAGGTCCCAGGTTCGATCCTTGGCGGAATTCAACCTACGTATTGGCACAATTCCGCCAACACCTACGCCAAATTGGTGACCCGGACCTGATGAATTTTCAACATCTCTCATGGCGCCATCTCTCCATCAGCAACGCAAAGCCATCAGACTCGACGCACCAACGCAAAGTCGTCAGACTCACTTGACGCAGCAGCAACGCTCATATACTAGCCATAACGCTTGGCGCAATAAAATCGTTCATATCTCAACCGAACAAACTGGTAGGGGAGTATTGTGGTGACTTGATCTTAATAAGCCAGTACCTACCACTAAACATCGGTGGCCATTTATGTATAGTGGATAAGTTACTGGCTTACAAATCCGAAGGTCCCAGGTTCGATCCTTGGCGGAATTCAACCTACGTATTGGCACAATTCCGCCAACACCTACGCCAAAATCATGTTTATTCCATGACTTCAGAATACAGACTGAAGTTTTTGTGAAGTGGCCGATAGGTGGCGAGCTGGAAAAGTTGTCCGGTTACAGCAGCCATACTCAACCTTTTTTTTATAGGGGCCACAAACGCGTTTTAGTCACGGTAGTCCGGGCCGCAAGTAAAAAATAATTAGGTGTATAAATGAAAAAGTAATATCAACCTAATGAATTATTTAGTTTAATGTAAAAAAGAACTTTTAACAAAGATACTTACTTACTTATATGTATATCTAATGAGACTTTTGGAACTGAGAGCATTTTTTTAAAACTTTATCAATATCTGGCTTGTCGTTGCATGCTACTTTTATTATATCATCCAAATGCGAATCTGTCAGTTTATTTCTATATACACTCTTTGTGTATTTCATCTTTGAAAAAGATGATTCGCACACATACGTTGACCCAAAAAATGTTAGCATTATTTGGGCACATCTTTGCAAGCTTTTATATTTTTGGGGAACAATGCTCCAAAATTCCACCTTTTCCCTTTTTTCTTTGAAAATTACTTCCAGGTTGGTGTCATTTTTAAAATCAATAAATTCATCAAACAACTCCGAGTAATTACAATTTAAAACTGAAGCCAACTCAGAAATAGTTGGTGTCTTTAAATGCCATGGATTTTCTACAAGTAACAAACAATTTTTTATTTTTCTGAGATCTTGAAACCTTCTTTGAAATTCGTTTAATAGTGCAGTTATAAAATTTGAAAAGTTTTCTTCTGAAATGTTAATACCGTCCTCTCTGGTTTTTATAATAGTTGGAAAATTGTGCAGCTGTTTGTTCTGTATTTCATTATAATAAATAATGCAAACACTTTATTTGCCATATTGGACACCATGTTATTTTCGCCTTGTAGACTCTGATTGAGATTGTTTAGTTTTTCCGTAATATCACATAGAAAACCTAAAAGACAGCACCATTCATCGTTTTGTAATTCTGGGTATCCTTTATTATTTTGCTCTAAAAATTGGATTATTTCATGGCGTAATGAAAAAAACCTTTCCAAAACCTTTCCTCTACTAAGCCATCGCACCGAGGTATGCAAAAGAACGTCGCTGTGCTCACTTCCCAGTTCTTCAAGAAGGGTTTTAAATTTTCTGTGGTTCAGTTCTTTTGCTCGTATATAATTGACAATATTGATAACTGTTTTCATTACAGCTTCTATTTCTGGTTGTACAGCACGGGCCGCCAAGTTTTCTTGATGGATAATACAATGGAATGTTATTAAATTGCTGCAATTATATTTTTTCTTAAATAATGAAATGAAGCCATTTTCGGATCCAGTCATTGAAGGACAACCATCTGTACACAAACACACGATTTTTTGCACATCAATTTCATGATGTACTAAAAAATTACAAATAGTATCAAGGTAATCCGTGCCTCGGGTTTGACCTTTCATTGGCAGTAATTTTAAAAAGTTTTCATGAATTTCATTGTTTTCTGTACAATATCTAGCAAACACCGAGCACTGCGATGTTGCTGAAATATCGGTGCTGGCATCTAATGCTAAACTGAAAAACTTGCATCTTCTTAGTTTTTTAATATATCATCGGAAATAAATTTAGAAATGTCTTTAATACGCCTGGTGCAGGTTGAATCCGAATTTTTTTAATATCAGATACTGTTTGTTTTTTGTTACTGCATTTATCAAAAAGTATATTAGCAGCACTAATAAAGCATTCTTTTAAATTTCCGCATCGGTAAATGGTTTCATATGCTTACCAAGAATGTAAGAAATTTCATATGATGCTTTTGTTACCGCCGAGTCTTGTGATAATGCCGCGAACATAACATTTTGTTGCTTATGCAATGATCTCTTAAAAAAACTCAATTTCTCATTTCTCAAAGACGATCCGGGAGGAAACGTTTCGTCGAAATCTTTATGTTTTGAAGTGAAATGACGAGAAATATTGTATTTCTTCAATATGATACTTTCCCGACATATCAAACAAGTAGCTGCGTTGTTTTTATTTGGCACAACAAAATAATCAGATTCCCACTCATCTTGAAACAATCTATTTTCACTTGATATTTTTCTTTTATACTTCGACGACACTCCTGACATTATTTTGAAAATAATAGGTATACTTAATTTACAAAACAAAACTATTATTTGGCAGAGGACGCGGGTACGTACACAAATTTAGTTTAATAATTTAGATTAAATTTATAACAAGTTTAGTTTCGAGCGACAATCAAAGCGACACGCACTTAGGTCCATGGATCTTACGATCTGGCCACGCGCAAACACGAGCGGCGGGGCGACTTGCCAATTAGTAAAACACACGTCTCATTACACATGACAAGCAATGTTTAGCTTCGCAAGTCGCCCCGCCGTCCGCGTTTGCGTGTGACAAGACCTTTAAGGGGATTCCCGACGCCGCGTATTTCGTATCGTTCGCGCAACCATAGATTAGGATAGTTTGCGTTTCCAATTTAAGCAAATTATTGATATCGCTCACATTCCCATACTTCCCGTTCAATTACCAACTCTTTGAAGGGCGTGAAATTTGAAGTTGTTTACAAATAAGTTGTAACTACCTAGATTAATAATTGGGCCAACCAAAAAGCCTCCGCGGGCCGCATGCGGCCAGCGGGCCGCAGGTTGAGTATAGCGGGGTTACAGTTATAGTAAAAGAAAGAACATAGAAAAATACATCATGCCTTTATAAGATACATTGTTCAGACAGATACGATTTTTAGGTCGTTTCGATGTCATGGGACTCGTTTCCATTATAAAGATTCATGTACAAACTAAAGGGAATGAGTGTAAGGTTACTAAAATAGCATGGCTTTTATGTCTGCCACAACTTAATGCCAAAAAATAATTTGTTGAGCAAACATAAGCCATAAACATCAAGCTACAAGTAAGAGATATCATTCAAATTAAATTTAACCAATATTTCTGACAAACTGGTCAATCTACAAATGTGCTAATATTAAAATAAGCGACAAATATTTCATAGTTCCACTAAGCATTTATTAAAATGGAGATTTTTCCAGCATTTGCATGTTTTGACACTTTCGAAGGTGATTTATTACTTTTGAACTGGATAGTATTATGAAATATTTTTATTCGAAACAACCATTTCAAAAAGGTATTTAGCAGCTGTATATTTGTTCCTTTATAAATTTTAAATGGAATTCGCGCAAATTTTATCGTTTTCATTAATTTTTAATTTTCTCGCATTTTATTTCATTGATTCATTTTTTTTCAAAACTTTATGAGAAATCATTGTGCTTTATTTAAATTGTAAATTTAAAATTATCAGCATTTTTCTTTACTCCCAATAATATAAAGTGGATGTTTTACTTCATTCTCTCTCTTTTTCTTTCTGTTCCGAAGTTGATTGTAATAGTTCGTATTTTTAAAAAAAAGAGACCTCAAACTGAATTATAATGTCCCTAAAACTATAAAATTTAAAATTATTTTTTCAATGACGTTAGATAAAAATGCTGATTTTTTTTAATAAATAATTTCATCTGCCTCTTTCAAAAAATCATACATATATATAAATTAGAAATATAAGTCATGTAAAAAGGAGTTTCCTTTTAAATGACTTATATTTCTAACTTATTTAGATTCATCTGCATTTTAGTAGTAGCTGCATTTGAGGCTCACTAAATACAATGATAGTTTTTTGCTTTTATTTTTTAACTTTTAATCTTGTTCGAATCCAAAATAATTTTTAGTTTCAATTCCAATTTTTAATTTCATTTCATTAGCTAAATTATTTTAATTCAGGTTTGTTTTATAAATAGTTTTATTTTATTTGGCTTTCAGTTTTGTAGTTTAATTCCGAAATAAATTTTAATTTAAATAAATTTTAATACAGTAACGAATCTGTAATTCTACTTACTGGCACGAATGGTGTCATCATAAGAAAGACCATTTTACTGTCATCCGTATTGGACTGTTCCCGGTGTTGCATTAGTGATTCCAGAGCTTGGCGACCATTTGAGGACAAAATGGATAACACCAGAAGCATCGGGAATTTTCGCGATCCATTCCATTAGAAACCGAGAACGTCCAGATACGCTTTGGTTGACCCCAAAGCTACTAGTCCCGCCTCCCAGGAACTATAAAAAGGCTGCACTCTTAAGCTGGAGTGGTCTTGAATTAGTAGTCCTGAACTGAGGAGGATCTTGAATTGGTCGTGAATAGCGATTCTGAACTGAGGAGAATCTTGAATTGGTCGTGGATAGTGGTCCTGAACTGAGGAGGATCTTGAATTGGCTGTGGATAGTGGTCCTGAACTAAGTATAATTGTAAGGTGTCGTTATGAATTGAAAGGTGGGGAATAGTAGTTGGAATCGTGGAGGGAAAATTCAAGCAGAGGTCGTGGATAGATGTCTCGAAATGAAGTAATGAATCGGCAGCTAAGCGAGAAGAGACAGAGGAGTAGTTCAACCATCTGGAGAGACTGTAGAGCAAAGCTCCTAAAATCCCCTC
This sequence comes from Argiope trifasciata, assembly GCA_026543055.1. Lineage (NCBI taxonomy): Eukaryota > Metazoa > Arthropoda > Arachnida > Araneae > Araneidae > Argiope > Argiope trifasciata. The sequence continues at coordinate 1,490,129 of JAPMOQ010031664.1, forward strand.
TCCTGCTGAATACTATCTGGCAGCTGTGGACGTTGTTAATACCCGATTTACACTTGTATGCTATTGTTGTTGTGCTGTGTGTTTGTTCTTTAAAAATATAGTTGTATATAGCAGTATATAGTTGTCGTCTGTAAATATCTGTCGTCTTTGTGGGGGCCCTGTCTTCGTGTAAATAAACGTCATCGTTGTTTTTCTACTGACATTTTTATGTGGCGCATTTTCTCATGCTTTACATTTAATAAATAAATTTTTAATGATGTATTAATTCACTACTAAATAAAATGAATTAACTATTATTATTAATTCCATAGTCAAAATTACTATGGAAGCAAGTAACGACTGATTGTAAAATGTGATGAATGTTTTTCTGCAACCCAAGCAGTATTAACATCTTCATAGAACGACAGCAATGCTTTCCCCTCATCCTTCCCCCAATTTAACTTTTCAGCTCAGATTTTCATTCAACTTTTTTTAACAATCTTTTTAGTAAAATGAGATAAATTTTTGAATATAAAATTTTATATAATTTTTTCCTGGTGATTCTTAAAAAGTTTGAGGTTAGTCGAAAATTTTGAAATAATTCAAAAATCAAGTTAATTTTTAATGAAAAATCCTCATAAATTATGTTTAAAAAATTTAATTTACAATATTTATTTTAAAAAAAAGGTTTAAATAGCTTTTAAACTTTCAACTAAAGAATTTTTTCAATACATTTCTTGCAAATTTTTGAATATTTTATGAGTTACTTCAAACCCCGTACTTGATAAAAAGTATTTACAAAAAACTAACTCTATAAACATTCAGTTTAAAAAGATAGGTTTATAGAAGAACAAATCCTCAAAACTCCCATTGAAATATCTGTTTTGAATAGTAATATTCTTGAAATAAGAAAAGTTTTTAAAGATCTTAAATGGTTTTGAGAATGACTAATCTTTCCAGACATCCAAACATTTTGGAACACCAGAAAGTTCTGAAGAATCTCAAGAATTTCTATTTAAATATAACGCTGATAAGGGCAGAGTATTTAAAAGGCGAATCGGGGTAAATAAGAAATTATAAACCACTGCTATCACTGAAGTGAAATGTTCCAAGAATCCTGAATGTTCGAATCAATTCACCCCATACCACGGCCTCTTCCCTTAGATAAATATAGCTGCCGCGGATGTTGATAGAGCGAGGCGAAAATTGCGTAACAGACTCCCTTAAAAATCCCCCTTCGCCGATTAAGAGGAGGTCTATTTTGTTGCATTTGAGCTTGTTAAAAGTGCCGCTCTAATACAGACGCAAATGCGCAAATAATATATTTTTTTGGATAAATTAAATAAAATTGGGGGTTCAGAAACGAAAAATAATTCTCAGAGATATTAATAAAGAGTACTTTTTAACTTTTATTACATTCAGATGACTTTTTACATCTTCATATTTTAGAAGATGTGACCGAAAAGGACGTCAAATTTTTAATTATGTTAGGGTAGACTATTAAAATCAATAAATCATGCCAATTTAGTTAAAAATACTTTAAAGGACATGATTTACTAGGGGACAAAACTATTTAGGACAATAACATTTAACATATATGCATTAAAATAATACTCGGGCACTTCATCATGCTTTACGCTCGCTTATAAGATAGGGATTGATTGTTTATGGCAACGGTCGATAGAGGGCCTAGGAAAACAGTTATGGTTACAAAGATAAATATTTTCTCAATTAAGTTAATAGTTTAAGAAATAAATTATTTTTAATTGTCTTATTTGCATCTAAAAGTAAAATTTGTTTAGTTGCATCCTTAAGCGTTTAAACAAAATCATTTGTTCAAGAACAAGAACAGGTAAAAATGATTTTCAGGAAATAAATTAGATATTAAGTTAATTTTTACTTCTCAGTTCAGTTATATTAACATCTCGTTTTCAAGCAACACTTCTTCTTCTTGCATACAGCCGACCACCCCGCCACCACTGAAAGTAGCAGTATTGTCAGGATTTGTTGTGGTCGACTGCTGATTAAGTATTGTCCAACCTTACATTGACTGAACAGTCAAACTAACATTCCTTTCAGTGTAGAAAATAGCTGTCTTTCTCCCCATCAGCACTCTCTCAAACAGTTGGAATGAAACTATCAATCTTTAACACCATATCCTTCAGGGTTTTGAGATGACCTGGTACCATCAGTACTGTACTTAAATCATTATTGACAATCTTCAGGTGCTTCCTTAACTCTGAGATCTCCATACATTGCATTAAATAGTGGTAAACAGAACTCATTTCTCCACAAATGCATCTATTTTCCTACGTTCTTCCAAATCTCTGGAAATATGCAGGAAATCTCCCATGTCCAGATATTATTTGGATTATAAGTGAATGTATCTTTTTATTTTAATTTCCGAATTTTCAAAAATTCAAGCAACACTATGATTATTTTGGGACGGGTATAATTTTGAACCGTGCCTAGACAACGAGGATGACGCCTGAGCTGGCATTCCTCTCACCTAGATTCCACGCCACACTTGCGGTAACACGTGTGTCTCCAACGGATTTACAACTCACTAAACGCTTATACGACGGCTTTTCGGTGGATTTGGGTCTCGATTCTGATGCCCACAGATTCTTAAGGTATCGATTACGTTAAAAACACTGGTTGTCAAAAACATTGACGAATTTTTTTCATTGTTATTTCTTGTAGTTCAGACTTTCCACTTTCCAAAACAGTTCAACTTTTTTTAAGAAAAGGAAGACCTGACCTATCATTTAGGGCCATATATTTTTTCAGTTAAAATTTGTCTTTAAATTCAATTTTCTCCAAAACTAGAATTTTCATAAAAATTCTTCACCGTTAACATGATATCTCAAAAACTAATAGGGGTATTTACATAAACATTTCAGTGTGTACTTTTAATAATATGGGCAATGAAATAAACCAAAAGTTTTATTGTTGGCGAAATACTTTTTCATTTATAGTTAGTTGATTTTAGAAACATTAAGCTGTGAATTTGTGGGGAAAAATGCATATATGCGAATATTTTTACCCATAACTTCTTTGCATGTCAAAACATTTCTTAGAATTTAGTTCATTTCATTCATCATTATATTCTATAGCTTGTGTACAAAGAAAAAAAGGATGGCTGCATTACCATTTTGTGTAGAGTGTTAACCGTTTTGGTTAAATTTCATTAAAATTTGCTATAGATTTTCCTGTTTCTCAAAATATATTATGTTTCCAGATAATTTTTTGTATGTATAGCATTTTTTTATTATAATTTAAAATACATCTAAAAACCATAGTTTTAAATAGTTTTTAAAAAATCCTTCGAACGTAGTCGGATATCTTAACCCGACTCCTTACCACCAGAACACCGTGTTCCCAATTTTTGCTTTTATTAATCTGAAATTCTTACAGTCAGTTCTACCAATCAAACAACTTTGAAAAATGAATTTATAATGACGAAGTTAAATTGGAAACATTGGGCCGGATGTGCTTGTTTAGTACGGATACCAAAACAAATAAAAGAATTATGATTAAATTAATTTAAAAGAGTGGTGAATATGAGAGTTACTGGCTCCAAAAAGTACAGTTTTAGCTTATCGTTTCACTTATTCCATCGCATTAATTGGAGATTTTTCTGCTAAACAGCCTTCATTACAAATGTTCAGGTAAAACACACACACACACAAACAGTCATATTTTTAAAATCTTTTTCTACAGAGCAATCACATGACATAACTCCTTTATTACACATCAAACTCGTAATGTGTAGTGGTTATGGTATGATCCTCAAATATCTAAATTTAAGAGTTTTCCTACCTTGAAACATTCTTTAGATCCGAAATAAAGTCAGAATTAAACCATGTGGTTTTACTATGTTAAAAATATCATGAATTCATGAGAATAATATAATGTTCTCAAAAAAAAAAAAAAAAAGATTTTCTGTACAATCTCAGTATAGTCAGAATTCACTAACTCACATTAATGGGCTAGAGTTGTTACCAAATCAAGCAAAAACAAAAACCAATTTAAAGAAATAGTTAAGGAAAGATTACTACTTTAAAGGAAAGATTAAATTAAAATGGATAAAAAAAATATTTATATAGAAACATGACTTCAAGAAGACTTAATTGGATTCTTAGAATAAGAAATTCGGAATTCTTGGAAATTAAGAAAATATTCTTTAAAAATTTCATAATATTTACGATGATGGATAATAATTTAAATTTAAAAATACCAAAAAAATCAGCTTTTTGACATATTTATAAAAATAGAATTTTAAATCTTTTTTTAGTAAACACACGCATACACAATCAAACTTTTGAAGATATGTGTCTGAAAATAAAATTAAAACTGAACTTGTAACTTAGATTTATTCCCTCCAGAGAGCATTATTTTATTTTAAGAAAAAATAATGGTGGATAATAATGGAGACAAAAAGTAATAAGTGATGCATCAGTTTATATCACAATTCAAGAGAAAAAAAAGAGAGAAATTTTTCCAATCAAAGATTCTGATAGGGATTTCTTTGTCACGTGTCGATTTAAGAAGGGAATCTTAGGTACTTTTAAAATAAGGTCGTAAACATTGTGGATTTTTATCCCTTTTCTCAGAGTGTGAGAAAATGAATAGTCATCTATTTTCTAGAACGTGGATTATAAATAATTATATGAAAAAGCGGGAATTGTATCGAGAAATAAGAGATAATTTCGAATGAGATTAACAAGAAGTAATTTAAGAGAAAGCTAAAAATTTAATTAGAATATTTACATTCAAAAATGGCGTTATATCTATCATTAATAATGTGAAGTAATTTAGAAATTCGTTATTTTACAATTAATTAAATTAACTACAAACTGCTTGGAATGAAAGTCTCTTTTCGTATCTAATTTGTAATAATTTTCTTTTTTTAAGTTTTTATTTTTCCATTTCTTATCACTGATTATTTGAAATCATAAAAACAATTTTTTATTTAAAATAATTTTTTCCCAGGCATCTACCACTAGTGTGAAAAACTTAGAAACAATGCATTAAGCAGCATTTTTCTCTGCCACCTGTTACCCGCATACAAAATTAGCAGCTAAAGTAGCATAAACCTAAATGTATTCCAAGAATCTGTAATGTGTTATTTAAAACCTACTGCAGTAATAAACGTGGTAGATAACTATAAATATTTTGGTTGACCAACCCGCTCTATAAACTATGTTTATAATTATAATGTGAGTTTATAGACATATTTCTTGCAAGAAACTGTGAGGAAGTATAAAACAGATACTGAGTACAAAATCGACCAGTATATCTGCATCTACACTCGCAATGATACTGTAAACTGTAAGAAGAAAAAATAATGTCTCCCTCAACAATATCGATCCTTCCTTCCCCGAGGGGTCCTTGAACCAGTATTTTTCAAGTTGTATGGGAGGGGGGGGGGGATGTTCGATCAGGCAACAAAAATGTTCTCTAGTTCTCGGAAATCAGAAAAGAGAAAGCTTTAAAAAATTGTTAGACAATCCTGTTATAAAAATACAATGCTAATATTTTCTAATCCTGCGATTTTTAGAATTCGAAATATATTCAGAAAATTAATGAATTTCTCAAGACATAAACCACACTCATCTCTTCACGATTGAATCTCTGCTGTAGAAGTATTTCACGAATCCAACTGCTAGAAAATATTTTTATTTCCTTATTGCTTAAAATATGTATATAAGTAACAGGCTGAAAAAGTGGCGGATTTGGATATTTGCATCTCTAAGTGGTGCACATTATGAAGTCCCTCTTCTAATAAACTAGTAGCAGGCGGCATGCTTTCAACAAGTGTTTGGCTGATGGACAGTGGCAATATCTTCTGCTCTACTTGGAAAAGACATACAAATTCTTTCACCAATTTTAGATGGTTGTTGCATCCCTTATTTTGGGGATCCATTTCCTCTGTAAGGGTTTTAACATATTTATATAACTCAAATCTAGACTCTGGGCAGTCAGTCATTTCAATCCACTGTCATCATACCAATCTATAGTGGGCTTCGCAACATGACAAATGGAATTGTCACCTTGAAAACAGCAATCATACTTGAAAACAGCATACAACACATAAAATTACCACAAAATAGGAAACTCATTGTTGCCAATAGTGGAGTCGGAGTCGGAGTCAGCGTTCAGCTTACCATGAATTGGGATCAAAGGTTAGAGTCCATTCCACTAGAAATATCCCCAGATTATAATTAAATCTTCGCCAAATTTCATTGCAGTAGAATGCATTCTGGTAAAAGACGCTTTCGTGCATACTCCAAGCCCACACTCTACTATCAGACTGGTAAAGATTGAACCCCAATTCATCTTTTCACAGAACCTGTTTCTTTTCATCTATGGTTCAATTTCGATGTGCCTTTCTATGCCTCAACCAGTCAGTACATTTGGATTTTGTAATCAAAGGCTTATGGGCTGCAGCACAACCATAGGGTCCAAGCAAATGCACTTTCTTGCAGATGGAATTTATCGGAACAACAGACCGGAAGCTAGCTGGAACTCCTGGAGTATGTTTAACATCGGTTTAATGCCGGTTTACAGAATTTCTTTGGATAGCAGTTGTCGGTCTGTATCTCTTAGTTTCGTAGGCCTGTTCCATCGAAGCACATTCCACCAATCACCGCTCATCTTCCACCTTAACTTACTACAAAGGAGTCGGGCAGTTATATCATTAAACTTGGATACCGTTTGTACGTAAATTGAAGCACCATAAGCTTTTGAAGAGGCATCTGCAAATCCAAGTAGCACAATAGAGAAAACTGGAGGAAAACATCTCGGAATACGAACAGATTCACTATAATCTGATAGGATCTTAATGAAGTTCTCCCACTGCTTGGAAACATCTGTAGGTAATGTCTCGTTTCAGTCAAATTTAAGTGACCACAACTATTGCATGAAAATCTTTGCTTTCGCTATGACCGGTCCAGGAGTCCAAGGATGTCATAGATGCGAGCAATTTGTGAAAGCATATCTCGTTTGGTGTAGTTGAAATCTGTGCCGGAGCTAGTGCGAACCTTATACGTAAAGGAATCACTTGAACTGTTCCAAAACATTCCTCGAGTTTTGACCATTATTTCTTCAGGATTGTGGTGAAGCGTGAATTCTGTAAGTTCAGTTGATGAAGCCTTGTTTGAACACCACTTATGCAACGTCATGCCTCCTCGTTTAAGCAGCTGTGTTAATTCTGATTTGAGGTTTTCAGAGTTCTGAGGCACCAGAAAGGCAATCATCCATGCAGAAATCTCGGAGTACTGCCTTTGAAGCTAACGGAAAGTCCTCTTCCTCCCCTAGGGCAAGCTGTTGTAAAACCTTTGTTGCTGAGTATGGAGCGCATGCGGTTCCATATGTCACAGTGCATAATTCATACACCTTGATTGGTGCATTTTTATTGTTCTTCCATAGAATTTTTAGAAGTTTGGTTTGGAAGGGATTGATATCAATAATTCTGAACATTTGCTTAATATCTGTGGTTAATGCGTAAATGTGTTTTCTAAATCAGATTAGAATTGAGAAGAGATCTTCCAGTAGCACTCCTGCCTTGCAAAGTAAGTCATTTAATGAATGTCCACTGGACGTTTTAGCACTCGCGTTGAAAACTGTACAAAGTTTAGTAGTTTTGCTTGAAGCACGTAACACACCATGATGTGATAAATAGTATACGTTTTCGACGCTTGAATTTTCTTTCATTTCTTCCATGTGCTGAGATAATTCATATTCACTGAGGAATTCTGAATAGAGCGTTTGAATAGCGGGATCACGTTCTAAACGCGTCCATAACTGATCTAGTATTTTTGATGCGACTGCCTTAGAGTTTCCCAACATTTCCTATGAATATTCAGGTTTGAACGGCATTTCTACAACAAATCTGCAATCTGATTTCCTATAATGTGTTCTTGTGAAATATTTGTTACAATATTTTAACTCGTCACAAATTTCATTTGTTTCAATTTCCCAAAAGCGCTTGAGAGTTTTATCAAAAGAGTCTATGTTTTTAGTTAAAAAGCAGTGTTTAGGTGCATTATAAAGATTATTATCTGAAATGACTCCTGAAACAAGATACCCGAAACAACTAGACTGCAAGAATAAATTGTTCCCCAATTTTATTTTATCTTCAGTCAATAGTGAGAAAAATAATTCTGCTCCTAATAGAATATCTATTTTTTGTGGAATGAAAAATGACGGATCAGCTAGTTTAACTTCAATGGGAATGTTTAAATTCGAAATATTTAATATTTCAGAAGGTGTGAAACTAGTAATGTTAGGAAGAATTAGTAAATTTTTTCCCAATGCGAATCATTATTTTCATTTGATAAAAGAGCAGATACCTTTTTCTTGATGTTTAATGACACATCATTCAAACCACAAATTGAAATATTTATTTTTTCCTTTTTCAGTCCCAATAAATCTGCCGCGGAAGACGAAACGAAAGAAGACTCACCTGCAGAGTCGAGAACGCCTCTTAAGGGTTTGAACACCCCCCAAGCGTCTCGGACATAAATAATAGCTGTGTTTACCAGAATGCTCTTGTTTCGACTGCAGAAAACGAAAGACGAGGGATTTCGGACACCTGCATATCACGTGACTGTGAATTGTTTAGTTGAGGGTCCCTTTCTTGAAAGGGTTGGGGGTCTGGTTTCACCCTCTCGATTACCATGAGCATCCGGTACGATGGACGGAGTAGAATATTTGTGAAGCAATGTATAATGATCTAGTTTCTTTTTACAAACGAAACAAGAACTTTTAAGAGTTACATTTAGATAATGGATGAAGTTCACTTAAACAGTTTTTACAAAGCCGATTTTTTTAACCAAACCTAATCTATCGGACAAATTCATTTCTTTAAATACATTGTAATGATAAAGCGCAGGTGTTTGCATTTTACAAGCGACACACAACTTAGGAGATTTATCTTCTTTGACAAAAAAGGATTTTGATCGATCATATATTTAGAAGGAATGTTGGTTTGAATATTATTTAAAATTTGGCATCGCCTGTCTAAGAATTCTAGAAAACAATCGAATTCAGGCACTTCGTTGTCTTTCAATGTCAATCCAAATTGCTTGCTGGTTTCTCGATCTAATTTTTTGAGAATGATATTTAATAACAAAGCGTCGGACAATTTATCTCTAGTAAAATTAAAGATTTTTATTTATCTAAGATTTTTTAGGATGGCATCCAATATATTGCGTAAATCTTTGCCTGATTCAGGCTTTAAAGGATAAACATTTAAAATGTTGTTTATGTGGCAGTTAACAATTATTCTTTTGTTTTCATAGCGTTACTCTAAAGCGTTAAATAGAGAAGAAAAATTATCGCCAACAGTTTCTATGCTTTTAGCTTCTCCTTTAAGTGATCCACGTAAGTAATGCAATTTTTCATTTTCGGAAAGTTCAGGATTTTCACTGATTGAGTTATTAAATTGCGTTTTGAATAAATTCCATTCTTCAAATTTTCTGCTGAAAAACGGAAGTGAAATTTTTGGAAGTTTGATCAAATTTTTTCTAGGCTGATCACTAACAGAGTCCTCAATACTTGGAGTACGAACAGAGTTAAATTTTATAGATTACAGTTTATTAATAGAGGTTTCAAGGCTTACATCTTTGTTCTGAATGTCCTCGTCGACTTCGAATAAAGAAGTTTCAATTTTCTGGAAATCTTCTTCTGTGGCAATTTTGAAGTAATCATCCTTTAATTGTTCGAATTTGCGTTCGATGTTTAACATAATGTCTAGTTGTGCTTAAAGCTCAGGAATGTCCATTGTATTTTCTCCTTCAGTAAGGGCATTATTTAGTTTCGTAAGCTGGCCTTTGATGTTGCCACGCTTACGATTAAGCGATATGATATCTGTCATATTTAGCGTAATGAATTCGACAAATTCATTAATTAAAATTATTCCATAGATTCTAGATGACTCCGGCTCGACGGACCAAAATGTGCGGAGTTGCATTGGTAAATGAAAAGAAAAAGTGGACTGTATAACAGCATTTTATTTTGCGTGCGTAGCGAGACAGTTTTAGAACTGTTCTGAAGTGTTACATGGTTGCCAGGCTGGAGTAGTAATAGAATGCGCCAAGGGATGATGCTCCTTCACCAAAGGCGTGATTTTACAAATACGGAACACAAACCTTTCTCAAAGTCAGAGAGTAATCAGTTTTGTGGCATCTTGTTTGCGACTAAAGCCAATGTTGTTTACTACACGATATTTAATTACGGACGGTGTTACGTAGATAGGATCACAGATATCCTCATTTATATGGATTTCCAAATACTTATTTGTAGATTGTGTATTAATCTATTTTCTTTTAGAAACTTTGTTAAAAGACATATTTCTTACCAGCTATTACCCGTAATTTCGCTAGCGAGGAAATTTTGATGTATATGTATGAGAACCATCTGTCTAATCAGCAGGTGGCATTGGCTGTCTAAAGGCTGTGGTTTAAAGCCAGTATACTCTCTCATCCCATACTATTAACTTTCACTGACACAAAAGGATTCCACTGCCGCTGTTTTTGGTGATGCTACATGTTGAGGTATTTTCGATTGCAAAATCAAAATTAAACGACAATTTGAAAACGGAATGTGCAGTCCATCCACCATTAAGCAAAGTTGTAGCAATTCCAGCGGAATGCTCACTAAAATTGCAAACATATCTTTTAGCTACTTTCATAGCCAGAGTTTTATTACTTCTCTTTGAAAGATTAGATTTGCGTTTTCTAGGCATTTCTGAAACTTATCAAATAATGACAAATTTAAAAAATTAAAACTAACCTAAAAACGATAGATAAAAAGTATAAGCATATACGAAAAGTATATAACTAACATAACACAATTTAATAACAAAACACAAACAACTAACATAAAAACAGTTTATTTACATTGTATACCCGAAGTAAAACAAAACAGCAAATCAAGTTCATATTTCTTTAAAATCAAGTCTATTTTATTTATCTATCGAGATTGAGACAACTATAACAGTATAATGCACATAATACTTAAACTTTTAATTTAAATGAAAACAAGCAACAATCACGCGTGAACTTATAACGTTAGTTGGTGTAACGCAAATACCTGACTTTCCAACGCCATTTGTGGTAATTCAATTGAGATTAAAAATTTTTTATTTCCTTTATTCTGTTTTATTTTAATTTAAAAGTACTTCAGAATGAATCCGAAAGATCGATTCATTAACAACGTTTGATTTTAAATGCATCAAACACTAAGAAAATAAATAGAATCTTTTGAAATAATCGAAAAATTCTGCTTTTGAAATTCTGCTAAACCTAACCTCAACTCTGTTGGGGGAAAAAAAATTGGAGCTTTACTCATCTTTGGTGGGATTTGGCCCAGCGTTTTTGGCACAAAAGTTAGTTTTAAATAATAAATGATTAACAACTCAATTGACCGGAACAAAAAGTAGCCTATGCTCTATTTCTGATTCCAACCTATCTTTTTGCTAAATTTCATCCAATTCTGCTCAGCCGTTTTGGCGTGATTGAATAACAAACATCCATCCATCCAAAATTTCACATTTATAATAATTGTGTAGATATCTTGTTCAAGTTTTCAATAGTTAATAAACTTTTTATTAATCCACTCAAATTCAAATAAAATTTTTAAAACTTGTGGTGCGTGACACACAGTTAATACAGAGTTTTTTTTTCAAATATTAATTCATTAGTTTAATTTAATTAATTTCTAATACTGTAAATAGAGTTTTAGCAGTTTTTAATGAAAATTCAAATTAACAAGCAGTATATCAATAGGTAAAATGAAAGGGTTTCAGTATTTTTCATGTGAAAATGAAGAATGTGATTTCAGTTATCAATAATTTAAAAAAAAAAAATCAAATTCAAAATCAATAAATTTTTGATATTTGTTATTTTTTTTATAATTATTGAATAAAAAGTAACTAAAATAATTTTTTTGTTTACCCAATTAGAAACTGACATAAGTTTTTTTTCTCATATTTTTTTAATTTCAGTCAATAAAATTTTGATTGCTTATAATTTAAACAAATTTCGCAATTTTCTTAAATTATTCAAGGGATTCTTTCTCTTATAATTGGCAACATAAAAACTCATTTTTTAAAGTCTTTAAATAGCGAAAAAAAATTTAATGTGTTATATTTACTGTTAAGCAGCATATTTTTTATTTACAAAAAAGAATTGGAATGATACGTATACTTCAGAATGAATCCGAAAGATCGATTAATTACAACTTTTGATTTTAAATGCAACAAACACTAAGAAAATAAATAGAATCTTTTGAAATAATCGAAAAATTCTGTTTTTGAAATTCTGCTAAACCTAACCTCAACTCTGTCTGGGAAAAAACTTACTCATCTTTGGCGGGATTTGGCCCCAACTTTATGCACGAAAATTAGTTTTTATTTAATAAAAAATTAACCACTCAATTGACCGGAATAAAAAGTAGCCTATCTTCTATTTCTGACTATAATCCATCTTGTGCTAAATTTCATCCAGTTCTGTTCAGCCGTTCTGGCGTGATTGAATAACAAACATCCAAACTTTCACATTTATAATATAAGTATAGATTTTTTTGTTATTACTTATTATTTATGATTGCGCTCTATCCACGTTTCTACACGATAATATTCAGATAGAAATTTGGTGTTATGAATGCTCTAATAACTAAGTAAACAATTGAGTATAAACTTTCTTAATGAAGTTTATAATATATTTTTCTAATTTGTATATTTTAAGATTTTGTTTTCTGCAACAAAGCTAATAACATTTAAATTTAATCTGCTTGCCGGCATATCAGCTTAGGGGTAGCGCATTTTACATATGATTTGGGCTTCAGGGGTCGAATCCTGGTTCAGGCATGGTTGTTCTTCTTTTGTGTTCTATCTGTGAGATGTGTGAATTAGTCCCTCCCCAGTTAGAAGGGGTTGTGCAAGAGAATGTGTGTCCGTGTATCAACTTCATCTGAGCTAGAAGTCACATTTCTGCATTCTGGTGCTCAGAAGCCACTGCATCCCCTTTTCATGTTGACATGGATCATCATTTGATCTTCCTGAGTCTTTTCCCTCAGGCAAACGACCCTAGTCAGAACTGGTTCTAAATTATTAAACATGCACATTCCAAGGGAACCTTATAACCTTTCTCCGTAAGAACAGAGAGACCTTAAGTATTCATTTCTTTTGTAATATTTTTAATATAATTTTACGTTTTTATTTAATTTACAAGGACTATGCACTCTAATTTATTCATATTAAATCAAGCATCGCTTATATTTTGGAATATTGTTCTAACAATATTCCTAATAAGTTGCTTTTTGCATACTTATATGATATTGTTTTATAATTTGTAAAAAGCGCTTAATTCTATAATAAAATATCATATAAAATGTTCTAAATCACTTACTTATTTATTTTACCAGCGGTTGACCGCGCTCCGCTCGGAGAAAACAGGTATCGAAGCTAACTCGAAGATTTAAATTTTCAATTGGGATTTATCAAAACAATACATGCCATAAGAAAATTTGTGAAACCATTGGTGAAAAGATAACTGGTTAAAGTGCACCATTGTAAACTATTCTAAACAAAGTTAGAGTTTGGAAAGGGAACTATTCTATACAAAGGTAAAGTTTGAAAAATCATAGGAAATAAAATGTAATTGATAGCAAAAAATTATACAATTAAAGAAATCGTACAAAGTGAGCAGTGTAAAGATTGAAGTGTGTTGAAGTTCAATATTTTTGACAAATTTATTTAGAAAAAACAAAAGTTCTTGTCCAGGAAAAGGCGTCGATGAGAGAGGTATTGTCGAGCATAAAAGACAATGTAAACTCCGCAGGAAGACGCGTCATCTTGGTGATTGTAAGCGTTGCGAGGTTTCACGATGCATCCTTTCAGCTTTTCATTCGCAACAACGGTATTCAAAACGTGTCGCAGTATTTTTCTCAAAACAGCAT
>JAPMOQ010031664.1:1504085-1631054 GCA_026543055.1 Argiope trifasciata
TACGGCAACTTTGACGGTCGGGTAAGCTTGTTCGGCGTAATGGAGAAGCATTCTGACAATGACGGTATCTTCTAGTTGTCCATTTGCGGGTAGAATTGTGTTGATCGCTTGTTGTTCCAAACTTCCGGCTCCTTGAAGAATTTCATGTAGAGGTGCATTCTGCATGTTGAAAATGTAGCTTGAAATCTGATGAATGTTGAAATGTCGGACTTTGTTGACGGTGATTTGAAATCGAAATCAGTTCCTTAAATGCTTTTTTGGAAATTCGAATATTTGGAAATTGGAATTTTGAACGAATCAAAAAGAACGAATCTTTTTAGTTAACGAACGAGCGCTAAATTCAAAATTTCATTAACAAATTTCCCTTAATAAAAAGCAGTGGAATTAAAATCGTACTTTTTTAAAAGAAAATTTAGTAAAAATATCAAAGTTATCCTTATTTTTTTCTTTTATATTTGTTTTGTCTTAATTTTGTGATTTAAAAATAATCGTGTGGTCATCAAACTTTATGAATTCGCCATATTGGCTATAGATGGTAGCACGTTACCACTTGAAACCTATTAGGCAACAGACAAAGAAAATTTAAGTGCTGCCATCTATAGCCATTATGGCGAACTAATAAAGTTTGAAAATACCCTATCTGTAACTCCGAACTGCTCGACCGTAGCGCTTCAAACCCGGCGCCAATCGATTCCTCGTGGCCAAAAACCCCAGACCAAGTTTACCGGAGTTTATTAATTCTGGGGCGATTTTCGACCTGGCAACCATTCCTCGTATTATAGTATTAGATATACGGGAGATATTGAAACCGTTTTCATTTGAAAGTGATTAGGAATTAAATTTTTTTACCATCCAAATTTTTCCAGTTTGTTAAAATTTCTTACGTGAAGAACAAATTAAAATTAATTTTTTAGAATCGTTTTTGAAACTGAAATGGAAAACAGGGCTCCGAAACTTGCTTTGCTTCAATACCTTTATAGTGTAACGTCTCGATCTGGTCCGATCAAATAAAGGGTAGCGTTTTAATCAAATTACTTTATTTACAGCTTTAATTTACAGAAAAAAAAATACTATTTATCATCTAGGTTAAGTGAAAAGTTCTATGCACAACATCACAAGAATAGTTCCTCGAAATATTTCGGAGAAACTCACAAGAACAGCTAACCGGCCGTCAAAGTCTCACGCTGCTCCCAGTGTTAGCTCTAGGAATCCACCGAATTCCTCGGGTGGAATTTTCTCTCGAACGCTCTGCTTTCACCGATCTCTCCTCTGGACCTTCTCCACCAAAGAACTCCTCGTCTCTTTTCTCTGTCCAAAAACATCGCCTTTTCTCTCTTCTTTCAACTCCACCTCCACAATGGAAAGCAATGCTGGCTACACATTTGTGTCGCAGACCCGATCAGTGCATGGGTGGTCCTTTATCTGGACTCCCTCTAAAGGGCCAGATGTCCGTTCTTAGAAGAAGGGTTCTCCACCAGTCCATCTGTAAGCAATTACATTGCCATAAAACGTCGAAATTTAGACCAGTCTGGAAATGGCAATTATGGAGCGTGTGAAAAAGAAACCACAATGGTCAGGCCGGGGAGAAGCTGAATCATTACAATAGACTTTTTCTGGCCCTGACAGGGCTGGAAACGCTCTGAGGACTCTGACTTCAAAAGGAATCGGAGAGTGGTTAAGGAGAAATGTTGAATGACACTTTTTAGCTTTCGAAGAATCAGATAATAAGTCTTAATTTAATTCATTGCTTCTTTTCAAATATGAAGGCTTTTGCAATATCTACGAAATATTCCTATTTAAACTATTTAAGATACTTTATGTCGAAATATTTTCTTTTGTTTTCATGATAAAGATTTTTTTTATCTACTTATTAAAGATTATTTTCAATTTATAGATTGAATTTTTCGATTTACAATTGTTTTTTTATATAATATTTTTTAAATTCTAATTAAATTTTGTGATTTGATTTTCATAGCATGCTTAAATGTCGATAGAATTAACAATAATTCTATTAATTTTAGGAAACGTAACCATTTTGTTTGGACGAATTATGTTTTTGGTGATTTTATAATAATGACAATTTATAGAAGAGAATTTTTCTTTTATTTATCCATGCATTCGTATTGTCTCGAAATTAGGACTTTTCTGAAGCTTTTAATGTGTTGTAATATTCTATCATAAATGTGCTTAGCTGCAAAATATTTAATATTGCAGGTATTTTCCTGAAATTTTATATTCAAACTTTTTTATTTGTGACCACTTTATTTACAAATAGAATTAAAATTCTAGTTCCCTATTTAAAAAAAAAAAAAAAATCTGTTCCTAATACTTTACAAATAAAAGCTAAAATTACTCATTCACTGAATTAATTTTTCAAGGCACTTAGATTTCAGACTTCGAAACTTGTTAACACTGCTTAATAAAGAGACTGAAAAGTATAAATGCTTTGTGTGTGTGTGTGTAAAAGTTGAAAAAAACTGAAATTTTTTAAATTAACAGTAAAGTAGGTAATACTTCAAAAATTACTTCCTTAATGAAAAAATAAAATATTATTATAGACAGAGAAATGTGGACAAATCTTGAATGAAATGCTATTGCAACCTTCTCTATTGAAATTATTTTAATAGCAATATTATTGGAATTAAAAACACAGTTATTTTTATTTTATAAAATTAAATTAGCAAGATAATTGAAAATTCCCCTCGTTTGAAAAAGTTTTGATGTCAGTATATTAAAAGAGGTTATTTATAATTACAATAAATAAATTATTAAATCGTGACATATTGACAAAAGTCGATTTATCTTCGATTATATATTATGAAGATCTGCCTTAGCCCAGATCTACTATAGACATTTCGCTATTTTTCTTGCTTTACCAACTTTTTTTTTCTTTTTTAATATTCAGTACACTTACAGCTCAATGGAAAATTCCTATAGAAATAACATCACATTTTCTCAACAAAATTTCTTTTAATTCTCATTTTCAGGGACAGAAATGTTCATCATTATCAGCAAGTCTATCATATAAATAATGGCTGATTTTTAACTAAATTAAAGTTCAAAATATTATTAGACTATTTGTTTGGTTAAATAAGTGTAAAAAAATGCATACAAATTCAGTGTATTATAAAATATCAGGACTACAACGCGATTTTACTTTGAATTGTTAAAATCATTATTAAATAACCAGATGCATAGTTAATTGTTTTTATAATACATTGTAATGTATTATAAAAGGATGAAATCAAATGTATAATCATTATTAAATAACCAGATGCATAATTAATTATTGTTATACTAGCCGCCTTTGGCGACCAGCTTGTTCGATACTGCTACTTGCAATGGTGGCTGGGTGGTCGGCTGTATACAAGAAGAAGCTGGTTCACTAATCTTACTGCTATTTAAAATTAGCAATTAAATACTTTAACTAATGTCATTTAAATACTTTATGTGACTTGTCATTGTCAAGTAAATACTTTATATAACTTGTCTTTTAATAGCTATTTCATCAAAATATTTTTAAGGTTCAAATTTTAATAGTCATATAATTCACTGATGCAGTTATAAAAGCCTTAATGCCGTAGTGTACTGTATGTGTCTCTAAAAATCTATCAGCTCACACAAAATTTCAACTTTAAATTAAAGTGGAAATGATTAAATTGGAAATTGATATAAAACATTTTTTTACCGAAATCAAACATTTTTTTAAAAATATATAAGTAAAAGAGAATCATTATGTGTACTACTGAATAACATCAATAATTTATGTAATATTACAAGAGTGTTTTCAACAAAAATTACTTAGATTCATAATAAAATTCAGGTTTTGCTTTTACTTTCAAAAGGATTTAAATGATGTGAATAATAATATTTTATTTTATTTTGGTCTGTAAACATAATTAAAATAAATTTAGTCAAAATTTTATACATCCTTTATTTCTAAGGAATCATATTCTACGAAATATTCTTGACACTTCAACTTTCAAATAAATAAATGAAGGTTTCTATCTTCTGCTATCAAATTTGATCAACTTGTGAACTTTTTCCTTCTTAGGCCACTCTGTCTTAAAAAATCCAGAGCGTTGATTGGGGTATCATCTTTGGAATGCTCGATGAAGAGGTTTAAAATTGCCCGTTTTTATAGAATAGTGATCTTCACATATTCATAAATCAGTCAGTTATAGAGACTAAGTTGATTGAAGTTTATCTCTTTTTATTAAAAAGCGATACATTCTTCATTTTTTAAAGCATTTGTAGACTCATGTTACATACTATGTAGTTATTTACTTCATTTAGATCCTTTTTATAGATGCATTTCTATTATTAAAATTTCACAAACCAGCCGTTAGATCTTGAATTAAAAATATGTATCTATTAAACCATGTTTGTCTTAAATAAAGCTGATTTGTATAATTAATAACATTGTAAAAGTCACAAAAAAAATTCTTTACATTTTCTTTTTAGAAAAAATATATTTCATGTTCATTTATTTCATGCAGACACGTGCTGAAAACAAAAAATTTTATACGTTTATTTTGCAATAATTATTTATTTTTTAATTTGGGATATTTTTTCAATTTGATGGCAACCAACATATTGATAAAAGGTATTTTTTTCCCTT
This sequence comes from Argiope trifasciata, assembly GCA_026543055.1. Lineage (NCBI taxonomy): Eukaryota > Metazoa > Arthropoda > Arachnida > Araneae > Araneidae > Argiope > Argiope trifasciata. Next base: position 1,508,707 of record JAPMOQ010031664.1, read on the forward strand.
TCACTCGTAACGTGCTCGTGCAGATTAAATTTTATTATTTTGTCCGAAATATATTGTTGAAAAATATAGTTAAAATATTTCTTTAAAAATTCGTTACAAATGGAAGCTTGTTATATGTTAAAATACCGATATCATTACACAGCTAATTTTTTTAATCTTTAATTTGATGTAAAAATCATCTTTGTGCGATATTTTCGGAAGTTATAGTTGGAAAACGTCGACATTTCCCTTAATTTTTAATTAATTTAAATTTTAATTAAAAGTTTGGAAAAAGGACTCCGATGTGCCCATTCCCAATTACCAAGGTGTACATGTACCAAATTTGGTAACTGTAGGGTCAATGGTCAGGCCTGTAGATCGCCAACACACACATTGAGCTTTATTATAAGTATAAAATACTTGTAATGATTACAATGTGGTATGAAATTATTAAATGAACTATATAACCATTATTAAATAACCGGATGTATAATTATTTTTTTAATACTTTGAAATCATTACAACTTATTGTAAAAGGATTAAATCAAGTGTTCAATCATTACTACATAACCGTATATATAATTAATTATTTTTATAATACATTGTAATCATTATAATGTACTATAAAAGGATTAAATCAATTGTACAATCAATATTAAATAACCAGATGTATAATTAATTATTTTTATAATCCATTGTAATGCTAACCACACATTTAATTGGTCGCATTATATTCAATGTGAATGTAATACAACCCTGTAAAATAATGTTTTTAATATTATATCTTTGGAAATTTATTAATTTATTTATTACTAACCGCCTTTGAAGATCAGCCGGTTCATTAAAATGTTCAACTAATATTTTAAGTAATTTGTTCGCATAATAGATTTTTCAGCAAAATATTTTTAAGTTTCAAATTTTGATAGTCACATTATTCACTTATATTATTATGTAGACCTTAAGCTGCTCTGTTCATTGTATAACACGTCTCTCTCTAATTTTCTATAATGTCTGTAAAATTAAATTTTAAATTAAAGTGGAAATAATGGAACTGCAATTAATATTAAGGCGTATTTTGATACATCTTAGCATGTCTTTTAAAAAATATGAGAACTGAAAGCAGAGTCGTTCGGCATTGAAGTCTTATATGTACTACAAAATAACTTTCATAATTTATAATACCACAAAGAATTATTCAACAAAAAACATATTTGCCTTAAATAAAACTGTTTAATTGAATTTGTAATACAGTTATAGTAAAAAAAAGCATAGAAAAATAGTAAAAATATAGTAAAAAAAAAGCATTTACTTTTCAAAAAAAAATCATATTTAATATTGCTTTCATTTTGTACAGACACATACTGAAGATTACAATTTTATATATTTAATTTGGAATGACGGTTAAGTCATTTTTTTATTTGAGCTTTTGTCAATATGATGGCAACGCTTTGATAAAAGATAATTTTTTTTCTTATTAACTCTATTACTGAAATTTTATTTTTAATGTTGAAAAACAAAATTCAATTATTTTTTAAAAAATTCATTAAACATAGAAATTTAATTTGGTCTTTAATACATTAGTATCGTTGAAAAAAATTATTTTTGAACTTCATTAAAACTTAAAAATTAATTTTATGCATTAATAGTTTCGAAAGCTATTGCGGAAAAACGTCAACACTTCCCTTAATTAATAATAATTACAATTCTAACTAAAAATTTAAAAATAAATAAATAAAATAGCCCCGAGATACACATTCTCGGCTTCCAAAGTATACACGTGCCAAATTTGGTGACTGTAGATAGAATGATCTGACCTGTAGAGGGCCAACACACATTCAAACATTAAGCTTTATTATATCAATAAATTATGGTTAATTTTTCAAGAACTTTATTATTTAATTTGTAATTTTTTCCGTGTTGTACATGTATCAAATATATATTTCCTGTTATTAAAATAAAAAAAGTCAAGTGAAATAAGTCATCCATTTATAAGTCATCCATTCTTACATAACACAAAACCAGAATTGGCTAAAGTAAAAATGTGTTGAAATATGAAATTATATTGACCAGTTATTAAAATATAATCTTTATAATGCACATTATCTGGACCGGACAATGTCTAGATCACCATTGCATACGAATAACAATCATGTTACATTATACTAGAAAGCTGAGAGCAAAATATTCTCGATTTTCTTTCTTTTTTTTTAATTTGCTTCCCGTATCCAGATTTCCTTTCCCGCCGTTTAGGTTTCCTAATCGATTGACTGCACGTGCCGCCAAAAAGGAGTGCAACTGTCCTCGCCACGTCTCGTTCTAACGAGAATTCGCGTGGCCGACTGAATATTGACTTAAAATACCATGGTTGGGGAAAGTTTCATTTCTGGGAAATATTAGATAAAACAGAGTTTCGTTTATCGATAAAATCTTGATTTTTCTGGGCTTGTGGAAGTTGCATTTTTATTTACTATTGCAAATAATGATATTTTAAATATTTCCTTCAATATTCTTTTAAAATAAATGCATGTTATTATGTTAAAAATTAAAAGCATAATATATTAATTATCCAAGTTTTCAAATAAAAAATTGTTATCGAGTAAATTTTTTTCAATTCTTTTTTTTCCCCTAAAATTTCTTCAATATATTTTTTTTTAGATTTAAAATTAATTCTTTTGCGAATTATTCCTGGCACTTAGATATGATTATCAAAATTTTAATTAAAAAGTTTTTTTCTTTAAAACAATTATTGTTCTCCGTTTAATTACGAGATTGACAAAAAACATACTTTTTGAAATTTGTCATCTGGGAATTTTTAAATATATAAAAAGGTTTCTCATTTACATTTTTGTGGAAGATCAATGGATTTATATTTCATTTCCACTTGGAACTAAATACTGGCAATATAACTTTTTGCAGATTGAATATTTTCATTTTACTCTTAGTTAATTATCGTTTGGAATAAAATAATATTCTAAACAATGTTTTGCCTTTATATTTTTTCTACTGTTACCTAATAATATTTTATTTCACTTGGGAATTTAAAAAATAATTAAAAAAAAGTATTTTGATATATGATTAAAGTTTTGACGATATGGTCTCAGAATTGGAGAATGATTCTCAATTTTACAGTCATATAAGGAAGAGTATTAGAAATATGCAACGATATTATCTACTTATAATAAAGTAGAAAAATTGTCAGTGTTGTCGCTTTGCTAAATATAATGTTTGATCTAGAGACCAAATTAGTACTATATTCTTTGGAGAATAAATATGAACACCAAGAAGCAGTTTTCTTTTTTAATTTTAATTAGAATTTATAAATAAAAATTAAAGAAAAATCGTATTTTCCTAATTCTCAACGAGAGATTACATTGCTGGCTTCAAATTAAAAAATAAAATAATAATAGGTGTTTTATCAAATATTAATCATTTGATTTTCTTCCAGTGTTGAAAACTAAGGAAAGAAGATTTCTTTCAAATCTATATAGTCAAACAGTTTGTAGATAAATATAAAAATGAGCAACAATATTACGAAAGTTAGAAAATAAATGGCAAGTATATTTTAATGGCGCTATGTTGTTATACCATATCCACCATATGGAAAGTTAATTTAGAAATAAATAAATAAATAGAACAATGGACTATTAAGGGAGATTGGCATTTTTATCTTTGATAAAAAAAGTTTTTTGTTGTTATCGTGGTCATTGATAAGCATAAGATTTAATTGGAAACAAACGCAGGCAATATCGCCGTAAGAACTAGCTTGTTGGACAACAAATCATTTATTTTTTAGAAAAATTCTGCAAAAAAAAAAAAAAAAAAAAAAAAAAAAAAAAAAAATCAATAAATATTGTATGTATATTAAGGGTTGGGGTGCGCTTTTTTCCCCCAGTAATTGAGAATAGAATTAAAATACTCAAATCCTAATCGAAATGTAGGGCACTCTGGAAATTTTCTGTCATTTTTAGTTTGCTCCAAAAAGTTCAATTAATAACTCAAAATAAGAATGTGATGAATTATTTTATAAAACATTTGAATTTTTGTATCTTATTCAGTTAATTTAATCTTTTCGTTGAAAACGTACGAATATATATATATATATTCATTTCCTACTTAGATCTACAACAACAAAAATTAGTTACTTTTTATTACATAATAATAAAAAAAATTAGTGATTGAAATTACAAGAATTGAACTCGCATTTTTCACCTTCCAATGAAAAAGATTGAAATCCTTGCATTTCACCGATTGAGCTACTACTTGTTGATTTCAATTTTCATTACAACTGCTAAAACTCTATTTAAAGCATTAAAAATTAATTAATATTTAAAAAAACTGTATTAACATCAAGTGTTATTCACTGCAAGTTAAAAAAATGTATTTGAACTTGAGGGGATGAATAAATAGTATATTATTAACGATTGAATATTTGAACAACATATATAAATGTATAGGGAGAGTGTGAACAAATAGTAGAAATTGAGGGGAATAAAGGCATTTATTATCTAATATATTTTGTCTCAATAATTGCTAAACATAGTATATATCCTTTTTTTTTTACATATGTTCATTTTGTATGCTTTTGGCACAAAGCAAGAAATGGAAATGCTTATACGAAAGACTTAATACCTCATTTATCTGAATCCACGCAAATATTTAATCTGCGAACATTCTATGTTGTTTCATAATACATGCACGGTTGTAGTTTACAATTATGAAATGTATGATTAATTGGTATTGAATTTAATTACGATAATGTCAAATTTAGTCGCATTGTGTTAACGTAAAATAAAGTAAAATTTTAAGTCAAGCACTATTTAATTGAAATGCTAATAAATTAATACAAATAAACCAATTTTTAGCGGTTATATTTTTTAAATTATAAAAACAGAATTGAAATTTTGAATGGAATTATATAACTTTAGATTAAAAACCTGTGTTACTCAGAAATTAATAAAAAAGATTTTAATCTTTGCATTTGTATTAAACTGGGTTTTTTCTTCTTTCAAATAAATATATTCCACCCAATAGAAATATTAAAAACTATCAAATGGCCTATCCGCTTCCTAAAACATCAAAAATCATAGTTTAGCCCATTTGTATCATATGAAAAAAGGCCCATACCACAGAAATTTTTGTAATTTCATATTTAGGTGTAAAATTGCATAAAAGTAGAAAAAAAAATCGTTTTTGAGCATTATTTGTTAGTAATTTTGTTCAGTGTGGTAATATTTGAAATGTGGGATGCATATAGGTATATAATATGAATGTAGTATACAGTAAACTCTCGCTACAACGATACCCGATACAACAATAACTCCCTCTACTACAATAATGTTTTGTGGTCCCGGTGATTTTGCATATAAACTAATGTTAATCTCCCCTCAATATTGCGATATTCTCTAGAACAATAAACCTCTGTAAAACGATTTTTTCAATCTAAATTTCAGTATTATTTTCTCCCTTTATAATAATATTTTGATTTTCAAATGCTTTTTTTTTTTTTCGTTTTCTTTTGTTATTTTTTCTGTCTATTAAGACTCATTGTGGATATTCAATTTATCCCTGAATAAATAGCTATTGTTCAGATTTCAAAACAGATGAAGACCACCCTTTTGGGAATTGGAGTGGGTGAGGGGGGGGGGAAGTGAAGTGTAAATGTATGCCTAGTCTCATTTCCCAGTAAGCTTTGGAATTCTGATAAGGTTTAAGGACATCTGGACCTGTCTGGTCACCTTGTCAAAGAACAAGTGCCCTTTGTTAGAGGAACAGGGGGAGATGGAGGCGGGGTGTTGTTAAGTGACGTCTGAAAAGTGAGTTCAAAGGTTGTTTTATAGTCTTTAACGATTTTGAGTTCTACGCGAAACATTTGGTTTAAACTTTTCTTTCCTTCACGCGATATTGTTCCCTAAAGGCCTTATCACACGGTGAAATGTCGCCAGCAATTTTCCTTTTCTAGCCTCAAAAACCAGTCAAGCAAGTTTCATAATCGACAACTTATTATGAAGATGATGATGATATTGACGATGATGATAATACAGGTCCATCGCAGTCCTTATTGTCATCCCAGGAAGCACTTCAATCTGTGAATTCCCTGCGGACATTTTTTTCAAGCCTTCCGTCGACAAATGAAGAACATTTTCGTGCACTAGACTCAATGCATACAGTATTGGTGAACTAACAGTTAAAAAAATGAATAAACAAACAAAAATACTGGATTATTTTCAATAAAAAGTGTTTTCAGGTATGTGAATATTTCTGTGCTTATTTTCTGAGTTTATCTTATTTATTTATTTTTTTAGTATTTAAACCACTATTATTAGTATTTTACTAATTAATTTCTTCTAAATATAGACTTAAAAGTAGTATGTTATGCACCTTAAACCAATAATAATAAAAAAAACTCTTATTAAATGCTCAAAATATGTGGGCCCTCGATATAACAATATGCCTCTCTACAACAATATATTTATTTGGTCCCTAAAATATTGTTGTAACGAGGTTTCACTGTATATCATAGATGCAGCGTATATATACGCTCCTGGGATAATGACCAGGAAAATTGAGCGTATATATAAGCTAATGATGCAAATGGATTAATAGTATAGATATCTATTGATACTGCAGGACAATTCTATCTTTCAGTAGCAGTGGCATAGAGATGGTAAGAAGCGCCAACTTTCGTCCTCGGTCGTCATGAATGGTTTAGCCAGATTAATTAGGGCAGGCACAAGGAAGCCAAATTCTCGATATACCAACTAGGGTAAAGCTACAGACAAAATGTCAGAGAGAACCACCTCAGCACTACTGGAATAAGCACCAACCTACACACAGGAGCAGATTTAATGAAAACATAAAAAATGTGCAAACATCGTCCCTACATAGAGCAATAATCAATAATATTTTAAGTATTTCAATGGAGCTTTATTGGAATATTTGATAAAATCTCGACCCATTAAAGAGGAAAGGAGCTATGCAATAAAACAATGAAGGGATAAGAAATTAAAATAAAACATCATTATGAATTAACGCCACTGCGGTTGCGGTGTACTGTAGAGATGGGGATCCGTTTCTGCAGAAACATGACTGACAATGATTGATATAAACATTTATATTTAAATTATTGATTATTATATTTAAATTTATATTTAATTAAAAATATTTAATTTTTCTGATTGAAATTTCTTTCAGGTAATTATTGAACAACTTTAAGCACTGTGAAAGTATAAATCATGAACTGAAATAGATAAGAATTTGTGATCATTAAAAAAAATAACACTAATACAATAAGCCCTCTAATTTCATTTCATTAAGTTTTATCATCAACTCAGCTGCCCTAGGATATCATTTAATTTTTTTTTTATCTTCCCTTTATAGGTGTAGGTTTAAGGTACAGAAAAGTGGTGGCCCATTATAGAAATTCATCATCATATATGTAATTAAAGATCTGCTACATCAACACATTCGCAATTATTGTATGCATTTCAGACGGAGAAAAATTTTCTAATAAACATTTTTTTTTTTCAAAATGTTATTTTAATTGGAACCTTTTGATATTTTTGGAGACTTCTTATTTAGATAAATTATAAAATATGTGAAGTACTTTCACATTTGGTTGAATTAATCATCCTTTAATTGAAACTATTAGTCGGTTGTGTAAAATTTTCAAGTTTGCAATTAACTGATTATTTCTATTTTTTTTTTATCACTTATATCATCATTATGTAGATTCTTTTCTTCCATATGAAGATCAATTTCACTTTCAGGAATTCAATTTATTGCCACGGATAAATTTGAAAAAAACCCTTTTGTTCATAGAGTAGCAGTTTTAAGTAATAAATGTATGTGCTGCTATCGTAACTTGGCAGAAATGTTGTAGGTATTGGCCGAAACTGACAATACAGATAAAAAGTAATTTTAACTTCCTATCAAATATATGAAAAAAAATCTTATTAAACAATTGAATAAATTTTGTAGCATATGTACACTTCTTCGAGTTGTTCATGATAATACTTTTAAATTAAAAATTTACTATTTAATATTCAATTACAATATTTTCCCTGTACCAAGTATAGGAGAAAATGACTAGCGGGAGTGGTCTCCATGAAAGTTCCTCGCAAACTCTCTAATAAAGTTTTATGCCAGAGAAAATCTTAACATGGCATACAATAGTTATGAAAAGTTAACTTTTGGCGTGAACTTAATATTTTCACTAAATCTAAATGTCAAAATATTTAGTAATTAATATTTGACATGCGTTAATAGTATTTAAAAAAAATAGAATTTGAGGTTTATTAACGTTTTCCACAGCCAATTGGAACAAAAATTTGACGCAAAATTGAACTTGTAGTCACAAAATCCCTTAACAAATATTACACCTATGATTTATTTAAGTAATTGCGTTTTTAAATTATAGTTTTTACATGTTTCTGAAAGTGCATGCGGACGGGAGGTCAATCCGCAGATGAACTCGTAAGTTATACACTACAGATGTTAGATCGGTGTACAGAATTTTATCTATCTAGTCCTCTTCGTTTTGAAATTATCATGCTAATTTATATTCAGACTTCCTCAGAATAGATTTTACCCAAAATATAATATAAATTTGCAAATTTGGTGCAACACCGTATCTCAAATTTCAACTGTCTAGTTCAAAACGTTTCCGAGTTACATTTGTAACAAACAGATAAATGGACATTTTCTAAAAATGTATTTTTCAAAATCTTTGTGGTCTAAAACGTGAAAATTTGGACTTAGAATTTTTTGATGATTATATTTTTTGTATACTACGTATACCAGGAAGTTAAAAATATACCATTACTTTACTTTAAATAATATAAGCTGTTAATTGAAAAAATATTTACATACCAAAATGCATTCCGATAAATATTTGTAATTGAGATAATTTGTTACTAGTATTCAAAGTTTGATTAAATTGCAGCAACTTTATCCAAATTTTTAGTTAATATGTATATTACTATAATATTTTTGATTAAGTTATTTGGCGAACAGTTAAAATTTGATTTCGTAAAATTCTTTAATATTTGATTTGATTGCATCCGTTTCATTAGATGCCATTTACATTTCATTTAATTAGCACGAAACATCGCTTAAAAATTCTTACAATTATTTTATGAGATTTAAATAATGTTTTGTTTCCATTATCTGTGAAGTAATTTGCGATTATGTTCTTAATTCGCTCATAATTAGCTATCAAATTCTTAATTATTGTTTATCATTTTGAAGTTAAATTAGAAGAATTTTACGGAATTAGACGAATTCCACAACGAGAAAATTCTCCAACAGCTTCCTTTGAATTAACTTGATATTTTATCTCGTATATCCAAGCATAAAACCATCCATTAATCATCCTAGAGAGGATTTAGTCACTGACAATGTGGAAGTGAAGATAACCCTACTCATCTTTATATATCTAATCTACATCTGCACTAAGGCTTATTAAACTATAGATTACGATCTTCACGAAGTTGATTGAAAAATGACCAGAAAAGATCCAATCGTTAGTTAGTCCTGCAAGTTTTTTTTTTTTTTTTTCCGATTAACCAGCGGAAGTGGTCCCCCTCTCCAAAATTTTACTATGTTTTCTAATAAAGGGTTAACGCAAAATAGTTAGAAATTATTAATATTGGCATGAATTTAGCATTTTTTAAATTATACCTATAACGTGACTAAATTTGACTTTTTTGAATGATCGTGCTTACTTGTTTCTGAGAGAATAGGGAACTTGCTGGATATGGCTCAAATTTAAATAGGTGTATGGACTAAAGGTGTTAAGTCTGGGTATTGAATTTTATTTCTCCAGCTGTCTTCGTTTTGTAGTTATCGTGTTCGCTTATATTCGAATAGCTGGACTTCATCTGAATGGAATTTGTCTGAAATTCGACAGAATTCTTACAAATTTGCTGTAAAGCCCGTACATTAAATTAAAACCGTCAAGATTAAAGTGTTTCACTTTCTGTTATCTTTATCAAGGACAGACATTTTCCACAAATGTCTTTTTCGAACTCATGATGCTCTGAAAAAAGAAAAATTCGCCAAAATCTCGCATTCGATTTTTTTTCCTTCTTTGGCGATTTCTCTAAATTAGAAAGTAAAGAATTATAAGAGAAAGTAAAAATGTACTGGTTTAAATCATTTACATTACGTTTATCAATTAAAAATTACAACTCCAATTTGTTTGATTCAAGATTGGCAATTTAAGAGATTCACAAAAAATAGACACTACACACATGAAATGAAACAAAAGCATCCAGTTTTTTACATTTTATTAATGGTACCGCAAAGCTAAAATGGTAGAAAAAAACATTAAAAGTAATCAAAAACACTGTCAACTTTTACAGCAAAATAAAAAATACTTTAAATACATTATGCAATAACAAATGAAAGACACTAAAAACATTCTTATGAAACTTCTAATGTTATAAGTTAAAACGGATGAATAAAAATGACTGATAAAGAGGATGGGGAAATTAGAACATGGCACTTGAGTTGATCTTTGCACATGCGCAAATTTAACCTTCATTTTTTTTAAAATCTTAACATTAACAGTTGATTTAACATAACAATAACGCCTGAGTAGAAATTTAACAGAATAACTTAAAAACAGTGGTGCACACATTATTTTAGGTGGGTTGATAAGAAAAATAAAAAATACAAAAGAAAAAATCTCCACAAACTGCTTTTATCTTAATAAATTAATGTTTCTTATTCAAGCCTTTCATTCATAAATATATATTCTTTACAAGAATTAAAGTTTTAAGCATTCTGCGAACTTTCCTAGATATGAAATAATTCAACTGCTTCATTTCGAATTTACTAGAAACTTAAATACACTAAATTCTTAATAAATACACACGTCAAAATATTTAATTTTTCACATTTACCTCCGACATATAATATTAATAAAATTAAAATAAATTGCACATAACGTCTTTAAAAACTATTCATTTCGAGTATAAAAATGTAATTTGTTCCCTTTTATTCTGGAAATTAAATAATACATGTAGTTTTTCTCATTTGCTACAAAATTGAGATAAATATATTTTTAAACAAATAATTCCTCTATTTTATGACAAATACTAGAGCACCTGATATAAATATTAAAGTATTGAACACTCAAGTATTGATATGTAAAGATGATTGATACCGCAATCAACGATCATTAGAGTTGAAGTTTATTAATAAGTTTGATTATGTTTTACAACTGCAAAGCCTATCAGATGTTTGGAAATTGGACCTATATCTACTAATGCTAGGAAGATATGCAATAAAAAGCTTTACTTTAAAAATGATACACACACGAACTTTTTATAAAAGTTTCAGAACTACTGTTTCATTTATCTGATGTTCTGCTTGTTCAAGGCCTTCTCACTCCAGCAATCATTTAGAATAACTTTTTTGTTTTAGTAAAATACTTTTACTTAAAAAAAATTTACATCAAACACATTATGTTAAAAATTGAATATTTTTTTTAATTATGTATTGTTTTATCAAATAAATTAAGGATAAATCTTTTTGACTGTGATTAGAAGCAACTATATAATTTTCATTGTTTTGATTTGCATATTATCTAGGTATTTCCTGCAATAGGGTTCATACTCAAAACTGATATTTTTACTATGGCATTATTTAACATTCAAAAGGCTGAAAAATATGCATATTTTATGCCATTATCTACAAAAATTCTTTGAGATAATATACAATACTTCAAAAATAAAGGTTCTGCAATATCAAACAGCTTCCAGCTACTGAATCCTTTGTATTCAGTAATAGTAGATAACAGTTAAAAAAATCTTTTATATAATTCCCAACAAATGCTTCCACTTGAAAAAATTCATTGATATTTCTGCCCACTTTGATAGATATTTAACTCTGCAGATTAAAAATGCATATTCATTCAATAAGGGAAGCATATTCAATAGAATTATAAAAAAAATAATAAAGGAATGCAATTTTTTTATAGATTAAATATATATTCGTTTTACAAAAATAAAATATTTAAATATTTTTTAAATTTTTAATATGCAAAATTAAGTTCATCCACCAGTTAAATTGTACTTCACATCAGCAGTATCTTAATTTTTCAATATAAATCTATTTTCGATAAACAGTCTTTGAACGAAATCATAACAACTATGTAAATATTTCAACCAAGTTAAATTTAAGAATAATAAAATTGTTGCAGGATCAATTTTGAAATATTTAACATAATTTAATAAATAATTTTTTTACCTCCAAAATTCTAAAATTGACTTACATCTCTATAAAATAACTGTAATTGATTCAATCTATAATTAATACTAGTATAATCATAGTTATTATTTTTACAATATAACACAATGAAAAAGCAAGAAACGTGTTTAAAATATTAGGAAACATTAAATTCATCTCGATCGTATTTAAAAATTGACAACATTTAAAAGTTCCAACTGAAAAGAAGTTACATAACATTAGTAAAAATCACATTGTGGCAGTGAATAAAATCAGAACACATAAAGGAATGACTAACAAAAAAAAAAAAAATCGTACGGTACAGCAATCCAATTAAAATCCATACAAAAGCAACTTAGCCAAAATTGAGTTTGTTCTAAATATAAACCAAATGAAAAAGCTCATACAACAACTTTTAAAGTGTGCACCACTGATTATGACTAGCTGTAAAGGAAACAAACAGATATTTAATATAACTTAAAATTTTCCTGGGACAAACAGCATCCCTGGAAGGAAAAAAAATCATTCTTTAGAAGTTCTGAATGAAAATTACAAAATGTTCCATCTCATGTAACCTGCAAAATTTTCATACTTTAAGGCTTTATGGAAAAATATTAATTTTTTTCTTTTTACTCTGGCAAGAAATTTTTGCCATTGACTTTTTTTTTTAAAGCACCGAATGAAGGTTGAAATTGTAACGAGCACCTTATGAGGCAATCTGAGGCTATGGCGAAACATTTTGCAGCAGTAGGAAAAACAGGGCAGGAGGAAAGCATCTTTTCTTTTGAATTGCTTTACTTGTGAAAGCAGAATTAACAATTAATACTATATTTCACAGAGTTACAAACAATGGAATGTACACTAAAAATGTGTAATAAGCTCTTGTACCACTATACAGAAGTTTCCAATTAGAAATTACCAACACATGCACAAAAATTCATAACATGCAATTTCAAAACATTAAGCTTCAGTTTTTACTTTTTTGTATTCAGTACAAATACATTATAGGAGAATTAACCCTTTGAGCAGCTCTCGAAAAGGGCATATTATTTATGAAAACTTTGTAAGTACATGAAATTCACAATTTTCGTGCTAAGTAAGTACAGGCACAGCAACTTTTACCCATGGTTCCTTATTGATTATGATAACTAGAAGTGATTTTCCTTAAACCATTCATAGAAAAATTGATTCACGGCTAATTAATTGAGGTTATATTTATAGAATAAATTTGAATCGCTGCAGCTCAAAGGGTCATCTAACATGTTTTATGGGAAAACAGTTACATCCACAAAAACATGCTGCATCTTACACTGCAACCAACACTATAATTAACAGATCTGTATATTCAACATGAATATCAAAAATTGGCCAAGGCAAATTACGTTTGTTCATCAGTAGTCTAAAATCAAAGAGAAAAAAAAGAAAAGCCACTGTATATTGTACAATGAAGGTAACCTGGCCAGTATGACTGAAATGACTAAACATCCAGGGCAATATGTAATCTACACACAAAGACACATTACTACTTCTACAAAGATATGTTGGTTAATGATGTTGTAATATATTAAGATTAACATCTAGAATTCAACATGAAAAATATAAATTAACAAAATAGCATAACCACAATTTAAATGAAAAACTTTCCATTTTTGTAAAAATGGAAATTGAGCCTGCACATGCGGCTGACACAAAACAGTTGCATTCTGCAGGATGATACAAAACCGAGACCAGAAAGTATGTAGAAAAAATAGTCTCAATAGTGTACAAAAATAAGTTCTAACATTGTGCAAGCAGAATTTTTTAAAGTTTATTTTTTCATTATAATAGCTTGGTCAGCCTTGTGCAAAAAATAAATTACGAAATAAAAATATAGGGATAAGTGTTCCCTTTACAGCACATACCTAAGGGAGCAATTCATTTTGAAAAAATTTAATCTACATCAAAACACTGATTAAATTGAACTGTACATTAGAAATGTATTACAAAAATTTTTTTAAAGTCAAATATTAGGGCACTTGCATATGCAATATTATATTATCTACATTTATTAGATTTGAATTTTTAGTTAAATGCACTGTGTTATTTTAAGTTAAGGCAAATACATTACTTAAATTTAAACAAAAATGGTATACAACAAATATAATTCAACTATTTCTAAAACAATTTGCTTCTTTATTAAAATAAATATTTATTTTTATGTAACACACACTTGTATATTTAAAAATAAAATCTCAACAATGATTTCAAATCTAATAAGAATAAATTAATTAAAAAGGCTATTCATTCAAATTAAAACATAGCTTATTTCTCACTAAGAGAATAGGAAATATCAATGTCTCTCTAAAAATTTAATACACAAAATTTTTAATAAATAAAAATTTGCAATACATAAGTAATATTGCTAATTTCAGATAAAATGTTTAAAATTATGAGATTTTTCATTACTTTGACTTATTTTGAAAGCTTACAGAACAAAAGGCATTTCCAAAAAACCATTACTGCATCGCAAAGAAGATGAAGCTGTCGTAAAGATATATGGAATATTTAAATTTTGAATATTCTTATTGGGATTATTTACTTTTGAATAATACAACAAAATAAAAGGATTAAATAACCAGCAATTTTAAATTACTTACATAAATTTGTTTCCTTTGAATTAACTCCCTCAGAGTGCCAATAGATGATTCAGACATCCATTAAAGTGCAAATAAACTACATGAATGCAAGTGTAGACAAACACTTCATAACAACAGTTTAAAAAAGCCATTTCAAAACACCAAAATCTAGGATACTTAGCAATGTAACTTTGACTTTTCTTTGTTACAACAGACAATACTGTAAAAGCCTTGTACAAAAATTTCTGTCATCAGAAAATACCTCAAACATTGCATAAAAAGTACAATTAATTCATTTCCACTGATGTAATAATTATATATGAAAATAAAAGCATCACAAAATTAAAAAAAATGCAATGAATCATACAACACAAAATAACAAACTCAACTCTTTCGAAACATTCTTTTTCTCTTTAGTGTAACATTTTGCTAAAAGAAATCATAAGTTAAAAACAACTAAAATAAACAATAAGAAAATTAAAAAAATCATTTAATATATCATGATAAACTCATTTTACCATAAACAGATATTATTTGAGATCAATCTCAGGAAAAGACAAACAGAAATAAATATCAAAAAGCTAAGCAAATCCTGCCGTTATTTTTTCCCCAATAAAAGAAAAAGGAATGATTTGCATAACAACAAAAGGAATGACTAAAATCAAATTATTATAAAAACTAATCAGAGGTAGAATTTATATTAATCATCTTAAAAATAACGGTAAGCATAATTTTACAAAAATGAGAAAACAATAAATCAAAAACACAACCATAAGTTAAGTTTTCTGCCATTAAATTAATACAATTAAAATAAACACAAAACAAAAGTGCAAAACTTAACACAGCTCAAAAATATATTAATGCATACATTTACAAGTGTATTACTACTAACAATTCTAAAACAAAGTATCTTTGGTAAAAAGAAAATCTGCATTTTGCGGCTTACTGGCCAATGCTTAAACAGTATTATAAAAGATCAGTGTAAAAATACAAATTCTATCTTCACATTAAGAGTAACATACAAGTTAACATCCACTTTAATGTATGATTGTATAGTGTGGGGTCAACAAGACGAAACATTATTACAAAAGAAAGTAAAAGTAGAACAATGCCACAACAAAATTAAAACTCCTGTGGCTAATCAAATCAGCATTATCTAACAACCATATCTAAATATAGTGCAGATTCAGGTGTATAGATTTTAAAAAATAAATACGAAATACTAACAGATATGATTAAACTTTTCTTTTATCAACTAAAAAATCACAATGTTAAAACATTCAAAAGTACTATCAAGATTGAAAACCACTGAAGTAAAAACACACAATCATATTGATCAGATCTTAGTATTGTATGTAGAAGAATTTTGCTTTTACAATTTACACAATACTGATCTTAAAATGTTCAGTAGGTATCATATTAAGAACAATTAGAGTATAAATTAACACTCACACACAGTTCAATAAATACTAAAAAGTAACAGGGAAATTGGCACCCATGTTAAAAGAACTCATAAAATGTGGAAGTTCATTAAAATTAACAAGAGAGTAAAGAGGAGAGGAAATATTTGCGCAGAATATTGGAAGAGAACAGAGACCTTGCACATGAGACAGGTCACAAAAGGCAAAGGTAGAGATGCTGCAGTTCTGTTTTTTTTATTAAGGCAGAAAATTCAGGCTGGCAAAAGTATTCAACAACTGTATTCAACAAGTGGCCCCAATCTCCACAGAGATCACAGAAAAAGTTTTAAAATGCATCTTTGGCTTTAAAGTTTCCTTAAAAAGTTATACTTGACTTTTAATAAATAAGTTAAAACATTATTATATTTTAACACAGCACAAAAATTCAAGAACAAACGATGGAAGCTTTAGTAGTAGCTGCAGTTTTGTTTCTTATTTTTTTTAACGACTAGGGCCATTAATACCATTTGACAACTGCAAAAAAATATACTTTTAAAGTAACTATTTTTTTCCCATATTGTATCCATTGCAACAACAACTTATTGAAAAAGAGGGTATGCCTAAAAAACTATTATTAAGAGAATTCTCATACCCTCACATTGCAACAAGCAATTGTTGTCATATGGATTAGGATATATACAATAAAAATCGTTGCTAATATTTCACATTTATGCTGAAAATTACAACTGCAACTATAAATTCAAAGTAGGGCTTGTACCTCTTAACAATTTCAAACATTCTTAGCTACCTTTTTCATGTGCATGCTATTTCAAAATTTGCTTATTATATACCAATACATGCTATCCAGAAGGATTCAATCTAGTGATTACATATGATAATTTTTCAAAGCATCACACCCAGCCAAGAAACTTTCTTCCAATTCAGTTTTCCTTCCTTACTATAAAAATTCTTTAAAGGCAAATCCAGGAATATCCTGAACATGAAGACTTACATGGTAATCGCAGCAAGTCCAGGTGCCTGCACGTAGCGATAAATATACAGGCGATAGTCTTTGCTAGCAAGAACAACAGATCCATCATCCATCAAAGCCACATCAAAACACTGAGCATGCTTCACTTTACTTTCAGAGGCATTCACTAACTGTCCATCTTGAGTAAATATTGTTATGTTAAAGTTATTATGATTGTCAGCAACTAAGATCTCGCCACTCTGATTAATGCAAACTCCAATAGGGTAGTTGGTCAAACCTTCTCCTCCTATTTGACGAAGGAAGACACCTTCATAATTAAAAACTTTAACACAATGAGCTCTGTTGTCACTGATGAAGATTTCTTGTTTATCATTGACAACAACTCCATTGGGAAATTCCAAATGTTTGGAACAACCAAACTTTTGCAAAACATTACCAAGTTGATCAAAAATTATCACTCTCATTACTTTGCATTCAGCAACAATTATACGACCTTTATTATCCACAGTTACACCTCGAGGGTGTTGAAGAATATTGGCTCCAAATTTTCGAACAAACTGTCCATACTGATTATAAATTTGTATCTGATGAGTTGGACTTCTTTCAGTAACAATGATATCTCCAGATGGTTTAACAACAGCAACTCTGTTGGGATACAGCAATTGACCATCACGCTTACCACACTCGCCAAACTGAAACTTAAATCGACCTTCTTTATCAAAGATTTGAATCCTGTGATTATTAGTATCTGCAACAATAATGTCATTCTGAGCATTGACTGCAACTCCACTTGGCTCAGTAAACTGTCCTTCCATAACACCAAATTCTCCAAACTTACAGTGATAAATCATCTTTTGTCTTTTAATTTGAGACTTCACAGGATATATACTAACAGTTAAAAACTTTTGTGAAAGTTCCATTGGTGCATCAATAGCTGGAAATGACTCCGTCCCATTCTGGAAAATATTATTTTCAGGGCCATTGGACCATTTTTCATAAGGACTAATATCACTCAAGCTAGTCGTGAAAGGCCCCAAACTATTAGCTGAACCAAATTTTTTTGATATCATATTAGATTCAAAAGAGTGACCATTTTGATAGGAATAATCAGAATTAATTACACTATTTGGTCTGGCAATAGGAGGCAAGGGTTTAGGAGCTGGAGAACCTTCAAAATTATTACGAATATACCCAAAAGTATTCCGAACAGACATCTGAATTGCTTGATAGTTGGATACAAATTCAAGATCAATTGGCTGTAAATTTATGTTAGGATTAAAGGAAATTATGCTGTTTAACTTGGGTTCCAAAAGTTCTTTATAAGCCAAAATCTGTGCCAAACTAGAATTTTTCATAATACGTTCAGTGAAAGATGACACACATGTCATATTTTCAGTCATTTCTTGAACTTTGCTACTATATAAAACCAAGGATACTTTCTTGGTATTGTACAGATCTTCCAATTCCTTCATCAGCTCATCTTTACGATCTTCTACTGCAGATATAATGAATCTGCAAGTTTCTTCAATTTCAGCTTTTGACTTATGATAACCCATATCTAAGCAATTAGAAAGATGATCAACAGATTTTCCAGCACTTTTCAATTCAGCCAATTTAGCTTTGCTTTTTTCAATTTTTTCTTTTAAAATTTCAACTTCTCTTGAACCAACATCAGATATATGACCATAGTCATGCAATCCGGTGGGATGTTCTGAAGTACATTCTTTACATATTGGAACATTGCAGGTACGGCAAAAAAATCTTATAATTTCTCTTTCATGTCGAGAACAATGCTGTATTTTATCTGAAGGAATGCCATTTACACTTCCATTCTTGAAGCTAATAACAGTATGTTCTTCAAAACACAGCATATATTTATGGGCTAAAATGCAATTATTACACAAGTCATTGTCACACTCAAGGCAATGTCCTTCAGCATGAGCATCTTTAGTTTTACAGCCTGTACATGAAAGAGGAGGCTTTTCGACACTCTGTGACTCAAGAACATTCATGTAAGCATAATCTGGAAGAAGGCCTGATACACCTAAAGGTGGAAGAACACAGTCTTGTTCGCATTTTGGACATCTGAGTCCATCAAGATTATCTTGTATTCTTTCCAGACAAGTTTTACAAAATGTGTGAAGGCAAGGCAGAACTTTAGGTGATTCAAATTTCTCATTACATAAGCTACAATAAGTGCTTTCATCTCCATTTAATTTAATTTCATCCACAAAGGCAGTTAAGGTTTCAACTTGAGATGGTGAACCAAAGAGAGAAGAAGAGTCTGCTGCAGATGATGTGGGTGATGTCATTGTTAAAATTTTAATGGAGCTCACCTAAAAAAAAAAGACTGAAATTCAGCATAAAAATAACTATTTTTCATAGAGGGGGGGGGGAATCGGAACAAACAAGCAAATAAAAGTTAAAAATCTGCCACTTTGGTCAATAAACACACATACAATTAATGAAATGTGCGAAACCCCTCCACTGATTCAGTTAGCTTGCAAACATTAACTGCACCAAAAGTTATACAAGTACTAATTTATCAGCTTAATAAAAGTTCCAGATATAGATATAACTTAGAACTGTTTTATTCAAGTAATAAAAAAATGAAGCAAATTAAACTAAATGATTCAATCTTTAAAACTAATTTGAAAAATAAACTATATCTAAAAAGAACGAAGAACCTGTTAACGATCCTTTAAAAATGAATTGATAAATTTAATAATGTTAACACACTTTATGACAACTCGGATAATCAATATGAAAAATAAAATGAGGATATTCCTAAATTATAAAGGCTTCTCATCCAAATATTTCCATATATACTGTTCAGCAACTGATTGTCAAACCTTCTGTGCTTTTGTGCATGCATTAGGATGGGTCAAATAGAAATCATCATGGGTCAATAGATTCATCAAAATAGAGGAAAGGAAAGATGAAAGGAGGAGATGTTCACATTTACTAGTATCTCAATAGGGGAAATCTAAGGACAAAGAGAATACCAGAAATGAACTTATTGTACCGCGCCTCACCCCTTAAAAAGATGTTTACGAACAGTATATAAATCTTATTTTATATATAAATTTATATATAGTAATGGAACAAGCTCTCAAAAAGGACAGCCTAACTACAATGATCTAATTACATGAATCATATTCTACAAAAATTACTCTAGATTAAAATTCCACACATAGTTGAAAAATGCAATTAAATTCAAACATTTTATTTGTATATCAATAGATCATTTTAATAACTGAAATACAGGTATTTTACTAGCAACTTCCAGCAATTATTCAAATTAAATTTTATTTGCTAACTTATTTCTGGCCATGTAAAAATGTTCAACTTAACATTAGTAGGCAATTTAACATTAGTACATTTTTTTTAAATTAATAATTCTGAAATTTTATAAGAAAAATGAGAAATGATATTGGAAATTATGAAGTTTGGCAAATTATCTCAACAGGCAGATTCTTATGAAATTTTCAGCTTTAAAAAAAAGTGCAGGCAATTCCTTTTGAATAGTACATTTGTGATTGTATGATGAGCAACGTTGAAAAAAGATGGGTGGCTTTTTTTTCTCTTTCTTTCCAAGTGTACAAATATACTATTTGTATATATATGCAGATAACAGAATTAAAATATTTCCTTAAGTCCTTATATTATATAGATAGAAGACTTTTCCTTTTTTTATATTTACATGAAGACAAATTACCAGTTTTTAGAATTCAATATTATTAAAATCAGATAAACTTGTGAAATATGGTATTTTGAATAGATTATGTATGTTTCACAAATTCAAGTACAGGAGGAGAATCAATTTCATTTACACAAAGGAACATTTTACATGTCTACAGAAAATTCAAAACCAATTCATAATTTGTGAAATAACTTGTGACATGTGGCATTTGATAACAAAGGAAGAGTATTTCAAATCTTGTGATGGGTAATCACCAACTCTTAATGTTACTTAGTATCATTTATTGAATGTGAGGAAGTGTGACCCTCCTTGCTTTTACCTTAAGCTATAAGGGACAAATTAAAAGCTGTTAGACTAATAGATAATTTGTTATTTATGATTGTGGCAAATTCAGTTTTTTAAGTTTCTTAAAACTTAATTAAATATAAAAGCCATGCTCAGAAGGACCAAAGTTTAATCATTTTCAACTGACCAGATAATATTTTTTCTGAATTTGGAGAAGATGAATACATTTTCCCAACATAAATATCAATTCAATTCAATGATTAAATTAAAAGAACTTTTGATAACTATTAAATATATCAACAGCCAATAGCAGAAAAGAAAATTTATTATCCTATAGTACTAATATTCAATCAACATTTTAGACAATTATTACATTACAGATAAGAAATAAATACCTTTCGATTTCTAACTTTTTTAAACAAAATTAAGAAGCTTGCACTATAATCCTTTATCATATTTATCATAATTGCAATAGTTTTTGTATATTTTGATGAATATAAAAATTATATTGAAATATTAAATTAAAAACTGAATATCAAAAACTAACTTTTTAAAGCACTAAACTGCCAAATATGATAAACTAAGAGCATTCTTTAGTTGATATTTGGTAATTTTTTTTGTGTTGGAAAGTTTTGAATCTGACAGGTAAAAAATTTGTTAAATCAAGTTAAGATTTACTCGTATTTCAATACAATATTATGAGCTATTGTAATAATATCAATTATGTAATATTTCTAAATATTTCTCACAAGCAATAAAATTAAAATTCTTTAGAGATGCAAAATTTTAGGATAATCTGCATCTGTATGGAATTTTTTTTGTATTTGTAATCAAATTTATGCAAAAAAAAAAAAGTTAGAGAGGGATTCAATTTTCATCAGCAAAAGTTTAAATATATTCCTTTACTGTAAATATATATAGAAAGATTTAAGATATGTCAATCATGCATTTAATACTTAACAATATTCTTTTGCTGGTGTAAATCAAATTCCTCAATTTTAAGGATTGTTTTCATTTTGCATAAATTTGATTTCAAATAATCCTGCCATCAAAGCAACATTTGTGTTATTTAACTGATTATAGTTTATATCATAATAAACTAAGGATATTTGACCATATTGTATTATTTTTTATAACAAAAAAAAAAAACCCTCCTACACTGAAAATATTTACTGGTAAATACATTCAACTTTCTTTTGGTAAAAAACCCTTTTTATAAATAAAAGCAAATATAATTCTATAATGGATGCATTAATATTGAACTTATAATTACACGATACAAATGAATAATATCTAAATACAGCCAAATGCATATTCTATAACACAGAATATAATGCTTATAGTGAATAAAAAAATTTGAATAAATTATAATCAAGTTGAGAAATACTATCCAATATGTTAATGATGCTACAGATTTTTTTCAAAATTTGTAGGACCTTATAAGAAAAAAAAAAGGGGAGGAACAGAGGAGAAGAATGAAATTAGTTAAATATGCTAGAAATAACAATCAATAACTAATGTAAAAGTGATTTAAGAGTATCCAAACTTTATGAATCAAAGTCAAATTTTATTTTTCAGAATATTATCATATCAGACAGAGATAATATAAATAATTTATTCACAAGAATATATACTACCAGAAAATATATAATGAACTTAAGAAACTAGAATCTTTAAGAATAAAAACAGAAAATCATTTTAACAGTATAGACAAATTTTTATATTATATATATACACACACACACAGCCTAGAAGATAATTAAAGGTTGTTAGATTTCCCAAGAATAGTCTTAACAGTAGTCAATAATTTTTTTGAATGGCAACATATGTCAACATTAAATGTCATTTTTTCTAAACTATCCACAAAAATTCAGCACATTTAAATTGCTTTTATTTATTCAACTTTTAATATTAATTTAAAATGCCTCTTTAAGTACAGTATGTAAGTGTATAAATCTTTGAATTTGAAAAGAATTAAGTGCAAACTCAAAATAACAAATGTTCTGAAAATTTGATCTGAAAGTTTTATCATGCAAGTTTTTGAACAAATAGCATAATCAAATGCATCTGGTTTTTTCCAGTTTTTCACTCAAAATACAAAAAATTGAACTTTTAATTTTCAATATGCAATACTGTTAAAAAAATTACCATTCTACAGATATGTAGCTGCAGTATAAAATATATTTATAGAATTGCGATCAAGTCAAATGAAATGTCAACTTTAAATCACTAAATGGACTAACACAAAAAATTTGCTAGGAATCCATTTTTAAAAATAAATATTAAAAACAAACTATTTGAAAAATGATATTACTGTAGGATTTAATTGAAAGTCTTATGGCACTCTATTTATGAAAGAAACTAAGTACCACCTCCTGATGCATAGTCCAGTTTAACAAAAATATACAATTCCTCAGATTCAACAAACATTTATGACAACCTTTAATTAAGCAAATAAGATAAAGGATGCAACAATACTATGAACAAATTATTTAGTCACTTATCATATACTTCAAAAATTTGAAAATTTTGTAAAGTTAAATTAATTTTCCAGGGACATTCCATAAAAAATAAACAAATTCAAACCTATAACTTACTTCCAAATTATTTTTTTTAAAGTTTTGGTGAAATAACTGAAGCATATGTACTGAGTTTAATATAATTTAAAAATTAAATTGCAAGCTACATTTTGATGGAGAATTTAAGCACGGTTCTTAAGATATAAATGAAATCAACCCAACAATAAGAATTTTTTTTTTCAAAAATGAATCCTAGCTCTTGCATCAAATTAAAAGATCTTAAAAAAATTATGCTGAGACTAAATTCATTTTTTAAATGCAATTATGATAGTCAAGTTATTTATATATATTTTTTCAAGTCCGCAAATGCTGTTATAGGGCAATGATAACCTTTATTTTATATTCAAAATAAGAATTTAATTTTTAAAAGAGAAAAATTTAATTCTTATTTATAATATAAAATAAAGGTTAAAAAATAAAGAGAATTAAATATAAAATAAAGGGAAACAAAAAAGACTGTTGAACTTGAAAATCTTTAATTATTAATTGATTTTGCTTTGTTACAATTTAAAAGTATGGTTAACTATTTCTTAGGTTTGAATTTTTTAAAATAGCAACTTTATATGCAATCACACCTACTCTATATAAATGAAAAATGACAATGCCAAAAATGGGGAAAAATTAAAACTAAAAGGTTATTTATATTTGCAAAAATCTTATAACTTTGGAGATGAATTTGAAATCTGTATGATGAAACTCCATCTGGGAATAATTTATTAATGAAAATCAGATAAATTGCTGTAGATAATATATAGATTCACATTTAATTACTTTAGTAAGCATACTTCTAATAGATTATCATGCTTGTATACATAAATATTTACTATGAGTTCATCTAAGCTCACAACAATTATTAGTAACAAGTACGCACTTTACGAAGTTCACGTTGACAGTACGTTTCCGGTCGTAATAATCAAAAATTGCTTTATTGGAAATCTACGAGAAAATAATAAAAACTCAGTTTTGTGTTAATTTATTTTAGTTCAATTAACTGAAAAGTAAATAAGTTACTTCTTAAATAGAATTACCTAGTTCAAAGCACTACACGCCACGAACTGATCGAGCATTCTAAGTGACAAAGAACAGTGGATCAAAACACAATTCCTTCAAAACAAACTTAAGATCATAAAATTAAAAATTATAGCTTTTAATGAAGCTTCCAGACGTATATAGTATGAGCGGATATACTTAAAAAAATAATGTCTTTTTCAACACTTGAGTGCAATAAACTCCACACGAGGGCATAGGGTTAATGACAAGCCACACGCTAAAACCTGAAGCGTGCCTTCAGTTGGTGAAAAATCGCTATTCTATTCGCAGTGTCAGGAAAAAATGATGAAGTCTATGAGCAGATCCATAAAATATAACGACAAAAATGCATTCATTTCATTAAAAAATTTTAATATTTTCATTTTAAAGGCAAATATTGGCGCCAAGCGGCTTGCAGCTGTGCGCATTGCGCACTTCGGTGAAAATATATTTTGTGTACGTAGAAAATATAAAATACCTTTCTAAATTGATTGCGAGTTAAGAGAATTTTAAAAACTTAACAATACTCACATATATAATATTATTCAGCAGATGCAGTTTTCACAACTTCAACAAACATCTCCCAGAGAGCAAATACGATCTGACTTCATTGTTACATTTATCAC
This sequence comes from Argiope trifasciata, assembly GCA_026543055.1. Lineage (NCBI taxonomy): Eukaryota > Metazoa > Arthropoda > Arachnida > Araneae > Araneidae > Argiope > Argiope trifasciata. The sequence continues at coordinate 1,534,145 of JAPMOQ010031664.1, forward strand.
AGCACTTGCATACTACAATCTAACAGTTAGTGGCTTCACTTCAAATAATAGTTTTCATAATGTTTTCTTTAAAGGTTGTTGAACTAGCGAAATTTTGCGAACTCAATGAGATGAATAAAAAAAAAAATAATAACCTTCATGACAATGCTTTGAAAATACAATTGTGTATTCTTAATGCATCAGGCTAATATTCTGATTTTGTCTTAAAGCAACGAAAGTTAGAGAGGTTCATAAGCTATCAGACATTTTAATTTGATTTGGAAAGAAAATTTATTGTCCTTTCAGAATTAATCATGAATTAATATTTTATCTAATTAACAAAATTGATAATATATATATATATATAACATTTTAGTGGTTTCATGGAAAGCTAAAAATACAGTGTTTATGCCATTCCTTTAGTTTTTAATTGCTTCAAATTCTATTATCTTTTGAGATGCAACACTATTTAAAATAAATTTGAAACAAGTTTGTAGAATTAAAACTCGATGCATGCTTATTGTATAGTGTATATAGTCACTTTTACAAGACAGAAGTTAACGAATACTTCTGTCTTCTATTAGAAAGGAAGTTAAATATATGCATTTGTTGACTTTCTGCAAATCACACCGTTTGGTTGAGAGCTACAAAATTTAATTCATATACCGAATAAAACATTATATTGTATAATAATGCAATAGTTGGAAAATCGGCATTGTATAATACTGTTTTATAATATTGGAACTATATAAAATATGACTTTTGTTATATTGGTGATTACTGGATTATGATATTGTATAGTATAACTCGCACTAATATTCGATATTTTTTTTCTGGTTTTCTGTAAATTAATTCGCAAAACTGTAGTTAGTCCAGAAATTACTTCTAATTACGTATTACTGTATGGAAAATATAAATTGATTACTTTTAAGCCAATATTTGCTAAATTTCTATTTTTCCTTCTTGAGATTCGAACCTGGGATCTTCTTGTTTTTTTAAATATCCTACCCTCTAAATCAACGAAAGGCTAATATCAAATTATGGTAAATTACATTTTTTCCTCGATAGGATTTTTACAACTCACAATTTAGACTGGAGTCAGGAATCAAACAATTTCAATCGTAATTAATATTTGTTATTTGAATAAATTGTAGAAGAGAGATAAAGAAATTACATCTTTTAACTATAAGATTTAAAAAAAAATATTTTTCGAAACTATTTACTGTTTTTTTACTTTAATTTTTTATATGAAATACAAAATTTCAATATTAAGGAAGTGATAAAATAAACTTTTTCGTAAAATGAAGATTGAATATAATAAAATAAGGTTGCTGTTGAAATTTCTTGATAATGGGATTTTTTTTTTTCCTTTTTTGTAAGCAATGGGAGAAATATGCCAACAATTTGCGCAATTTACATGAACAATCAGAAAAAGAAATATGATTTTCTCAAAAGATAATAAGTTATTTGGAATAATTTCTCAGATAATTTCGGTTTTAAGGGTGATTGTGAATGTTCATGCATACAAAAAATGGAACATGTATAAAGCTTTTAAAATGGTATGATTTTCTGTCCCAGTTTCAGTCTTTAAATCATGATGTTTGAGAAATCAAGAACATCAAGATATGAATAAGAGTTTGATGGCAGTTAAACTTACATTCCGGCTAACCAGCTTGTCAATACGGTTAGTATTTGATTAGATTCTACAACTAATTAAAAAAAAACAGCTTTTAGCTCTGAAGACCAGATCTTTTGACGTACAATTTACCAAGTATGACTCATGCATATTTTGGGGGATAAGAAAATGAACTCAGAGCATTTTTTTAAATATAAATTTATAAGAAATTCTCCTGAATTTTGGCGTTTTCCCATGATAACTTTCAAAAATATTATCACACAGAAATAAATTTTAAGTGTTTTTTTAATTAATTTTTTAAATTTTTTTTTCTCTTTACAATTTAGCAGGTGCCCAAAATTTTCTTTAATTTCGATAAAATTTTTTGCCCTGTTTCCAACATTTAATTATGTTACAGCCAGAAGCTGAAACCATTTCAATTATTAAATAAAATGTCTGATTGCAAGATTTTCATCCAATCTTGAAGCTTCAATCAGTAAGTTTTTGTTTTATATCATATAGATTTTTTAAAAAAGATGTAAAAAAAAATGAATTAAATGAGATTGATATGCATTAAAAAGCTTCATGTTCATAATGAGCACCTCAAATATAAGATAATTTATGCAATACTGCTTTAATGTTAACAAATTTGGCAGAATCGGAAATAGCTACATGAAATTATATGTATACATGATTTATCCGAAATCAAATATGACTATATTTCCGACGAGCCAGCTAGTCGTCGGAAGCGTATAGTCATAAACAAAGTTGAATCTTATTGATATTATTGCTTTTACTTTTTCAATCTTTAAAGTTTTTACAATTAGAATATTAAAAACTTGGTTACATTTAGATCGAAACTTTATGACCAGTACTATGAGAAAAATAAATGATATAAGCCTTTAAATTAACTGATAATTAATGAATCAGAAAAGTCTGCCATTGCATTGTATGTTTCTCCAGTAGTGCCACTATAAATAATGAACAATATTCTGAATTGCAGGGAATGATGAATATCTTATTTTACAAGTGTACGCAATATTATATAATATTCAGTTTATTTGAGAAAGACTATACTTTAAAAATTTCATTAATGTTCATTTGTCAACATTTTTTTTGGTTTTAACTTAATTATTAACTTGTACTTCACTAATAATTGACATTTTAGAAAAATTCAATCGAACAATTTTTCATGTAGATACTCAACATTATATAATGCTACGGCCTTTAGAGACAAGTGGATTGTCGGAATTAATACCAGCTAAAATTTCAATTAATTATTTTATGTAACTTGGTTTCTTAATAGCTTCTTTGGAAAAATATTTTTGAAATTTAAATTTTAATAATCATATTACTTATATTACTATAGAAGCTTTAAGCCGTTCCATTCATTGTACTATGTATATTTCTAATTTTTCTGTCAGTTACCTTAAAATTTGAACTTTAAATTAAAGTTGAAGCGATTAAACCTTTTAATTAAAAAAAATTACCGAAACCAAACATGTTTTAAAAAAAGAATATGGGTATAGAGAAGAGAATTGTTCATCATTAAAGTCTTATGTGTGGAATAGAGCATTTTTCATTGTTTAGGCAATATCTCAAAGAATTATTCAATAAAAATTCCTTGGATTCATCATAAAATTCAGCTCTTGGTTTTACTTTTTTTAAATGATGTAAATAATAATATTTTATTATGTTTCGGTCAACAAATATACTTCAAAAATTTTGAAGTTTAAATTTTATTCAGTCTTTTGGCCCTAAGGAATGATATCGTGCAAAACATTCTTGAACTCCAATTTCTAAATATATATGTATATATAAAAGTTTACATCGTTTGTAATCAAATCTGGCGGATTTATAAAGTTTTGTGTATTGCAATTTCAGAACAATGAACATTTTTATATTTTTATATCCTTAGAAAAACTGTGGGTACTCATTAGCATATCTTCTTTGAAAAGGTCGACTGAATGGTCTAAAATCATGTTTTATAAGATAGTAATGCATTCATGTCCATAAATTAAGGATAATTCAGTCACTGAAATTAAACTCTAAAATACATATATCATCAATAAAATGACTACGCACATCTTCAAAAATCATATGCAAATTGCAGGAAGCCACCAGATGACACCGAGAGTAAATCACAATGACGAGAGTGTAAAAGAGTGATGTATAAAGGATACAGGCAAAGAAGTAAAATTGTTCGCAAGCACTTTATAATCCTTTCAGTGCAATAATGATGCATAGTTAAGACACAAAAGACGCATTTGAATGATTTTTACTTGTTAGAATTATCAGTAGTCGAAAATGTGGGCATACCCAGCTGGAAGAATCCGAAGAACTTGGAATCCAGAGCATCATCACCAGGCTTTGACAACGATTCTAAGCTGATGGTAATGTGAGTAAAGACGAGGCTTATTATTGTCCGCAAACGTTGCCTCTCTGCTGTTGTTTCGGCATTGTCCTCATGTGAACACTTGAGACAACGTTTGTCCGAACGGGATAATCATTTGCCATTGTCCCGTTGTGCTCACATGATTTTCCGGAAGTAGGCGTGATTTTATATTGTGGACAATAATAAGACTTGTCTGAACCCACCTTAAAGCACAGGTCACCCCCGAGTTACAACGTCGAATGAGGACCGGTATTTGGCAGTTAGTGCCAAAAGAGACGTAGCAGAGCCTCAGACTTGTCTAGTCAGCTCTCTTCAGTCACTGGTACTACAGTTTCAAGGCAGACAGTGCACAGACGCTTAGGGCAGATAAGTCTATATGCTCGTAAGTCTGTCAGATGTGTTCCACTTACCACAACTCGTTGTCGCCTTTATTTAGCCTGGAGCAGAGAGCATGCATTGGTACACCGCAACAGTGGGCTTGTGTGAGGTTTTTCATCGTGTCCAGATTTAGCTTACAATTTGATTATCGCCGAATTTTCCTATGGAGAATGCCAGGTATACGTTACCACCAAGAAAACATCACTGAAATTCACCGTTATGGTTGTGAAGGATTGCTCGTTGGGGGATGAATTATTCTGGGTTCCATAACTGATCCGCATGTTCAAATCAGAACCAAGGCAGGCCAAATCTCTCAGGATGCCATTATGGAGCAAAATGTACGTTTGGTTCGGAAGGAATGTCTTCTATCGGAGGATATCATATCATCCGTATGGACTGGCCAGCATTCTCACTGGACTTGAATCGAATAGATCATTTGTGGGACATTCTTGGCCGACGTGTTGCAGTCCGTCAACCACCTCCAACAAATTTACCTTAACTTCGGTGAGCATTGCTTGATGAGTGGTGTAATATTCCCCAAGATCAGATCTATTATTTGATATTCAGCCTGCCTGGGAGTTGTACGGACTGTATTACATCCTCTGAGTATTAACCACATAATATTTTTTAATTTAATTTTATTATTATTATTATTTTGCAATTTGATCCAGGAAACAAAAAAAAAGAAAGGAATTTTTAATGATATCAAACATATAGCTTCTTTTTTGCTCTTTATCTTTTATTAAATACATAGACTATAAAAATTGGTCATATTTTTTTTTTTCTGACCCTTTATTTTCCCGAGCTTGCTCCTTAATTTATGGACATGAGTGTAGAATATAATGCATATTAATAGAAAGCAATTGAATGAACCTTTCATTGTTGTTTTAAAACTAGTCGCCTCAATTAACTGGTCCGCCAGGAATACTATTTATAATTGTTTTCAGGTAAATTGTTTAGATAAAACTTCCATGATTTCGCCAAACTGTTTGATATTAAAGCCGTATTATTTTAATTATGTTACTTAACTTGTTCCAGGTATTATGCGCATTACGTAAAATAATCTTTTAGCGAAAACAAAACCCTGACAACATGGCGCAGTTCAAAATATAAATATGCGATGCACCGGTCTTTTAAACTTCGCAGCATTGCGACTTTATTTTTTAAAAAAATTATCTTAGAAAAAATAGAAGCGACTTTATTTAAAAAAAAATTATCTTAGAAAAAATAGAGGTATTAATCCAGAAACTTGTTCTTTAACTTTCAACAACGGAAAAAATCACCTGATTAAGTATTTGATAAAACTCTGAAAATTGTTCGAACTGAAAAGCTTCCCAATTTCCAACAATGTCATCTGTTGGTGTAAATTAGGGAAGCTTTTTTTAAGTTGTCGAAATTCAGCAAATTTTCGCACGACTATTAAATTGATATTATTAAAATGACAATATTTGATATTTTATAAAAATCGAATTTGGCTTTTGTGCAGCAATATTTTTGGAATAATCACCATAAAAGGGCAAAATTTGGATTAATTTTTAATTTCTTGGCTTCCTAATTAAAATTTCCAAAAAAGCCACTCTAATGTGCACATTTCTGACCACCAAAGTATGCATATGATAAATTGCCTTAACAAAGTTATGTTGTCATAAGTAACAAAATTAACAATAAGTAACTATGATATGTTATCTTTGTACTTATATAGACTATTCAGCTTTGGAGACCTGCTCTTCACTGGGAATATTAATTAAATTGAATTTTCTTTAAATCGTGTAGATATAACTTCATGTAAATAATCATGTAGATAATACTTTATTCCTCGAAATTGTCAGGCATTATAGCGGGGGTTTCAACAGTCTCTTAAGCATGTACTATTACATTATATATATATATACACACATACACTAGCCGCTTTTGGCGACCAACCTGTTCGCCAATCTTAATACTCTTTAAAATGGTCAGTTAAATACTTTATGTAACTTGTCTTTTTTTTAACAAAATATTTTTAAGATTCAATTTTTGACAGTCATATAATTCACTCATGCAATTATAAAGACCTTAATCCCGTAATATATTATATGTCTCTCTAATTATCTGTCAGCTCCAGCAAAATTTCGTTATTAAAAACTTTTCTTTACATTATCTTTTTAGAAAAGATATCTCATATTAATATCATTTCATACAGACACATACTGAAAATTACATTTTTATATGCCTAACTTGCAATAATAGTTCATTAATTTTTTTAATTTGAGTTTTTGTCAATATGATGGCAACATATGGATAAAAGATCTTTTTCTTTTTTCTTTTCACTCGTAACACGTGAGAGTAAATTAAGTTTTACCTTTATTATTGAGAAATATGATTAATTTTTTTATAAAAAATTCATTAAAAATCTTTTGATTAAAATATTAGTATCATTAAAAAGATAATTTTTTTACCTTTTTAGTAAAAATCAATTTTATGCTGTAATATTTTTGAAAGTTATGGCGGAAAAACGTCGAAATTTCACTTCTTTTTAATTAAATCAAATTCTTATTAAAAATACAAAATATTCTCTAAGAGTTGCACATTCCTGACCCCTAAGGTATACATGGTCCAAATTTGGTGGTTGTTGGTCCAACGATCTGGTCTGTAGAGCGCCAACACATACACATTGAGCTTTATTATAAGTATAGATATATAATATTGCTCTTTAGCTTTCAACAATGGAAAAAATCCCGCTATCAGACAATTAATGAGACAGTGGAAACGATTTGAACATCAGGATAACAATGTAATCTATTGTTAGAAATCAGCCAAAGTATATTTTAAAAAATTGTTAAAAATCAGCAAAAACTCTCATGATTATTAAATTTGTACTATAAAAAAATCTTAATTTTTGAAATGATGTAAATTTTTTTCGATAACATTTTAAGATGTTATTGCATGTAAGCGTCAAAATTCAGTTTAATTTTTAATTATTTGAAATTCTAATTAAACTTTCAAAAACAGTTTGGAAGCAGCAGGTCAAAAGGCCTGGTTTGTAGAGTGCCAACATACATGGGTGCGCACATACCCATACTCATCTTTATTATTAGTACAGATTCTAGTTCCATTTTCAGGTTCTAAACTCCATTAAAATTATTTTAATTTCATTTCTAACTACATTAAAAGTAAAAAAGGGGGAAATGGTTTCGAAAAAATCAAGATATAGGGTTTGAAATAAAATATTTAAAAATAATTGTTTTTTCGGTGAAAAAAGATTTTCGACGTAAGCGGATATTTTGATTTATTTATACATGCTTTTGAACGTGCTCTTGTAAGGCACTATTGTGCCTCATCGATTTAATACTGGTGTCAACAGCTCCGAAACTGTAAGAAAGTGAAGTTATTGCATCAGGTTAGACAATGCTAACGTGATGTAATACTTTCATCACTATACTTATGACTAGTTTTCTTGTGCTAACCAGAAGGTCCGGCAAGAGTATTGCTGATAAGAATTTTCATTTAAATATTACTGTACTTGGATCTCTTCTGCGTAATATTTTTATTCAAATTTTGATAATTATATAACATACTACTATAGAAGTCTTACAATATTCAGTATGATGTACAACATGTATCTCAAAATTTCTGTCAGTTCCTGCAAGATTTAAATTTGATTAATAAAATAAGATTAAAACCGAAACATCCAGCATTGTAACCGCATGTGTACCACAGAATATTTAAAAAAAATTTATGCAATGTTTTAAAGAATTATTCAATAAAAATTTTCTGATTTATCATAAAATTCAGTTTTGCCTGCAAAAAGGATTTAAATGTGGCAAATAGTATTTTATTTTATTTCAAGGAATAAGTGTACTTCTGAAAACAGTAAAGTCTAAATTGTTTATAGTCCTTCTATCTTATAAATCACATTGAATAAAATTATTTTGACAATCTAATACTTCAAACATCTCAAATCAAGACTGGCAGAGCTATAAAGCTTTGAATATCATTATTTTAGGACAATCAACAATCACATTATTTTAGATAATCAGAATATCTTGATGAAAGTCCAAGCTCTGAATGGCGTATTTATTTCAAGATAGTCGATAAAAAATCTAAAATAGAGCGTTTTTACAGAATAGACATTCTACTCTTTTGCTATTGAAACACAATAAGGTTTAATCGCAAAAGAGTAGAACATTTTTTTGAAAATACAATTACTAAATGTGACTCACAGAACAGATAATCGGTATAAAAATTTAAAATTGGTAATTCATCAGAGCATTTTTCGAATCAAATTGCATAAAATATAATTATTTCTTTCATTTATTCCCATTTTTATTAGATCCACATAATCCACCAATAAGTAATTGAACACGTGTGATAAAAGAGATAAACATAATTTATTCATATTCAGTAGTTGGTAGAGCGTCCACCTGAGGCAATTACAGCCTTCGGGCAGATGCTGCACTCCGGTATTTGGTTACCCAAATCATCTCTAATGATTTTCAATAGGATTCAAGTTTCTGGGCACTCCAGTAAAACAATTTCACCCCATTGCCATAATATCAATTCATAGTGGACTTTTCAACATGGCAACTGGAGTTGCCATCCTGAAAATAAAAATGATCCAACCAGAAAAACTGCCATAACATAAAGAAGCACATTGCTTTCTAGAATAAATGAATAGAAGTTGGCATTGAGCTTACCATGAATTGGGATCAAGAGTCCCAACTCATATCATGAGAAACATCCCCAGACCATAATTCCAGTTCCGTTAAACTCTGCTGTAGGCACAATGCATTCTGGAAAAGATGTTTTCCATACATATGCCAAATCGAAACTCTGCCATCCGAATCTTAGAAATCGAACCTTGGTGCAACATTCCAAAGAACTTGCTTCCATTCATCTATGGTTCAATTTCGACGTGCCTTGCATCATCTCAATCGACCTGCGCAATCGTGTTTTGTAATCAAAGGCTTATGATCGACATTACGACTATGGAAATCAAGAAAATTTGCTTCTTTATTGTGGGTATCTATCGAAACAGCAGTTCTGGATGTTTATTGGAACTTTTTGAGTATGTGAAACACTGGTTCGGTGCGTTTATCCTGGATTTTTATGGATAGCAGTCGTCGGTGTCTATCTTTAGTTTCGGGAGTCAGCCGGGTTGATGCACATTCCAATAATCACCACTCACCTTCCACATCTTAATCAGATAAGTTCTGCCTATTAAGAAATTTTTAATTCTCTTGATATGTCACTTAAAGATTGGCTCTTTCTATGATATGCGACAGTTATACCTTTCTCGATGTCAGACAGTTATGAATTTCAAGTCATCTTGCAACTAATGCAAATGCTATAAGCACCAAAGGCTTGACCTAGATCCCGATAGGAAGTTATCATTATTTGTCCAATTATTATTGGTAGATTTTCTAAATGCGAATTAATAAAGTTTTTAAAATTAACTGTTGAGATCTGAATTGAGAGGTAGCCCCATATATTAAATAATTTATAGCTAAAAATGAATTAATAATATTACTATTTTAAATTGTCACAGAAGATTTTTACTCGTATTTTTTTAAAGAAAATATCACTTTTTAAAAAATATTTTCAATATGTATTTATTTACTCATACAAATACGTACTGGACATTACACTTTCCTCGGTTTAGTTTACAGTAAGAGTTAATTCAATCATCCAATTTTTATTTTTATCAACCAGAAGACAACGCGCTTATAAAAGCTAATTCTTTTCCATGCACGTATAGTTTGTTGGTTAAGCCATGCTCACGTAATGTGCTCGTGCAAGTTAATTTTTATTTTTATTTTTCGTGGAGTAAAGCCCGACGGCCATGATTAACTTACATTCAGGCAACAGTCTTCCTTTGAAATGATATCTCTCGAAATTTGACAGATTTCTGTAAATTTAGTGAATAAAAATTTCATCAAACGGACATGAAGCACTTTTGAGTTATCTTTGTCACAAGCAGACAGACATAATTCCAAAAATTTGTTTTTTCGAATCGGTTAGGTCTAAAATGCGGTGATTTCTCAAAATATTGCATTCGAATTTTTTGACAATTATATTAATTTCTCTATACTTCGTATGCCACAAAGTAAAAAAGCAATGTCCAGAGAAATTAAGTTTAATTTGCGATCTTCATAACAGAATTATGAGTTTCTATCAAATTTTGAACATTAATTGTGCTAAAGAAATCTGCCTTTCTTCCTTTTGCACGAAGTATATGCGAGTATTAATTGCATTCGAAAATGCAACTAACTAGATAAATTAAATTTGTAATTTTATTTTATTTTCGGAATTGTAAAGCTATATTAAAATTTGGGGCAACTCTGTAGAAAAGTAGATTTGTTTGCTACAATATTTCGAATTTATAATGTTGCTTCTAAGTATATTAAGTCTAAACAATTTCACATATATCTCTGAGGAATATTAAATGAATGTGAAATCAGTGACACCCAACTTTGAGAGGGGGGGGGAAGGAGATTAAAGAAACTACAGGAATCTTAGCGATAGCTTCACTAGGATTCAAATTAGCTCATTCGTTTGCTATTAATTTGTCCCCTTCCATGGAAGCAGAGAATTAGTCAGGAGAGAATCTATGATTAAGTTCAGCTCAAACGTCTAGTCAGAGTAGCTGACGATTCGAGAGACGTCAATAGCTGAGCGACGTCTCTCTCTAAAGAGTTCCGTCCGAATACTTTTTGCTATTAACCCATTTGCATCATTAGCGTATATATACCATCAATTTTCCTGGTCACTATCAGTGGAGCGTATATATACGCTGCATCGTATTATATGCTATGCATATAATATGATATATACTATATTCATATTATCTATATCTATATCTATACTTATAATAAAGCTCAATGTGTGTGGGCGTGTGTGAGTGTGTGTGTTGGCGCTCTACAGGCCAGACCGTTGGACCTACAGCTACCAAATTCGGTACATGTATACCTTGGAGGTCCGGAATGTGCACTTCGGCGCCCTTTTTTTGAATTTTTAATTAGAATTTGAATTAATTAAAATTCAAGCGAAATTTCGACGTTTTTCCGCTATAACTTCCGAAAATATGATCGCATAAACATGATTTTTACATCAATTTAAAGATTAAAAAATTAGCTTTCTAACGGTATCAGTTTTTGTAATTTACAACTTAAGCTTCTATTTTTAACGAATTTTTAAAGAAATATTTTAACTATGTTTTTATCACGTGACTGAATAAAATAAAAGAATGCCGGAAGTTCAAATTTAAAAAAAACTATCATCGTAAATCAAGTCTAAAGAAATGCAACTTTCAGCACGTGACTGGATAAAATAAAAGAAACATAATATGTGATATTTTCTAAAAAAAATAAATGCAAAGCAAAGGTTTCTTGAATCGTTTGCAATATCTGAATCATTACTTCAACAAATCTTCTTTATTTACAGTAAACCTGATTGAATTTAGACAGGATATGCATTGGAATCCCGACTTAATGGCATATTTATGTAATCGTTTGCAATATCTGGATCATTAATTTAATACTTTTTTCCCTTTCTCGCTTTCTTTAAAAAAACATTTAATATTTTGGCAACATCATCGAATTTTTTTTTAATATTTTGAAAGCATAACCGATGGTTAAAAATGACTGATTTATAAAATTAAAGAATATTATAAGGAAAAGTTTTACTTTTAGAACTTCCCGTCTATCATCTTAAAGAAAATATTAATTTCAGGTCAATCAATGCCCGAAATTACTTCAAGGCTAATGAATATGTGATTTAATTGAAAATTTTAGAACGCTTTACACATGGCGAACCAGCTGGTTGCCAAAGGCGGCTAGTATACTATAAACCTATATGCATCCCACATTTCAAATATTATCACACTGAACAAAATTACTAACAAATAATGCTCAAAAAGGATTTTTTTTTCTGTTTTTATACAATTTTACACCTAAATATGAAATAAAAAATTTTCCGTGATATGGGCTTGCGTTTCATATTTTCATATGATGCAAATGGATTAAGATTATTTATTATGAATTTGTATGCAGCAGTTTACCTAAAGTGTTGCTCTCGTGAACACTTTAGTTGCTTTTGATTATATATGTATTTGTGTTTTCCCGTAAAATAAAGCATCGTGATTGATTATTGAGAATTTTGGATTTTTATCAACAGCAGAATTTGATTTTGGGATAATTTTTCGTAACAATATGTAATAAGCAAAAAATACTTAAAAATTAGAATGTAAGCTGGATGAAGAAATTTTAGTATATGATCTAAACAACATTGCTATAGATATGTGCTAAAATTTTAAAAAGTCTTGATTGTTTGCCAATTTATATATTCATGTGCATCTGATTGTCATAACTAAAAAATGCAGAATATTAAATTAGTGTGTGATTTTGATTTCACATGTGTAAATTCTTATTAAGATTTGATCCTAAAGAATTAGCCTAAAGTGTATTCTTGATTTTCTTTATTGCATTTTAAAGTTAAATATAAAAGTCATCATTTTTAAAGAGAAAGTGTAAAGCCTGTTGGTATTTTACAGGACAGAGCATTTGACCTATAATTACCAAATATGATACATGATATTTGGATCAATTTTGAGAGTGAGAATTTTTCACCTCAAAAACGATAAAAAATTTATTTGAATTTTAACCAAATGAAAATAAAAGAGAGAATTTTGCGTTTTTTTTCGCAATAACTATCAAAAAATTATGACTCGAGGCTGATTTTTAGATTATTTTAAAATATAAAAAAGTTTTATTAAGGAAAGGGATTTCATTCTAGTGCAAATTTTACCGAATCTTTGACAAGTTAATTATTTTTGTTCGTATAATTTTACAACAATAGAATTTTTTGTTGCTTTGAAATTCAAATTGTTTTTCAATTTGAAATTCACATTATTTTTTCAAAGATTTTTCTTTTATTAATTTTTATATATTCTTTTTATTTTCTGTCTAGATTACAAGATGAATAAGACATTAAAGTAACTATGCAGCGTAAAAATGTGTATAGAATAAAAAGGTAGAGCACTCAGATTATTATATTTCTAACTAGCCGCCTTTGGCGACCAGCTGGTTCGCCATGAATAATGCGTTCTATAATTTTTAATTAAATCACATATACATTAGCCTTGAAGCAATTCCGGGCATTGATTGGCCTGAAATTAAAAATGTTTTTTTAAAGAAAGCGAAAAAGGAAAAAAAAATATTGAATAAATGATATAGATGTTGCAAACAATTATATAAACCTTGGCTTTGCATTTATTTTTTTAGAAACTATCACATTTTATAATGGAAAAAAAAGTATTAAATTAATGATCCAGATATTGCAAACGATTACATAAATATGCCATTAAGTCGGGATTTCAATGCATATCCTGTCTAAATTCAATCAGGTTTACCATAAATAAAGAAGATTTATTGAATAAATGATTTAGATATTGCAAACGATTATATAAACCTTTGCTTGCATTTATTTTTTTTAGAAAATATCACATATTATGTTTCTTTTATTTTATCCAGTCACGTGCTGAAAGTATCATTTCTTTAGACTTGATTCACGATGATAGTTTTTTTTATTATTTGAACTTCCGTCATTGTTTTATTTTATTTTATCCAGTCACGTGCTCAAAAAAACATGGTCAAAATATTTCTTTAAAAATTTGTTAAAAATCGAGGCTTAAGTTATACATTAAAACTCTGACATCATCAGGAAGCTAATTTTTTTATCTTTAAACTGATGTTAAAATCATGTTTATGCGATCATATTTTCGGAAGTTATAGCGGAAAAACGTCAAAATTTCGCTTAAATTTTAATTAATTCAAATTCTAATTAAAAATTCGAAAAAAGACTCCTAGGTGCACATTCTGAACCTCCAAGGTATACATGTACCAAATTTGGTAGCTGTAGGTCCAACCGTCTGACCTGTAGAGCGCCAACACACACACACACACACACACACATTGAGCTTTATTATAAGTGTAGATAACACGATGGTCTTACGTAATTTGATTTCATTAAAAAAATTCTGAACATAATAAACAAAATTATGTAAGATTATTGAAATAACTCAGTTAATAATTGTCATAATTTGATGTTTAAAAATAGTATGTTGGTCTAAACATGGCCATGTAGTTATGCATAAGAAATTTTATTGATTTGGCCACTAATTGATTTTCAAAGGGAATTTGTTTGTGTATAAAAGTGAATAAAGGAGTAAGCTATCCCATGGATTTAATTCAGTTTAATCATCAATAGTTTGATAATTAATAAAAAAATATTTAAGATGATTTTGTCTTTAAGCTTCAAAGCATTAAACTCTCACTCTCTCTTTTATATATATATAAAATTTTTGCTCTTTTATATATATATAAAATTTTTGAGAGTGCTCTTTGGATCAACAACAAAAAGAATAGAATAGAATAATTATTAGAAACTTGCTAAAGAATCAAGATTATAGAAACAGGCAGCGTCAATCAGAAAGTTCAATCGAGGACGTAAACAGATTTAACCGTTACCAGATGTGGTATTATTATGACTTGTCTATGGACATATCTTTTCAAACTGTCATCCGATAAAATAATTCTTATATCATCTTAACACTCACGGAACTACCTTTTTAATAATATCAATTTAATTTTTTCTGTGCATTTTTTCATTTTAAAAATAATCTTTTAAAACTTAATATAAATTGTTACAATATTTATAACTTTTAATGAAATTCAAACTCTTTCATCTAAACATAACATTATCAAAACGCTCGTCATTTTTGCTAATGTTGAAATCAAGATTTGAAAGAACAGCTTTCTTTAGACATCATTTCAATAACATAATTTTCACTTCCAGTTTTAATTTGTCTTACTTACATTTTTTAAAGTAGCATGCACATGTAGTAATTTGTACAGGACTTGCTTAAAATTTTTTAATCGTATTAATCAATAAAATCCAATTTAAAAAATGCATCTCATATCAATTGTTTGACAGCCTAAAAAGTCAATAATCTGAACGCAAATTGTAGTTAGTAATTTTTTCATTATATTCAATTTTCATAACATCTCTTGGATTGTTTTTAAGAATGGGAAGACACAATCGTCTTGATTCACAATATTTTCGGACAACTTTCTCTTCAAGGGAATTCAGAGTTTATTGATTTAGGAAAACTAAAGATATTTAAAACCTTCATGCCCAAATCGTGATCAACCAATCTTTTGTTTACGAAACGATGACTAATGGCCCTAAGAATTTCTTGAACTCATTTCTTGTTTTCGAGAAGGATTAAAATTTATCGGTTATCTTTAATCATTTCTCTTCTGAGTAATTGCAAATAACACGTTAACAATCGCGTTTACCCCTACATTGCCATCTAACGGCGGCAATGTGTAATCATATATTATTAAGAAATACGGGCACGTGGCAGAAATCATTATTTGTGCATTTGATGGCAGCGTGATTTGAAGCGCACGTGTGCTATCAGTTTTCACATCATTAAATATTCAGATAAAAATGCAAAACTTTATATGTATTACTGTAACTTTTAAAATGAAATTTGCTGAGCACTTGCATATAAATCAGTGTTTTAAACAATGCTGTGGATTTTGACATGAAAATGCTTATATATAAGGCAGAACTACGACAAAAAAGAACAAGCTAGTAGACGCCTTATAAAACTAAAATTTATTAAAATCATTAAAAAAAATCCAGATGAAATGAAAAGATTTATAAAAAATTATTTTTATTTTACTTACTATAAGAAACTAACTTCCCAACATAACTTTCACAAAAAGAATTCTAAACTGGATTACAATTTTACCGGGATATATTTGCATTTTTACATAATCGTTGGAGTTCTAACAGGAATTCTATTTTAAGAATTGAGATGCAAAAATGAAAATATATATGAAGATGTGCAAAAAATTTATATACGTGAAGTGATATGACTAATGACAAAAAAAAATTTAAATGCTCTATAGGAATTATAACTCGGTGAATGAATACCAAATTTGCGCACCTAGTTAATTCTTTGGTAATAAACATTCACTAAGACAGGTATTTTCAAAACTTTATTTATATTTTTCATTAAAAATTAATTGAAAACTATTTATGATTTTCAGGTTTTTTTTAATGATCTCCGATTTAGACAGTTCGCTCGAAATATTCGTTGTATTTAGTTTCAGTTCAATTTCTTATGCATATACTGAGATGACCAAAGTTATGATTAGCAATAGGCAAATATACAAAAAACAATAGTGTCAACTGCAAAATATGCAAATAGTCAAAACATTGGCGGAGTTTT
Source organism: Argiope trifasciata (assembly GCA_026543055.1). Classification (NCBI taxonomy): domain Eukaryota; kingdom Metazoa; phylum Arthropoda; class Arachnida; order Araneae; family Araneidae; genus Argiope; species Argiope trifasciata. Next base: position 1,550,792 of record JAPMOQ010031664.1, read on the forward strand.
CATTTATATTCATTTGATTCGTATGAAATGATTTCACGTGATTATAGTCATACGACTGGGAATTAACAGGCATTAAATGCGGAATGGTAATTGAAACTTAAATCATGGGACATTCCATTTCGGAAATCGTTATTACGTTTAGGAATTCACAATTCCGACATCCATAGTGTCAAGAGTTTACCAATAATACCTAATTTCAGGCATAATGTTCCACATGGACAATGCCGTGGATGACCGCCAGCACTTAATGACCGTGACCATAGATGTGTGTGCAGAATTGTTTATTTTATCAGACAACATGAAATAACAACAAAAATCAATATAGGGATTACGGCAGATGTGTTCATTAGGATATTGCAGGAAAAAAATGGTTTAATGGCAGCAGATGTGTTCTAGTACCTTTACTAACATGACATCGCCTATAGCGTTTTCTTCAGTTGTGACTATATTGGTTGTATCCTAGACGACTGGAAGACTGTTACTTGGGTAGATGAGAAATGATCACAGTTGATAAGAGCTGATGATGGGTGTGTGCAGATCTCATGAAGTCATGCACCCAGTTGTCAATTAGGCATTGTGCAAGCTAATGGTGGCTTCGTAGTAGTGGGAACTGTTTTTACATAGAATGGACTGGAACCTTTGATCCAACAATACAATTATTTACGGAAAAGGCTTATATTTAGCTACTTGGATACCATTTGCATCCATTCGTGGATTCTCAAACAATACTAGGATTTTTAAGTATGACAGTTCACCCTGTCACTAGGTCAGAACTATTTTGGTGTGGGTTGAAGAACATTCTATACAATTCCAGAGAATTATTTGGCCAGATAGATCGCTCAACATGACTCCAATCCAGTTTTTATGTAATATTACAGAGGGATCAATTCGCGCAAAGAATCTTGCATCGGTAACACTTTCGCAATTATGAACATCTATAGAGGCCATTTACAGTATGTTCAGTAATCTACTGAGGACTTCCACGACTTTAGTTCATGCCAAATCGAGTTACCTCACTTCGATGAGAAAAAGGAGATTTCACATGTTAATTTGTTATTAGAAGGTATTCCATGACTTATGTGACCTCAGTGTATCGCAACTCTCGTAATTTCCTTATAAAAGTATTTGTAAGTACCAAACCGTGAAAATAATTAAAACTGTGTAATTTTTATAGCCTTACAGTCTATTTATTCATTATATATACGGACCATTCTGTTAGATACAAAACTCATAATATCATAGTCTAACGAAAAAGGCAACTTTCAAAGTAATCTTTGTTACATCTAGTTATTTTTTATGTCTAGCTGTTTCGCCCTATACTGTTATATTTAATTCCAGTTAAAGCGTTCAAATTTAATTTCATGCCCATGATTTCGCAAATCGTTGACATTAAAGTTGTGTTAATTTAATTGTCTCGTGTATATTCTCTTCATTGTATGATTTCATGATTTTTTCTGGTGGAGACAATTTCCTTGACATTATAACCTATTAAAAAGTAGATGTATGATTCATCTACTTTCTAAATTTCGAGGTTAGTGAAACTCTATTTATTTTTTATTTGTTTAGTAAATAAACTGCATAGATATTAAGCAGAATTTTTTTCTTCGGTTTTCGATAATGGCAAGAAATAGTACGATTAAACATTTTATGAAACCAATAAAATGATGTTAATTTCATGGCAAAAATGTAATCTATTGTTAGAAATGAGGCAAAAAATATTTTTAATTACAAAAAATACAAGAAAAAATTCGCATTTTTTTTTAAAGTAGTGCCATTAAACGGGGATAAAAATTAGTTTTATAACACAGTAAATCATTATTTTTGTGTAAAAATAGTTTCAATTATTATTGCAGAAAAACGTCACTTAATAATTTTGCGTGGATTACAATTAATTAAAATATGAAAAATCATTTCGAAAAGCACTCTCATCCTCCAAAGTATATCTACTAAATTTGATAGCTATGTATCAAATTGTTTGTCCTGTAGAGCATTAAAACATTTACTGAAACACAGGCACTGCTTTATTATTAGTAGAGATGGAGATAACATAGACAAGTTTATGTTTCCTCCGTCACGGTCTCTTAAAGTAATTTGGCCAGGTAAAAGTTTTTAAAAAATATTTTAATACAATTTGCTTAAAATATTTTGATTGCATTAACAACTACCTTTTTTCAATATAAAATTAGGATGTAATGTAATCATTAAAAATTTAAATTCTACCAGTTTTGGAATTATGTTTATTAGTTTGCAAAATTTAATACGATAACTTTTCATCAAAATTCGGGATCTAGAAAGATTTCTGAATTTCTGAATTTTGTTAACGATTCAACAAGAGCAAGTCAGTCTACCGTTCTTCAACAAATGAACATGGTAATATAAGGTAGAAATTAAGTTTTTATCCGTTTGATTGGTTTCCAGAACCGTTCTCGCATACTTTCTAATAAATGTATTTGATATTATTAATCATTATTGATTTATACTGTTGACTAATTGCTAGGATGAAACTAATATACAAAAACCAGAAAACTTAATGCGCATTTTGAGTGCTCTTTTCCCCAACCGATTAATATCACGGTATTTAATCAAGATGATAAATATTTCATTAATTCAATCTTTCTGCTTTTGTGTCGTTCTGTGTTGATGTGCTCGCCGCTTCTACTTGCACATAAACTGTGCCACCCGATATGGAATAAAAGCGAAATTTAACTTTCGAATATGCGTTCTCTTTCTTCGACTTCTGTTTTTAAAAAAATTATGTTTACATATATATTCGTGCCCAGGAATATCTGATACAAGGCGATACACTAAAATCCACGAGTACAAATTTTTTGGAGATTGCAATATTTTCTTACATATTGTTACGAACGCGTAGTTTTGCTTTTCCGCTCTGATCGTCAGGAAGAGAGATTTACAGTAATATGTATTGAATAGTGAATGGGTGTGACTTTGGTTCCAGGGCTTGGCGACAAACTTGGCTATCCATTGGCAACTTGGCGACTAATTTGGTGACTTTGGCAACAAAATGGAAAGTACCTAAAACATCGAGAATTTTCCTAATCCGTCCATTAAAAGCCGAGATGCATCCAGAATGCTCCTGATTGGTCCAGAAGGTGGTAGCCCCACCTCCCTCCAGTTTATATAAGCAGTCAGTCTGCAGAGATGAAAAGAAAGGAAAAGAGAAGACCTGAAGAGGAATCAAGCCGAAGCTGAATGTTCTGGTGTTCAACGAAGAAGATAAGCTGAACAGTCAGTCGGAAAAGGAGTGGTCCTAAATAGAGAGGTCTTGAACTGAGGAGACTTGAAAGGAGGACTGATGTGTGGCATATTCTGACGAAGCCTGTGTCGTGTGTCGTCGCCGGGAACGGAGCTGTCCTGAACTGCGGAGTAGTCCCCTTGTACGAAGTAATGAGTTGGCAGGAAAGGCAAGAAGAGACAGAGGAATAGTTTCAGCCTGCTACGGAGAGACGTACGTGAGTGTAGGCAGAATCCCTTAAAGATTTCCTTTCCTGCCTGAAACCTGTCTGGCCGCTTTGTGAGCTGTGGACGTTATCATTACCGTATTTCTGCCTGTGGACTACTGTTGCTATTGTGAGCTACTTTCTGCAGTGTGCTGTCCTGTGTGTTCGTCTCGACTGTAAATAGTTTTCTCCTGTACATAGTTGTGTGGCAAATATTTGTCGTCTTTGTGCTGTCCTGTCTTCGTCCTGTAAATAAACGTCTGTGTTGTGTCGTCTACTGAAGGACTGATCATTCTGTGTGTTCAATCATCTCCTCTCACACCGTACACAACCACCATACAAGTAAAAAGAACCCGATGGATTTTAAGATAGGAAAATCTGTAACAATATATTTCGTATATAAGAAGTAAATTGATTAGTTAAATTTATTACGTCAATTAAAAAGGTTTTCAGTGTTTCCTAGATTTGTTATTTTCTAAAAGTTCGAAATTAAGTTATACATCTGTTGGTAAATTTATTTGAAATATGAAAAAATAAGCCATTTTCTCAAAAATAATAGGAAAGAAATTATTAAGGTGCTTTATTTCATAATTAATTGCTGGATTTTAAGCAGATATTGGTTCAAATTATCGAGTTCATTTTATTTTCAATAGCCACATTTACATTGCATCTTCCACAAATTTAAGCACAACTTGCAATATAAAACCTGAAATCCATAAAATAGTGAATTTTTCTTTATTACCTAACTGCTATAAATTAATGTAAAATGTACCTTACTGCTTACGTTTCAAACCAAATCGAAATTTGTATTTTCTGCTCTTAAAATTAAAGGGAAAAATCAATTTGCGTAAGAATGAATTTAAATTTTTTAAAAAATACTTTTGTTTATTTTCTTTAAAATATTATTTTCGCATTTATATCAGAGATTTAACTAAGCCATTATATTTTTTATGTGTCTATAAAATTTAATCCATTGTATATCTTTTTCTATTTATATTGCTATCATTCGTTTGTATAATTAGAGTTTGGATAATTTTAAATGCATAGATGCTATTTTTAATTTATGATCTCGTTAGCATTTCTTAACTTGCTCCTTAGATTTTTTAAAATTTATAAGTGCATGAGAAAATATCTTATTTGAAAGAATATATTATGATACTAGTCTTACTTATTATACTAGTATAATATACTTATTATGATACTAGTCGCCTACGGTAATCAGCTAGTGCATCGGTAATATTCGTTATTCGTTAAATTTGATTTCAGATAAGTCGCTTAGATATAACATAAGGACCATTATTTTGCCAGACCTCCTGACATTAAAGATGTGTTATTTTAATTGTCTTTTAGAAGCTTTTTTTTTTTGTTATATATCTGAATTTTCTAATGGAAAATAGTCTCATGATATCATAGCGCCATTAAAAGTGTAAATGTTCGTTCTTATATATTTTCAAAGCTTCACGGTATAGTAATTTCACTTTTTTGTCTATAAACTATAGGGTATATGTAGGTGCCAATTGTTTAGTTGTAGATAAAATGATCTGGCCTGTTGTAAACCAATACAGACAATCGCACATTCATTTCTACTACTAACGAAGATGAATGTGCGCGTGTTTTGACCCTCTATAGACCAGATCTAGATCCACGAATATTTGTATATATAAATACTTTGGGAAATAATACTATGCACCTCGGAGCAGTTTTTAAAAATTTTAAAAATTTGAATGTTATTTAACTGAAAATCAAGCTGAATTTTGGCTTTTTTCTAAGCTAACTTCTGAAAATATATTTGCAACCATATGGATCTCACACCGTTTTGAAGTTTAAAAAAATCTAATTTTGCTAACTTAATAATTGTGCCCATTTTCCCCTTAATTCTAGCACTTTTTTCAATATATTTTTTTTATCTAATTTCAAACAATATTTTTTATTGGTTTATAATTTTCTTTCTATATAATTCATTGTTATTTTGAAACTGAAATCTCTTCGTTTTCATTGCTTCATTAAATATTTAATTGCGTAAATTTTTTCCATCATAAATTTCCAAAAATAAAATTCTTCTTAATATATATGATTTATAAATAAAACTATTACATGTTCTTGTAATTGCCATTTTATAAATTTGAATAAAACAGTTTTTTCAGAAAGGAATTGAAAACTGATGCATTCCGAATTTATTATTTGATTCAACGGATTAGGCAAAAAGATTTGGTACAGAGTGAAATTCTTCTTGTTATTTTATTGTACACGAAAAATAAAAAATCGTAATACGTCAGGTTGTTTATAATTATATATTTTATCAATTTAAAATTCTTTGCTCAAAATTTTGATAAAATTCCTCTCAAACCTAAAAGTCATTCTTGAATTTTTTCAATCTTTTTGAGAAAAAGATAACTGAAGGGGAGACAGAAGCTAGACAAATGATATTTGATATGTTGTCTTTAACCTTAATAGTATATGCATGTCAAATTTTCAACAGAATTTTCTTATTAGATTTTTATCTGTTTGTCCTTTTGCATATATGTGACGTGATATGAATACTAAGAGATGCAAATTTAATACAGTAGATAGCGTTCAATGTTATCGCAGTTATTTCTATTATTTGTTTTATGTTATTAAGATTCTCTGGTTCCACAGCGATGTATTCAAATGTACATAAAAATTCGTTTAATATAATCATTATATTTCTTAATATTACTAGTTTTAAAGAAAAGAGTTAACTGATACGTCATTTTTATCTAATGTTAACTGTTGACTTTCATCACATTTATCGGTCGACTTATACTGAATCATCTGGCCTTATAAGTCGACCAAAATCCAATCCAGTTTCTAGATGGATTGGGTTTCATATTCTTTTATCTGAATTAAAACCTTCTAAATTTGACTGGCAGATATGGGTTGAAATCTGAACAGCCATTAACCATTGCTACCTGCAATTGAATTATGAAAATAAATTGGATTTTAAAAGTGATTTGACTTGAGTATTAAGGACAGCATTGAAATTCTTAATTTGTATGACCATTTTTATAAAATAAGTATTAAAAAAACGGTGTCCCGCAATTGAACATTTCTCAATTTCTTTTTTATAAACTTTTGAAAATCAAGCTATAAATGTTTACTATCTTGATAGAGACAAATAAATGTGTTGAAGAAAATTTTCCAACGAGCACCAACATGAGTCAAGCTCTTGATATATAAAAGCGCGGTGAGCAGCATTATTCAACAAATTTATAAGCATTCTTATTAATAATCGTGAAAGAAATAATAATTATAGACGAAACCAAATAATTTGAGGGGAAATATTCATTTTTTTTGACAATTATTATTCTTTACATTACCTATATGAGAAAATAAAAAGAAGGGATTTTCTTAGAAACTTTTAGTCTTTTTTTTTTTCTCTAAAAATCGTTTCTTTGTGAAAATTCTCATAAGAAATCATTTCGTTTTCATCAATCTATCTTTGTAAGAAATTGTTTCTGAATCATTCTTATTCTGATGCAGTATAGCAAGGTTTTCATTTAGCAAATTTGATTCCGTTGCCTACTATGCTCAAATTCAAAATAGAAATGGAAAAAAAAATTAGCATTGGATCCAAATTTGTCATTTTCTGTTAGTAATTGTACACGCGATTTAAAAAAAATTATGATTATCTAAATCTAATTTTACCAAATTTGATTTTGCCTCCTTTTCTTGATTTGAGTGAAAATGGGTATGGGACTACTGATTCCCCAGAAGATGTAAATTTTAAATCAATAATGTTTATCGAAAAAATAATTATAGTTAGTATTGCATTTCGTTGTTTTCCAATTATATTCTGTCTTTTAATCAATACATTGTCTTAATTTTCAAGTCCGGAAGTTATGTTTCACAAATAACTTAGAAAGTTATAAACTCTTTGCTTGCATTTTAATTTTAATCTGTTTCTTTAACAGTGAGCGATACTGCAAAAATTTACAAATAATAATGAAAAAAATATGGAAAATTAATTATTGTTATTTTATTAAATTTTTTAATAAAAATTAATTAAGTAAAATATTTTTTTATTTAATGGCAGGAATTTTCTTTGGAACTCTTTTCCAACTCTGACCAAAATGTAATAAATCGGTCGTTTTATTAATTATTAATAAAGTTATTCTAGATTCTAGAAGAACATAATCATTTTGTGACACAAATATTCTTCCTTGAACAGTAAAGGCTAACCTTGTCTCTTATTTGAGCTATTTTATCTTATCTCAGTAACGTGCAGGACACACAAAGGGAGCTTGCTAATCCGATCCGATAATCCGTCAGGCGTGCATTATTTGACCATATCATCATAGTCATTGTTTACTCTTTTGTACAGGAAATACACAGAGACAAAATAGTGCAATTGAGAAAATAATTAACCCCAATATTTTGATGATTTTCATATTTAATTATGCCATTAAATTTTAAAAAATCAAGATTCTGTTGTTCTGCCTATGAACTTGATAAATAAAAATATCACGAACTAGATTGATAAATTGTAGTATATATTAAAATTGAGGATTTTCTTAAAATCCAATTTCGAACAAAATTCATTAATGGGATGTTTTCCGTTCTTCGATTATTGAGCATTTGGGCAATAACTAAAAAACCCAAGTTAGGAAGTTGAAACATAACGTTTGATTCTATTAATAAAAGTTCAAATACTGTTTCAGAAAAATTAAATCCTCCAGTGAGAGTATTTGAAAAATGCAACAAGTACGCTGGTAGAGAATTATGCTTTTTTGTACAAGAAAGCATAAAAACATTGGTAACAATATAGGTGACAGTGTTCAGTCAAAGCGTACGCAGGTACAGTACTTACAAAAATCAATGATAAACAAACAGCAAGCACATTATTATTAAACAACCGCAACAACATGAGAGTGAACGAGCCGTAGATAGACTTTCTCGCTTCTACAGTTATTACTGACTCAGATTGTTTTTACTTCCCGTGACAAGGCAATGAATATTTTAAAATATATGATATAGCTCGAGAGCTAATAAGTCATCTCTAAGATTTTTGAATACCAGCGGGTGACCGAGCTCCGCTCGGAGAAAACAGGTATCGAAGCTAACTCGAAGATTTAAATTTTCAATTGTGATTTATCAAAACAATACATGCCATAAGAAAATTTGTGAAACCATTGGTGAAAAGATAACCGGTTAAAGTGCACCATTGTCAACTATTCTAAACACAGTTAGAGTTTGGAAAGGGAACTATTCTATACAAAGGTAAAGTAAAGGTAAAGATTGAAGTGTGTTGAAGTTCAATATTTTTGACAAATTTATTTAGAAAAACCAAACATATATACATACGTAAGAAACATATTATAAACCTATAACAGCATAAGCATAAAACTTTATTAGTTTGCCATAATGGCTATAGATGGCAGCACGTTACTGCTTGAAAATTTAAGTAGCCATTATGGCGAACTAATAAAGTTTGAAAATATCCTATCTGTAACTCCGAACTGCTCGACCGTAGCGCTTCAAAACCGGCGCCAATCGATTCCTCGTGGCCAAAAACCCCAGACCCCCAAGTTTACCGGAGTTTATTAATTCTGGGGCGATTTTCGACTTGGCAACCATTCCTCGTATTATAGTATTAGATTTGGAGCTCTTCATTTTCGTCACCAAATAATCGCCAAGGCTGGTAAATCATTATTATATTTGTAAAATTATCTTACTCATTAAGTGATTTATTGCGCAAAGAAGCAATGCTAAAAATTCGTAGAGTAAGCATACATTCTTTTACTAAATCCATGATGAGACTCAATACCTGTCTGTAAATTTGTGAATGCTATAGCTCGAAAATGTTACGCTCTAGGCAAGTAATTTCGATGTGTGGTACCGAAACCAAAATGAAACTATCAGTAAAAAGGGCAAAGGGGTGGAAAATTATTATTATTATTTTATATCTTCCTTATAAAATGAAGTATAAGTGAACTGTTGACTAGAATCAGTCCAAAATTATTTATTAGCCTGAATTTCATAGAAAAAAATCAGCTTTATTCACAACATGGATTAGTATATTTATTAGCAGTTAATCGCATTTGGTAGCAAGATAGTTCAACAGGAATATGGGTTGGGTTTCAATTCAATTAATTCTCTTTGACATAACTTTATGTTCTTTATAACTTGAACAAAGTATTTTTAAATATGAACTTGTGACAAACATTAACCCGGCAGAAGGCGCACACTGAATAGTGACAAAAGCGATAGCGCGGGGTACTGAGTCACCCCAATCCATTTTATCTAAAATTTTCCATAAATTAAAAGAATAAACACATGTGAATTATAAATAATAATAAGTGCATTAATTCCTTAAGAAAGTAAACTTCATAAGTTCAGAAAACTGTTTTTAATATTTAAGAAAATTTTACATTAAAAATTACATTCTTTCCTTAGGAGTTTGAATTCTGCATACACTTATGGCAAACATACGAAAAATGGTTTTTACATGTAAAATTATCATATTTTATGCAAGAAATAGTAGTTTTATTATCTTTAGATCTTGGACATATAACACATCGTCCTTTGTCTTGTTTCGGTTTTTTTTTGTTGTTGTTGTTGGGATCTCCTGTGATCCATTAGTGGCATCCATACTTTCACGAAGTGTTTTAGGTAGCATTTTCATATCCCGCCTTATATTTATGTGTGGCTGAGTAAGTGATAATGCCAATTTCCTCAAAGATTTTCTCCTATTTGCATATTTCAAGGGAGGTGTCTGTGTTACCATTAGAGCTACTCGGGCATTTATGGCGGCGACGTTCAACGCGCAATAGAAAATAACCATTGGCCGTTTGTTGGTTTTTCGAGCTGTTGAATATGACGACGACATTTCATCAACAGTGTGACGACATTTCGTCAACAGCAATATAAATGCAAAGAGATAGCTACAGAACGCAAAATTAGGCTGGTTAGAATGAGAAATTTCGAAGCAATCACGTTTTTCGCGTGGGGAGAGTGAGTCCCCCCATTCCCATTTGAATTCCAAGAAATGATTACTTCAAGGGCAAAAAGAAAAGAAAAGTAAAAATAACACTTCACCTACCAAGGGGACTGTCAGATAGGAAGGTACTGAATGAGTGATTGATTACAGATAAACATTTACCCTGCGACGGGTGTTCGGATAAGAGTGGGGTGACTGTGTGCCCCGCGCGATCACTCTCGGTTTACAGCCGTCTTATTTTAATAACCTTACACTTGTTCTGTTTAATTGTATACATGAAAATCATTATTGGAATCGTATCTACTGATATAATAGTGCATTAAAAGTTTAAAAGTCAAGGTAATAATCTGTTTAAAATCTTACGTTGACTTTCAGGTTAAACGTGATTCTGATTCCTTATATATATTGCCATGCCGAATTTCTTCCTTAACAATCAAAATCATTAGATAAATATTAATTTTAGATATTAACTGAGATATTAATTATTATACATATTAATATTCTTATTTATTTAGAATTTGGTCTAGAAAGTTCTCGGCACCGGGAACTATATATAAAAAAAACCTGCAGTCTCATGCTGTAATGAACTGGAATCGGAAACGTAATCGGAGTCAAGTAACGAATCTTCGAGAGGATAGTGAAACAACGGCGTAGTGCCAGCGTTGAGTGGAGCCCAGCTGGACTGCTGCGAGTTTGTACAGTTAACGGAGTTCCCGCCCGTGCTGGGCTACCTCCGGACCTGGTAGAAAGCTTCATATGGCCTGGCTGTGGTAACTGGACTTGACTGCTAGGAACTCTGAAGAGTACTGGAAGAGAGGCGTGTTTATCGGTTTGAGAGCAACTATACTATTGGCTGTTGGGAGCTATTGAGGTGATACTATTTAACCCGAGTTAGAGGAAAAAATTTTATTTAGTATTATAGTAGAGTTTGCTTAGTTAGGTGAGATATTTGCCATAGCGTTTACAAGTATAAACATTTTATTCATGGAATTGGGTTCATTTTTTATTTCTTTGAGTGCTTTTAGGAGATTAGGGAACATATTAAAAAATTTTCTGAGTTCATTTAGGGCTTGCAGCATTTCGGTAAAATCAGAGAAAGGGGTATTATTTTGTTGATTTGGGGTTTGATGGTTGACAAATTCTGGCGGTTTATAATTATTAAGTTGGGGTGTTTGATTGGGATTTGTTATTCTAGCATAAGATAAATTGGGTTTGACATAATTTGAGTTAAAGTTATTTGCACGATTCAAAGGATTTTCCGCTGGTTTAGGGAATTTTGGACAGCCTTTGTAGGACGCTATATGTCCCTCTTGTTCACAGTTAATGCATTTAGGGTTTACTAATTTTTCGGTAATACTGCACTCTCTAGTTTGATGATTTAATCCGCATTTTAAGCAACGAGATTTCATAGCGCAGTTCACTGCAGTGTGGCCAAAAAGGTTACAATTGAAACATTGAGATATCGTTGACCTACCCCTGTATTGCTCTACGGTAACTTTTAAAAAATCGATGTACTGAACATTATAGATTTGATCAACTTTATCATTTCTGTTAAGTTCAACAAGTAAGAATGGGAGGGGTTTTCTAGTTCTTTGCTGAGCTGGACTGCTGCGTGCCGAGTCCTTGCATTTATTGTGGAAGCAGCGTCAGGTCTTGTGGGGAGTCGCCAATCGTGTGATAGCTAGTCGACAGTTGGATACAACTAAAGTGAGGGACAGTGAGATTTTCAGCCGTTCGGAGAGACGTAGAGCGAAGCTCCGAGGGTCCCCTCTCCAGCTGGATTCTGTCTGGTTGCTTTGTGTGCCATGGTCGATTACTATTTATAGACTACTGTCTACTGTAGCAGAAATGAACACAGGAAAGTACAGTTCTGTGTTAGTCTCGGCTGTAAATATTTGTCGTCTGTCGTGCTCTTTTTGTTAATAAACATCGTCATTTTTTTTCTACTGAAGGCTGTTCATTGTATTTTCACACCATACACCCACTGCAAGCGAACCCGGTGGAATTCATAACAATATTAAGTTTTTTCATGTCTAAAACAGATTCCTAATTAAAGACGAGTTTAACAAAAAACGAAAAAAGCTACAAAATATTAATTATATTTAATACATTTCATATTATAAAATTTTAACAAAATAAATGATTACATTTCACTTTCCAGATTTTGAGCATTATTTGTGCCACTTGAAGCTTCAATTCAGTTTCTGGATGCATTTCATTGTAAGACACAGTAATTGAAGGCTCGGTATGACTTAAGATTAATGTCTAGTTACTCACAAAAAATAGTACCGACTTTCCGAAAAATAATACCGACTTTCCGAAAAATAATACCGACTTTCTGAAAACTCGTCAACAGTCAATCAAATAAGAATGAGTTAACATTGAGCCTAGTCAGGATATATAATAATTAAAAAATATAGTTTATATATCTATCTATCTAATACTATAATACGAGGAATTGTTGTCAAGTCGAAAATCGCCCCAGAATTAATAAACTCCGGTAAACTTGGGGGTCTGGGGTTTTTGGCCAACAAGGAATCGATTGGTGCCGGTTTTGAAGCGCTACGGTCGAGCAGTTCGGAGTTACAGATAGGATATTTTCAAACTTTATTAGTTCGCCATAATGGCTACTTAAATTTTCAAGTGGTAACGTGCTGCCATCTATAGCCAATAGGGCGAACTAATAAAGTTTTATGTTTATGCTGTTATAGGTTTATAATATGTTTCTTATGTATGTATATATGTTTGGTTTTTCTAAATAAATTTGTCAAAAATATTGAACTTCAACACACTTCAATCTTTACCTTTACTTTACCTTTGTATAGAATAGTTCCCTTTCCAAACTCTAACTTTGTTTAGAATAGTTTACAATGGTGCACTTTAACCGGTTATCTTTTCACCAATGGTTTCACAAATTTTCTTATGGCATGTATTGTTTTGATAAATCACAATTGAAAATTTAAATCTTCGAGTTAGCTTTGATACCTGTTTTCTCCGAGCGGAGCTCGGTCACCCGCTGGTAATAGTTTAAGTATATTTTTATAATTTGCACTTATAATCGTTTTACAAAAATTCAAAATCCATATTTTGACGAATCAGCACGTTTTAGATCTCCCACTTACACACTCGTTAGTACAACCCCTTTTAATAAGGAAGGACTTGCACACACTTCACAAATAGAGCACCGAAAAGAGAAAAACCATGCCCCAACCAGAACTCGAACTTGGAAAGCTCTGATAGTGGAGAAGATGCTGTACCCTTAGCCCAAGATACAGGCGATTTAAATCCATAGTATTTCAAAACTAGATTCACCATCTGTCGATCTGCTCGTTCACAACAGTGTAAACGTGCTTACAGCCATTTAATCTGATGTCTGATCTCATCATTAAAATAGTTTAATATGGAATTTTGAGTTTCATTTGGTTGACAAATGAGCGTCTAAAATGCGTATTCGGTTTCCTTCATTATTCTACAAAGCATTCAGTTTTAATGTAGTGGGTTTTGGAAACTAGTGCTTCGTGATTTGATGTTTTTTATCTGCATCAGTTTCGCGTGAATTTTATCGTTCAGCAAAGTTTTGCTCGTTTCTTCTTGTTTTCTTTCACTTTGCTTTTACCATCCATTTCCTTTGTTTAACTAAATACTACAACAATATGAGATGACCAATAGTATTCGCTTTAACTCGCTCATGAAAAATCTAGTTAATATTCGAAAAAATGTATAAATTGAAACCCACATAATTTAAGCAAATATGAACTTCCCTCTAATATTTTATGCTTGATTATTAGATTTATTCCATTGTTAATTTAGCAATAATTGGCGTTAACACAGGCGTTGGAGGCGGTCTCATCGTGACTAGAGACTTGAGGGGCTTCATAACCTCTATCATAGTACTGAACCGAAAGTTTTTTTTTTTTTTCATTGCAGATTTTCTCGAAATTTTCCGCATTTTTACTCATAAAAAGAAAAGAGAAAAGGAAGAAAGAAAGAAACAAAAGGAAAAGAGTAAACCAACATAACTATGAATGGAAAAACTACAAATAAATAATTTTAAAAATAGTGGCATTCAAGAAATTTTCTAAAACTTAGGGGAAAAAACACCTCGAAATATGAAAACTATTTCTAAATAAATTGCAATATGATTGGCAAAATCATATGGTTTGATTATTCTTATTAAATGAGGGTGATATCGCAGACAGAGACGAGGGACAATCTAAATGCTTCGGGTTTTTTTTTTTTTTTCCGGAAACAAATAAGCAACTGCGTCTTATTTATTTCATTTACAAGGATAGTGTATTCAAATGCATTATAATTAAAGTGAACCTTGAACATTATATGAACCTTTGGTCAAATTTTAGTGTATTTTTATCATGATTTATTTCAAATTTGTTTGCAGATTGTGAGATCCATGTTTGTTTTCATTGAATAACTGACTCACAAGTCAACAATTCTCAGCTAACATAAAACAAAGGGGGGAAAAGAGACTCCTTTTACAAGAAATGTTTTGCCGATGTCTGGGTGGGGGAAGTGTTGACATGTATTTAAAACTAGTTAATTACATTTTAATTCTGAAAACTTTTAAGTATTAGTCTCTTTAAATGTTTTATAATCAAATGCTGTGTTTAGCAAGTTTGTGTTAGGTATGATGCTTTAATATCTGTAATAATTAAATTATAGATTATTTCAGGAAGTTTAAAAACTATCGGTCTTATGATTTAAAGCGAACTCTTCCTTCCTCGAAAAAAAAGGGGGGGGGGAGCTTGGCATTTTTTTCAAAAATTACTGTGGATTTTATGTTATTGAAAATATGCTTTCTATTTTTACTGGCATTAAATATTTTGGAAGCATACCGAATTATATATATAGTTATTTTGTAGTAAAATTTTTTACTTTACTTTAACTATTTTTTAAATTTTAATTCAATGCTATGTAACGCTTGAAAAAATATACAATTCTGACACTTCTGTGTGTCCTTCCTCCTAAGTAAGGCATGCGTACTCGGCGAATAAAATCTTTTTAATAATGTCAGAAGCATTGGCAGTAAACAAAGCTGAGGCAACATGAGCATTTTTTCTTGTTATATAGGGGCACATTTACGAGTGCGAAGGGTCTTTTAATTTGATGCCTCCACATCTGTGAAGAAGGAGGTTAAAGTAAGTTGACCCTTTTAAATGTATGATGTCATGCTCGCGTTTCCCCGGAAAAGCCGGAGTCCCACGACGCGATCCCTTCACCGATGTGACCATAAAACTGTCACCCCTCCCTTCGCGGTGCAACCCCCGCCTGTGTTGCTGTTCCAACGACCTGCAGTCAGAAGTAAACAGCTTTCCTGTCTCATATCATTTCCAGGGTAGTAGGACAAATGCGTACTACCACTTTCGTACAGGTCATAAAAGGCCAATAAATCACTCTAAGCCCATTGAAAAAAAGGGGGTAGGGAGTAATTATAAATATGTTATCTGTTGTCAAGAGTATTTGGCGGGAAAGGATATTGGCGTTTTATCTAAGTTTTGATGCCTAAACATAAGAAAAAAACTTTTGTCTCTATGTGTACGAGATATGCTGACTCTATACACACCATGCCGTTTATCTATGAAATGTGGCACATATTTACTTTAAAGGGTAAAAAAATGATTTTTTTAAAAATTTAACTCTTCAAAAAATAAAAGAAATATTGACTTTATTTTCGTTATAACTTTCTAAAAATTTACAGCAAAAACAGTTTTTACAGCATTTTAAAATTCAAAAAAATACGCATAAAAACCGTACGTAGAAATATTTAATCATGTCTTTTACCTTATTCTTCAGAATATATATATATATATATAATTTCCGTATCGTTGTGACCAGAATATGAAGATTAGATTTTTCCATGATGAGTAGGTGTTAACATTGGATATGCTTGTAATAATTTTTTTTGAGATTTTTTGTATTTATGAATAAGATTTGAGATCAGAATGAAATACTATTGGAATTTTTTTAAATGCCTCCGTTTTAAAATATTGCTATCTTTTACCGGTGACGTAACTGAAAAAACAAATATTTTGTACATAAAAAAATAAACTGAAAAGGGGGTAAGTGCAGAGCACACTGAAGGTAAAAAATCAGCATAAGAGTGTTGAATACTAACTGGACGACAAAGGTGGTAAATTTAAAGTATACGACTAAATACATCAAGAACGCTTGCATTATTACGCTTGAATTCTCTGAATTATTCATTCACAGTCTAAGTATGCTAAAAATAGTTCTCAAATAAAAATCAATAAATTTTAAAAGAAAATGTAAAATAGAGATTCCATTCTAAAAATTACACCTCAACTTAATTATTACCATCACAAGCGATTCTAATTGTTTTAAGAGAAGTTGATCATTCAAATGTGCATTTCAAATGATTAATAGCGCATAAGTCAATAAGAGAATTTAACAATTGATAAATTTCCTACTATTTGAAATTAAATTGCTCAAAGCTTTTGAACTTCTGTGAATCAAATACATAATTCATATACAAATGAAATAAATAAATAAACCTGATATAACTATAAAAATACATCTTGTCTTATATTTAAAAATCTAATATTCTCCTTTATATGAAAACTTTATCTTTACATACGAAAATATAAACGGAAGATCTTGATTATAAAATATACATACTTATCCAAAATCTGTATTCTTTTTGCAGAATAAAAATACGCAACTTTAAAACTGATCAATAAAATTAATGATTTTTTTTAATTTTAAGATAATTTACGTTAGAGATAACAAATTTTTTGTGTTAATATTTTTAAATACACTGAATTGCATGTTTTTTCCTCACAAACATATTTGTGTTAAATTTAGTATCTCTATGCACAATGGTTCATGTTTTAAATAGAAACAATCATTTTTTTAAAGTTCCTATATTTAAGTAACATACATTTCAGTGTTCAAAGTTACTGAATTAAACAAACGAATCAAGAAGAAATAAAACAAAAACTAATGAAACCAAAATTCTTTTGTTTAATGCAAATGGTTATATTCAAGTAAAATAACTCATTTACCAAAATCTAGATTATTGTTCCAAAGTCGATATGGTATTTATATGAAAGAAATATCATTCGTCATCGATTTTTGTCATACATTTTTGAATAAACTTATTGAAAAGCAGTTCAGGCTTCATAAAAAACAAAGTGGAAAGTATCGCATGAAATTGTACTAAACAACATTAAGTATTCGAAATTTTCTTAAGCCTGTTAACTCTCACCAAATTTGACACTTTCAGATAACGTTTAAACTGTTGCAGCCTCTTCTAAAGCTCGTCTTTTACAGTAACACAATCCCATTGTAAACGAGACCATTGATTGACAGTTTTATGAGTCGTACGCATATGGCTGTACGAAAGAGTCATACAACCATTTCCAGAGCTCTCCACCGGAGGTTGATAATTCGTTGGAAGCATTTTTAAGTAAAAATGAATGAAATGCTTGAATCAGACAGCGACCAAGAAAAAGCTTGTGTTGCAGCAGCTTATGTGCATTTAGGTGGCAATTATTTTTAAAAAAAGACGGAGAAGCGCAAGAGACGTTGGTGGATGACTTCTTTGAATAAAAGTCGAAAAAGGTATTTATAATTTTGATTGTAATAAATTATTTATAAAATTTAAATGATTAAATCACTTAAACTAGCTGCATTTAATCTAACTACGATATATTTATTTACAGATATAGTGCTACTGATTTGCTGAACGATTTAAGGCAAGAACCATCAGGCAGTTTTGAAAATTTTTGCCGAATGTCGGCTATTGATTTTGAATCGGTGTTGGGCAAAATCGGAAAACGCATCATTAAACAAAGTGCCAACATGAGAGAGGCAATTCCGGTTCAAGAAAGACTTGCTGTTGCCTTAAGATTTTTTGCAACCGGGGACTGCTATATCAGCTTGTCGTACTTGTTTAAATTTTCTAAACAGACGATATCTAGATGTGTAGATGATGTGTGTAACGCCATCATACTGGAGCTGGGTGAAGAAATAAAGGTAAGAGGCTCTAACTCATGTTTTTAAAAAATTTAGTTTTATGAAAAAATAAAAGTTTAATGGTAATTAAATAATAAATTAAGAAGTTATCATAAATATTACCCAATGTTATATTGCTGAAAACCTTATAAATACTTTTATGGAAAAGCACAGATGGTAAAATAAGCATTCATGATGTTTAAATTAGTTTTATTGTTCTCATATAGCGATAAATACTGCTCACACAAAACCCACAATTATAAATACTTATATTTATTTTTATTTCATTGACATTTTTATTCACCTTTTGCAATTCGAAAATTTGTGTACTTGTTTTAAACTGTAATTGTTTTCAACGAAGTATAAAGGAAGAAATTATTCACAGGAAAATATTTCAAATTTTTATATGTAATTAAAGTATGTTGCAGTATTTTATAAGTTGACATAACTTTAGTCAAGTTATTGTATCACCAACTTGGATTTCAATATTTTTACTTACAGACATTATACTTTTAAGAATTAATCTAAAAATACATTCCTCTCCAACAAATTTCATGCATATTTTTCTCATATCTAGTATTAACTCAAAATAGTAGCATCGAATTAATTAAAATTTTTTTATTATATTAAAATACTTATGATGTACAAATATATTTAAAATTTTAATATTTTTAATATATTAATAAATGTAATGATTACTATTTTTTAAGATTTTTGGAATTCTACTACATTTTTTCTTATCTAAAAATATATATATCTAAAATATATATTTTGCATTTACATGATTTGAATTAGTATAAAAATTTGATCTATTAGATATTTGAAATTTCTGAAAATGTGCACCAAAAACGTCATATATCAAGAAAATTTAGATATTAATGATAATATACATACAAGAAATACAATTTTCATAAACATTTCCATAAACTGAAATTCGAAAAAATTTAATGATAGCTTTAACATGAAGTATTTTTTAAAAAACACAGAAGAAACATTTTTAAATAACTTATTTTATTTTTTTCCATTATAACTATTATGTTCAACTTCATTTTATGACGGCAAAAAGTTTGTAATGGAAAAAATTTGAGGCTGTTGTTCTTTTTTCTTCCTCAAATTAAACATTAAGTTATTTATTTCGTGGATTGCTGTCTGTCTAGTATCAAAGTCTAAAGCTCTGAGTTGACAGCACAGCAACTCACAAAACAAATAACTTTCTTCTTTTACAGCTTTTGGTTTGGAAGCACCTTCTTTCAAAAAATTGAATGCCACGTCCATCTGTTTATCGATGGACTCAGCTTTCCTTTTTTTCCCTCTCGGGGGCCCACCTTGAACAGCACCATCCTGAGATGTGCTGTTTGATGACTGAGGCTGGAGTGTGTTTCCTCATCAGAAATATATTCTAGTCTCTGAAATAGAAGCATAATTTTTAGCCTTATTGAAATTTGGTTTTGTTATTAAATTTTCACAATTATAATTTAATGTTTATTAAATTTGCATTTACAATAATTATTTCTAATTTTTTAAAACTTATATCTATTTTTCTTTTCAGTTGCCAAAAAATGAAGATGAGTGGCTGCGCATAACAGAGCAATATGAAAAGCAGTGGAACTTTCCAACCTTTTTGGGGGCGATTGATGGAAAACACATTATCATACAGTGCCCAAATAATACATCTGCCGAGTTCTTGAATTATAAAGGGACTTTCAGTGTGGTACTACTGGCTCTAGTAGAGGCCCATTACTGTTTCACGTTTGTGGACATTGGTTGTCAAAGGCGGATAAGTGACGGAGGAGTTTTTAATAACTCATTCTTATTATCAAAATTGAAAAGGGTTCAACTGAAAATTCCACAAGATAGGAAATTGCAGTTTTCCTGCAAAAAACTGCCGTATGTCTTCCTCGGAGATTCGGCATTTGCCTTAAGTCCTCATGTGATGAAACCATATCCCAGCAATCTGGAGGGCCACGGTGGCCCGGTGGTAAGGTCTCGGCTTCGGAACCGGAGGGTTTCAGGTTCGAGACTGGATTCCACCGAAGATCCGTCGTGTGAGGGGGTCTGTTGCACGTTAAATCTGTCAGGCCAAATGTCCTCCCGCTGGTGTGGAGAGGGGGTGCTAGTTCAGGTGTCGTCCTCGTCAGCTGACCGTGGTTCAAAATTACGAGGTCCGTCCCAAAATAGCCCTCGTGTTGCTTTAAACGGGACGTTAATATAACTAAACTAAACTAACCCAGCAATCTGGAAAAAAAGAGCGCTCAAAGAGCTTTCAATTACAGGTTATCTTGTGCACGCCGAGTTGCTGAGAATGTTTTCGGCATAATGGCATCGGTTTTTGGAGTTTTTAGAAAAGAAATGGCCTTACAGCGGGATAAGGTTAGCAATGTGACTCTGGCGTGTTAATTTAATTGTGAATATATATTTTTGTCTATATATTGCTTTTTGTTTGATATTTATCAATTTTAATTTAATTGTGAATGTATATTTTTGTCATTTTATTTAGATATTCTTATTCTTAGTTGATACTTTGTATTAAATTGCACTGGCTTCTACTTTTTATTATATTATATGATATAATTATATATGATAATTCTTAATAAATGTCATGAATTGTATGTTCAATATTTCAAATTACCTAAAACTTAAAATAGAAATGTTTATTAACTTGGACTTTTCATAACTACTGCAATTATCATAAGAAATTTGCGCAAAATTTTAATGACCCGCTCTTAAAAGGGTTAAGCTACATTTTTTTTCTTAGACATTAAAGTTTGCTAATATTGTTGCAAAATTGAATAATTACTTGAAAGATTTATACTAATAATGAAGGAAAATGCTATATTTTCTGTTATACTAATTTAGTTGTGACATATTTTTTTAAAAATCTTAATCACTCATTACACAAGTTCATGTAAATAGCAACTATTTTCTAATCTTAATTTAAATTTCTTAGTTCGGATAATTATTGATTATTTTTGTAATTAAATTAATAAACAAATATTAAATAAGAGTCACTGCAAATATCAGAAAAAAAATGAAATAAGTTAATAAGGAAAGACAGTGAATTTCTTACCTCGGAAGATTTTGTGCTCCGTGGCGTATACACGGAATGCAGGAAAGATTGCATTTTATTGAATGCAAACCATTCCGGCTTGTAAATTTCCTCTGTTCTGGACCCTGTCCGCACACTTTCATGGCTTAATTTCCTGAATGTGGACATCAGGTTTTCTTTTTTTTTTTAATAAATCCAATGAGCATTCAATGTTCATAGAATTTTGAATTTTCCTCCAGGCATCATGCACCTGGGCACGATCTTTATGGCCCTCATGCCGTGGATTCCATATTACTGGTTCCTACTCGTACAAATCTAAAAACTCCATGACAGTTTCGTTACTCCATTCCATTGCAAGAAACTGAGGGACACAACTGCTTTGCATGGTTGATAAAAACAAACTAACCCTCAAAACTAATTGAATCGCAGTTCTTTTCTTTCGATCCTTTCTTTGACTACCCCGTATCCGGGCTTTTGATGTTTTCTCCTTTTACCGACATTTTGTGGGAAGCTCTCCGACGTCTGCAGGCGGCCAACAGGCGATGGGGGAGTGAGGTCCCCCAGTGGTTTGGAGGTCTAATTTATGACCAAATCGGTGAAACTGCCCACCGTGGGCATTAACTTTTGAGGATAGGACCCCTGACCACCTGAGGGCAAAAATGGGACTACTAGCTCATATGAAGATGACACTCGTTTCATTGAAAAGAACACTCCTTTCAAGGTTAAAAGGGATAGACATATACGTCCTTGACTTTATGTAGAGGGGGTTGACAATGGTTCGACAGCTTTCCGTCTATTCTCGTTTTTAGGTCTGTATTCATAAATTAAACTGATAGTTTATACATCTGACTTTGCTAGCAATAAAAATACTTTGTTAGTAATAGTTTAATAATAATACTAATAAATATTCTTTATAAAATATTGTGTTCATAACACTTTAAGTGTTTCATATTTTTTATTTCATTATCGTCCGCATTTACTTAATTGTTTCTTAAGAAGAAAAAAATGGCGAAAATTAAATAAAATTTACAGGAAATGAAACTGTATCATACAAAAAGAAGTCTGAATTTTAAGAAGGTATGAATACATTTCTTGTAGAATAATTTATTTCGAAGTTACTGTAGAAAAATGAAAAAATTTCCTGTATATTCTAATTAATGGAATATGTAATTAACTTTCATACTTTTAAAAGCTAATAGTATTCTCTCTCACGTTTTTTTTTTCAATTAATGAATATACAAGATTTGATTTATTTCAACCCAGATCTATATCACATATACCCAGCCGCAGTGGCCTGTATTTATATTTTTAATTCTCTCAAGATAGTGGCAATTTTGTTCTTTTTTTTAAAGAGCTTCTGCAGATAGCCAGTTTTCAAGCTTCGCTTGATAAGTAGAAAACTCATAAATACAATTTTTTTTTAATTTAAAAAATGTACTTAAAACTTTTTATTTTATTTCTGAATAACTTAAAAGGAATTAATTCATCAGTTTTGCATTTTCTCTATGTATTGCAAGTATTTTCTTAAAAAAATGTAGCATACTTCTCACAAAAGAATTATTATAAATAGTAACTGAAAAATGAATTTAATAACAAATACTAACAGACATAAAAACAAATTAATTGAGCTTAACTCTTGCACATTTTAACCTTTTGTTCCGCTTGCTTTTTCAAAAAGGAGTTAAACTCTTTCATTCTTTCCATCTCACGTATGAAATTTCTTTTTCTTGAAAGAGATATATATTGCTTCATGAAGGAACTTGTCGAGCAATTTAGTGCGATGAATTACATTTAAAAAAAGAAATATTTTCATTCTTAACTTTTAACGTATTAGCAATTTTAAATATAGATACACGTTGCATATCGATACAAGTTATATAAACATTTCAATAATTACATTATTCAGATCATAAATTCTCTCAAGAAATTTAGGAGCTGTCATATTCCTGTTACAAGAATACGAATGAATCGTTTCTGGATGAAAAATTGGGAGCTCCTTTTTATTCTTTATTTTGTAAAATATACAATTTTCATTTTTGCCAGCATCGGAATTTTAAAAAGCCTTCTGCATGATTCGTGAGGATTGCTTCAATAAAAAATAAGATAAAATATCGTTTTGAAAAACTACTTACATTTTTTAATGTCCAGAACATGTTTACATTTTGTCATTTTAAAATTGAAATATATATATAGTTCTGTAATTAAAATATGTCCATATTCTTTAATGTATATATTTAACGTTAGAAAAATATAAATATAAAAATTATAGTTTATTTAGTTTTCTTCCTCCGCAGTGAAATGTGGGTCTTTCTAGAATAAATTCTTAAGAACTTTGTTCAGAAGCATTAATGCACTGTTCTTGTGTAAACTATTATAAGGCAATATCTTTTTTTGTACACGGAAACATTTACCATGCTCCTGTAATTTGGTGATACCCCACATCTGTTAAAAACGTGGGGGGCTAAAATAAGATGACCTTCTTAAATGTATGGCCGATGGAAGTTTAGTTGTCACTCGAACTCCTCAGCATCGATTGGCTAAATATCTAAAGCTGTTACCAAGGCTTCAAGCACATTGAAGGAAAAACCCCTCCTTCTCTTCAAAACAGTTACTTTCAATCAAATCAGTTCCAAAACTGAGCTAAAAATACTATATCTTATATAGAAGAATTAAACCTGCTTTGTATGAGGTAATAAGTAAAATCCTACTTATTATTTTAATTTAATCTTGTATTAATTAATTATTGATTTATAGAAACACATCTTATAAAAACATTAAAAAAAGTTTTGCAAGTATAAATCCTTATGGATTATTATATTAAAATTAAATTTGCTGTATTGGAATGCCTTACAAATAATCAAATAATTGGGTTTTATATATATGTATATATATCAGAAAATTTAATTTTTAATTTGATCATCCATAAGTATTTATACTTGCAAATTTTTTTTAAATATATTTAAAAGATGTGTTTCTATAAATCAATAATAAATTAATACAGGATTAAATTAAAATAATAAGTAGGATTTATATATATATATACTTTACATTATGTATTGATTTACTTCAGTTTTTTTTCTTTCTAATATATTAAATTCCAGCGAATTTTTTAAAAATGATTTTTTTTCGAAGAAAGCTTAGCAATGGAAACAGAATATTTCTTTAATATATAAATAATAACCATAAATTGAAATGCTATACTTTTCACTTATATTATTTAAAATTTTGCGAATAATATGCGTATACACGTGCAATTATAAATCAATAATTATTCTCTATTGCTTCAACAATGATTTTATTTTGTCATGTGATTTTTATAATGCACAACTTTATTTGCAATTTTAAAGCGATATAATTAATTTTACCTTCTTTCTTGTTACCTTCTTCCCATCAAAAAAATCTTTCTGTCTCAATATCAAAATTATTTGTAAGCATATATACAATAATTATTTGATAAACAGTCTAAATAATTACTTATTATAATTAGTTTTTATCAATTATATACATGTTAAGTGTAAGATTGATTATTATTAAATTGATTGAAAATTAAATTTAAGAAATGTTATTTGTCCCCCCGTCGGATATATCGTCCCCCCCCCCCCCCGTCGGAAAATTGCTGCCGCCGCCTCTGGGCAACAGTGCAGCTCTATGGAACTGCAACTGCTAAGAGGCTACTCAAGTATGAAGCAAATAATGAATTTTTTTTATTTAGTTTGACAAAACTACACACCTAATTTTAGATTGTGCGCTTTAATGCCGCAAAATTTCCTCACAAGCATCTAATTCAAAACATGAAGAACGTGTTTTTATTGCAACAACAACTACAGATATATGTAAGAATTATAATTTCTTTTTGTTCTAAAAATATAATAAAAAATTTACTTGACAAAGAATTTTCGTTGAGTTCACACTTACAGAAAATCAGTAACGTTGATAATCATAAATCTGATGGAGAAATCATATAATGACTTGAATTTGAAAAATTATAGTGACAAAAATTTGCAAATTTAGAACATAATTCGTCGCCGTGTATTTATAGTCGGTTATGAAAAAGCATTAATCTACTCTCTACTTTTGCCTTATGGTCAGATGGACAGAGCCAGTCTTCTCTTCAAAAGGCGCGATAAGTCATTTGGGGCTCTAATTTCTTTAAAAGAAAAAAAAATCTAAACATATATTATTGATGCATATTTATTTAATGCGGGATTTTTTTTTCTTGCTAAAACATCAATTATTTCAGAAAAATTTTGCAGGTTTTTTTTTTCTATTCTTAATAAAACAATTGCATTTAAGCGTTCTGAACACATGCTTGACCGAAGATAATTTCTTATTAATTTTAATTTGCTGAAAGAGTGCTCAGCACTTGATGTAGTAACTGACAATATAAAGAAAAGTTTAAAAGTTAAAATATTACATTTAGAAATAACTGATTATAATTATTATTTAGTATGCGTTGCAATATATCTTGTGCTTTATTTACATTTCTTTCAAATCAAATCCCATAACAAGCACATTTCTTGGATTAAGTTTTCATTTACATCTGCGTTATAAAACTTTATAAATATTTTGGTACATTTCTCTAATTTATATTTCTCTAAAGTTTTCATATCAGCGATTAATTTAAAATCAGAAATAATATTTGGTGTACTTTTGAATCTATCTTCCACTTGTACAATATTAGTATCAATTACAGAGTTAAAAAATAACATCTAAATTCTTCTATCATTTTTTTAAAACTTCGGAACATAATCTTTCCTTTTTTCGAATTTGTTTTTTCAGAAAAATGTTCAAATTACGTGCCAGCCCTTTTGCTTTGCCGAAAAATGTGTTATTTGTTGTTAAATTTTTGATTGTAGTTTTAATTTTAAGGACTAAATTAAAGGCCAAGAACAATTGTTTCTGCTTGAAATAGTTCATCGATAGTATTAATTTTGGAAAATATTGTAAACAATACTATTAAACATCATTTCTTGCACCCAATAAACTTTTAGCTTAATTTTTAATTAATTCAAATTCTAATTAAAAATTTGAAAAAAGGTCTCAGAAGGGGTGCATTCCCGTCCTCCAATTTATACATGTACCAAATTTGGTAGCTGTAGGTCCAACGGTCTGCCTTGTAGAGGGCCAACTCTCTCTCTCTCTCTCTCTCTCTCTCTCACACACACACACACACACACACACACACACACACATACATACATATATATATACACTGAAGTGACAAAAGTCATGGGATGACTGTTAATATCGTGTCGGTCCTCCTTTTGCCCGGCGAAGTGCAACAACTCGACATGTCATGGAGTCCACAAGTCGTTGGAAGTCCTCTGCAGGAATATTGAGCCATGCTGTCGGTATAGACGTCCATAATTGTGAAAGTGTGGATGGTGCAGGAGTTTGGGCATGAACGGACCTTTCGATGATGTCCCATAAATGCTCGATGGGATTCATATCGGGCGATCTAGGTGGCCAGATCATGCGCTGGAATTGTCCGGAATGTTCTTCAAACCAATCGCGACCAGTTCTGGCCCGGTGACATGGCGCATTGTCATCCATAAAAATCCCATCGTTGTGTGGGTACGTGAAGTCCATGAATGGCTGCAAGTGATCTGCATGCAGCTGAACATAACCATTTCCAGTCAATGATCGGTTCAGTTGCACCAGAGGATCGAGTCCATGCCATGTAAAAACAGCCCACACCATTATGCAGCCACCACCAGCTTGAACAGTGCCTTGCTGACAGTTTGGGTCCATGGCTTCGAGGGGTCTGCGCCACACTCGAACTCTACCATCAGCGAGTAACAACTGAAATCGTGACTCATCTGACCACGCCACGGTTTTCCACTGGTCTAGGGACCAGTCGATATACTCACGAGCCCAGGAGAGTCGCTGCAGGCGATGTCGTGCTGTCAGTAAAGGCACTCGAGTCGGTCTTCTGCTGTCATAGCCCAAGGAAGACAAATTTCGCCGCACAGTGCTATCGGACACGTCCCTCGTACGTCCCACATTGATTCCTGCAGTTATTTGACGAAGTGTTGCGTGTCTAATAACATTGACCATTCTACACAGACGTCGGCGGTCTCGGTCGTTAAGTGCAGGTGGTCGCCCACTGCGCTGTCCATGATGGGATGTGATGCCTGAAATTTCATACTCTCGGCACACTCTTGATACTGTGGATCTCGGATTGTTGAATTCACTAACGATATCCGCAATGGAATGACCCATGCGTCTAGCTCCAACTAACATTCCACATTCAAAGTCTGTTAATTCTCGTCGTGCCGCCATAAATCACGAAAAACCTGTTCACTTGAATAACTTGAACACAAATGAAAGCTCTGGAAAACGAACTGCACATTTATACTTTTTCGCTGCGATACTACTGCCATCTGTATATTTGCATATTGCTATCCCATGACTTTTGTCACTTCAGTGTATATATATATATATATATTATATATTAGAGATTCTGCTCTATAATTTGATTACATATAAGTGACCATAGAAGAAAATGATCAGTGGGATTTACAAAAGGTTATTAGTTACATGAGTTAAGTAAAGTTTGCCCAGGTTTAATCAATAAAGTGAAAGTAATAGTTTTAAGGGTAATTAAGTTAGCTATTGAGCTTGAATATGTACAGTGAGGGATATAGCAATTAAAGGCTGTTTTCACATAGGAACGAAAAAGTCAGAATTAACGAAATATCGAAATATTTGGAGGTTTGAATAAAGATGCTTAAATGATGTTTGTTTGCGAGAGCTTGAGACCACGGAAAAAATTTTAAAAAAGTTTGGCTATTTGATGTTGAGTTTTTTTTTCAGAGCACTTACTTGTAGACTGTAAATTTTGAATATTTAAACAAGATGTGGGAAATGTGTTTTTTTTTTTTTTTCGTAATATTTAATGCACAAGGAGTTGCCTGAAAGATTGAATCTGTGAAGAAGACTTGTGGTAAGACAATCTGAATCTGTGAAGAAGACTTGGGTCATTTTACAAATTACCCGTGCAATAAAGTTTTCTTGATTCCTACTTTTAGTCTAATTAGTGACTGTGCTGATATCTTCGAAATCTCCGATCAAAGATATTTGCTCCTGTGATAATTATTTTGAGGCGAATTCTGTATTCTTTCTCGGATTTGCAGATCGTATCTTCCAGGGAGATCCACTCTATGAATACGGTAGGTTAACTGTTGGTATGCCTAATCTTTTATTTTTTTAAATCTTGAAGGGTAGAGATATTGCCTGTTAGCAACAGGGAATGTTTATCTGAAACTGAGAGCTTGACAAGTCACTAAAGCGACAGATGTAAAGGTGGAATCAACAGGAGGAATTGAAAAAGCGAAGAATTCTTATCTAATTCTTATTATTATACTTATTAAAAATGCACTTTAAAATCAAATGCTCTTAAACAGAAAATCAATAAACAATTACAAACATTTAAATAAACCGCAAACACATGCTTTTCGCAGTGTAAGCTGCAACCTGAGCAGGAGAATGCCAACGCTTAGTAAATATTTTTTATCGTGGGCGTGTGTGTTTATGGAAATATTTTTGTCTTTGCGCAGATTTTAAGATGTGCATTCCCATCTCATGACATATATTTAGAATTTTTGATGCTTGTATTTTCTGTAACATTGAAATAAATATTCTAAATATAGTTTCTAGACTTAGAACTTATAAACAAACGCATAAAGTGAAATAAAATGCTACTCTATAAACTCAAACTAAAATCACTAAAAAAAGATATATATTATGCTGATTGGACGCATGAAAATTGTGGGCTATTAAAATATGAAACAAAATTAGATCAAACAGTTAAAGAAAGGGCAACAATTATAAAAGACAGAGTAGAATTTAAAACATTTATCAAACACAAAAAATTTTAAAAAATTCACACAAACTTAAAAAACACAAATGAACTTTAAAAAAAAGCAAGAACGAAAGAAAGACTGTGAAACAAAAACAAATGTAAAATGTCCCAAGAATGTAAATTAATTACAACTCTGTTAAAAGCACGTAAGTGATACATACAATTTAACACTGAAATATATTAAATATTTTAACCAAAAAAAAGCATTTGATAAAAACTACGTTTGAATTATTCTTTAGAGTGAGGGGGGCAGAGGATTGATTAAAAATCAGTGAAAAAAAAAAGCTAAGTAATGAATTAGATGAACTCTCAATTTTAAAATTAAAACTTTTTTTTTATTTTAAAATTTGGAAAAAAATAATTTTTTTGTATTGATTTGTTCAGGAGATATGACAGAAAGACGCAAATTCCTTTAACCCTTATTTCATTCATTCTCTTTAGAGGAGAATGGAACATTTTTAATAACACAATTAAACTCCTTCCCTAAACATTTTTAAAAAATTCCAAATTTCACGTGAATCAGGGGATATGGATATATGTACATTTTAAACAAACAGATATTTAATTTTATAAATAGTATTAGATTCTAGACATTACACGGAATTAAAACTCTTTCATGTGTAATACTTTTAAATATAAAAATTACTTCTCTATAGGCCGCGGTAGCCTGGTTGGTAGAGCGTCAGTCTCGTAACCGAAAGGTCGCGGGTTCTGTCCTCGTCTCGGCCAAACATTGCTGGCTGATGGGAGTTGGGGCACGTTAAATATGTAGCGACTGCAAAGTCCTCCAAGTTCCCATAACAAAACGATACCTCTGGGGATACTGAATCAAGGATGAGTCGATCTCTGATTTGGATCTAAATTCCGACCTGCTGATGGATGAATGAGTGTATGAATGAGTTCAGCCGCCCCCTAAAAGGGGTTGTGTCGTGTGTGTTCGAGCAAAGTCGACTTTCAGTCTAACGGTGCTCGTTAACAACGAAAGGCACACACCTCTGCCTTAATTCGAAAGAGCTCAGCTCATTTGTGCTTGGTATGACCAAGTGGAATTAGAACCACCATCACCCGTTACCACTTCTCTATAAAATATTTTAATCCTTTTGCCGTCAGTTAAAAATCCCCAATGTTCAATTTCTTGAAGAATTTATAACAACTGGAAATTCTATGATAAGCTTTTTTTTTAAATAATTTTTCCTGGAGTTTCTGGGAGGAATTGACATTATGCAATTTGATTTCTGTCTACGTTCACCTATATCATTTTTTCGAAAAGGGTTTATTTTCTTGCCTCCGTGTAAGTTTTGTAAAGTTTCAATGTTTCTATCACATGATAATTTGCCTTCCGACCTAATGTAACTTCACCTGTTTTTCATTCATAGTTAAGAGCTTCCTGACCACCAAATGGAATTCTCTTCACCAGTGGAGTCATTGAGTCTGGTCATTTGCTGCATTCACCTAAGTGTGGAATCTGGTAATTTGTTGACCAGACTCCACACATATGTGAAGACTCTACACACATATGTGGAGTCTAGTCAATTGTTGTATTCACATACAAAAGAACCACATATGTATTGTTCGCTGTTTCAAAAATATCCATAATATCTTCAAGGAAGAAGAGCTTCAAAACATCCAGATGTTGAACATTTCTTCCATTATGAATGAACTCCTGAAATCTTCGAGGAATGATCAATGACCAGCAACCATTGTTATTTAGTGTTGATGTTAAATGGTGTTCAGCTGATGTTAGTGGTGAATTGAATATGTGTTCGAGAAGGGTCAGCTGCTAAGATGAATCGTGAAAAGACATTCTCACGCGCGACTGGAGGAAGCACTGCTGAGCAGATTTTGGGTGATAAGGAACTGAAGTGCACCAATCAGAAAATCAGAGATGGAGATTTGGCGGAAATAAATTTTTGAGAGAAGAAAGGAAGAGCAGTGAGAGCCATTTAAGGAGAGGTTGGAGAGACGTGGGTTTCGAAGGTATTCCTGCTTTTGTGAGAAGTTAGTTCTGCGTGATTTGGATTTCTGTGTTAAGATTTATCCGATAAAGTTTGGGGGATCTTTGGAGTTGACGTTTAAGCAAAAAGCCTGTTGACATTTTTTTGGTGTTTATTCTCCGAAATGATAAAGGAACTATTTGATGATTAATTTTCAACTGTTGTGTGAATTTTGTAAATAATATTAATCAAGATGAAAACAAGCTGCTTTTGTGTGTGTGTGTGTGTGTGTGTATATATATATATATATATATATATATATATATATATAAGGCTGTAAATAGCGGAATTGTTAATTACACTGCTCTCCTATTTGATCGATCATGATCAAGATATAACAGTTTCTGCCTTTACTTATACCTGTTTTATGAGATTGGTAAATCTTTACTTTGAAGCAATTAAAATTCTGATGAAAATATATGTATTAATATAAAAGAAAATTTTAAAAAAATTAGCAGCAAGGGTAAAAGTAAAGTTTATGGTACGAACCCTCGCCAAACTGCGCCATAATATCGCCAAACTCTACAAAATTCGCCAATTGTCTTCCATCTTGGATTGGTCAAAAATGCCGCTAGTAAACCCATGTGGTCCAAAAAAAATTAATTAATGAAATTATTAAAGAAATTAATTAAAGAAATATAACGTAAAAATAAAATGGATAACATTAAAATGGTAGAAGTTTTATTTTTAAGATAATATTGAAATATTTCTCAAGACATTATTTGACACAATTTTTATTAATTTTAGTTAATTGAATATGTAGTTAATTTTTGTACAGAAAAAAAGATGTAAATGGCGAACTCTTTTTTTTTTCTTTTGGAAAAAAAAATAATAATAAATGAGCAAAACCCGGTCGTTTAGAAGGAGATGAGAAACGTGTGTTCACATATGAATACATCGCTTCAAAGAGGTATATTTATAAAAAGACAGTTGATAATTCGTAATTCTGTGACGAATGGTAGTCTTTGTTTAATTTTGCATATAATATAGATATATATGCACCTCAAACTTTTTTTTTCTGCTCTTACTTTAACAAAATATTATGTTTCATATTTATATCATTCCCAACAGACACATGATGAAAATCACAACTTAATCTTTTATGTTTTTATCAATGCAATGAAGTACATTGGTTAAAAGCTAATTTTTTCCAATGCACCCGTATAATTTCTAAAAGTTTTCTCTGTGTATAACTAGACCGCGGTTTTGTCATATAATCCTGGAATAAACAATAGTTCTTTATTATCTAGTGTTTTGTGCTTTATTCACAATAACCAACGGGACGATTTTTGTAACAATGTTCTTACCGTTTGTTAGGAAACAAATAAATTGTTATATTATAAAGAATTAAATTTTTGAAAGTTAATGTGAAAGAAAATTCACGTACTCATCGCAGCCCTCATTTTTTTAAAAATAAAGATCCCCCCCCCCTCCTTTATTCGAAGATATGCCTGCAATACTATGGTTAACAGACTGTTTAATAGTGAAGAATTGACTGATTTTTTACTGAAAGTAATCTTACATTGTCCTGTTGTCTATTTAGCTATAGCAGTGTGATTTACTGTTCGTCAATGGATTATGAGACGATCACATTTCAACAATTCCGTGTCATTAAGGGATGAGACGCGGAACGATGAGCAAATTTCGGTATTCACCTTGGACCTTTGATTTCCCCCATTAGATACTTATTAGTTCAATTTTTTCACACGTGTATGTGATTGTTATGTCCTTTCAGACCGCATTTTATTTCAACTAAAAATTTCGTATTGCTATGGCTAGATCAAATGACAAAAAAATCTTTCGGGAATGGCACGAAGAAAGTTTTAGTAATTAATTCATATATATTTAAAGGTAATAATATTCATAAGTGGAAAAATCATTAATAATGTTTCTTAATATCAAAATGCATATATAATACCAAGTATTTTAAAAATAACATTTATAATACTTTTAAGAGGTTGAGTATTTACAGCAATTCCTTAAATGAAAATAAATGTTTTAAATAGAAAAAAACTCTGTATTATCCATCGTTGTAAATCTTAAAATATTGTCAAAAAATTCAATAACATATAAAGAAAGGCATTTTAATATGAAAAAAGATCGATATTATTTTATAAAAAAAAGTAATTCTTCAAATTTTAAAAACAGGAAATTTTTAATTTTAAGGCATAATGTTTATGCCTCTTACATTTAATAAAAATTGTTCTGAAATATTTTACTATGCATTTGCACCTTTTTCCCTTCTGTATAAGTATTTATATGTAATGTGTATGTCTCATAAACCCGCGAGTCTCCATTATTAAATATAAACATCTCATTTCGTCATTATTTTCACTCCTACGACGAGTTAAACCCATTCTAGCGCATGCGCAAATGAGTTGAGGAACTTACAATCCGTTGTCGAACAGTACAAAGATTCGGTTTTTTTCTTCTTCCCCCTTTTTTGTGAGTGTGCTTCCCTCTCCTCTTAACACGGAAATTCTAATTGTCCAATTTAAAAAAAAATAAAAAAGGCAAATGATGGAAAAGACGAAATTTAATGCTCATTGCTATGTAAGTTGTGTTTCAAATATACTATTTTTAACAAAAATATACGATAACTCTCATTTCATTTTATTCTTTAAAGAGAAAATATATGGATCTGTGGAATTTTTTTATTCAACATCCATTCAAATTGAAAAATGTATAGCTCAATGTTATTCATAGTTCTTTCATTTTTGCAAAATTTTTGTTCATTAATATGTTTATGGAAGAAGCCTTTTAAATATAAATCTGGAATTGGCTTAGTGCATACATAAAATATTTTGAAAAAAAAAACAACAACTTCTAACTAATTTTTAATTAAGTAATTTTAATTTCCAATCACATAACCAATTACCACATACATGTATGAATATATATGTAAAAAAATTCTAAATTAAAAAGAAACATTTATAAAAATAAATAGATAAATTATACGCAAAGTATCAACAATAGAAATAACAGT
This sequence comes from Argiope trifasciata, assembly GCA_026543055.1. Classification (NCBI taxonomy): domain Eukaryota; kingdom Metazoa; phylum Arthropoda; class Arachnida; order Araneae; family Araneidae; genus Argiope; species Argiope trifasciata. Next base: position 1,585,087 of record JAPMOQ010031664.1, read on the forward strand.
TAATGTGCATTAAAGAGGTTTCTTACCCAAGCATATTATTTAAATATTCTCAAAAATAATAAAATACTTTGAATAAATAAATATACAAAAACAACAGATAATATTGATGGACATGCCTTTCCAACTGCAGATATCTGAACACTCTTTTGAGTTTTTAGCTGCCTAATTCCAGATATTTTTTAAGCTTTATTAAGGATATCATATGGACAAACACCAAACATATACTTTATCAAAGCATCATTTCATATCAAGTTACATTTTTCTTTAAAAATAATTATCTGTAAATTTAAGTAACAATGAATCAATAGAAATAACAGAAAATATACTTTGGAGAAAAGACAGGTTAATTACTTAGAAGTTGAAAACATAATTTTATATAGCATATTGTTGCATGAATAGAAGCTTTAACTGGAAAGATATATTTCCAAGCAACTTTCTAATGAAATGGAAATTATTTAAAAGCAAGTGTTTTTTTACATTAAAATTACAGCTCAAACATCTTCAACAAAAGAAAACTTCCTTTAAAACTTCCATTGATTCGTCATCTTTCTGGTTCAAAGATGAATACGAAGTTAAAAATATTTTGCAATAACATGTATGTTCAAATAACCATATTTGGACATTTAAATTACAACAAAATAATTTCTCTGCTAAGATATCAACAAATGTTAAATTAAGGCATTTTTTTGTTATGATTATTCTTCAAAAAATTCCAATGTATATAATACATAATGAACAAAGGAGCAATTGTTATATCTTGATTCCTTTAACCCTATGAATATAATAAAATTTCTGTGTGAGGTGTCTTGCATTCTATTTTTTTCTTCACAGAAATATAGTATTAAATGCTAGAGAAAACATATACTGAAGTCAAATTTTAGAAAATTATTCTGCCATCTATCAAGATAGAATATATAGGAAGATTCTGACTGTAAAAGAATAATTCCACCTAATTTACATATCAAATAAGCTTAATTTTTTTTTTAATTATTAGTTGCTCCAATATTTTGAAAACGGTTCAAATTATTAACTAAACAGGTTGAAGCTGATAACTAAGTCACACTTTGACTAAAAGATATTAATACATTAATTTTTATCTAGAATAATATAAAAGCAATTCTTCATGAAAAAATAATTCTCAAGAGACTTGAATTATCAGAGACAAAAAAAGTACTTTTTTACAAATCAAGAAGAAAAGAAAGAAGGAAAAAAAAAACTGTTATAAATAAAAGATAAACTTTTGCATTTTATAGCAATAAAGAAATAATTTATATAAATATTTAAATTATATATAAAAAAAGATAATATTTAAAAACTATACCCGCATTTAAATAAAATATCACTCTTTTTTACAAGTACTTTTTCTGAATATACAATTTTTTAGAACCTTCATTTCTTCGAGAAAAATAATCAAAACAGTATGATATAAAATAACTCAACTTATTATAAATACTGAAGAAAATCAAATATAAAATATAATGAATAAAATCTCTAAAAAAGGCAAAAATAATACAAAACATATAAGATGATTTTCATATTATTATAGTTCTGGGGCATTTGCGAATCAAACCATAACAATGATTTGTAGTTCTGAATGCTTATTAAAATATAGAAAAGAGTTCAATAATTATATATGATAAATTTAAACTATTCAGAATGCTATAACTAATTTTAAGGGGAAAAAAAGACAAGCAAAACATAATTTCAAGTTTCTCATATTTGTCTCCCCCCCTTTTCTATAAAAAAATTTATAAACATATGCAAAAAAAAAATATCTTATTCATTATATGACTAGATTTAAATAATGATTATGATAGAGAAAATAGGAATAATGGAAAGTAAGATAAGTTATTTTTATACAATGATTTCATGGCAAGAATTTTCTTGAATAACAAAAATACCGCATTTATAGAGATAATTAATTACATTTATAATTTCTTTTTCAGAATCCAAAATGTTTATGTATCTAAATAAAAAGACATTTATAAAGGCACCAAATTAAAAACTTTAGAAATTTAAATAGCAACTTCATGAGAATAGCAAGGAAAAAATAATTCTCTGATTAGAAAAGAAAATTGGAAGTTGTGTTTTAATTATAAGATTTTAGCCATAATTATTACGCTACAATGAAAACATGCTGTGAAAAAGTTTGCACTATATAAAACGAAAATTTGGATCAGTTCCTGTTGGAAAATCTTCAAAGATATCAGTTCCCTTAGAATTGAAAACAGGAATAACTACTTGTTCCACAACAACCACTCCTTTTTAATAAATGGCTGTCATTTCTACCTCTTCATAGTATTATAAAGGCTGAAGAGTAAATCTGGTTGAAAGGATTAAGAATAAAAAAGGATATGATCTTTAGCTGATTATTTTCAATAAGTTTACAGAATTAAATTTTATTATAATTTAAAAATGCATAAAAAATATAATATCAAAACATATTTCAGAATATAATAATTCATGCAATTTTTTCAAAATCAACTCAATAGCAGTTTGAAATATTTTGAAAAAAAAACAGAGGAAATTTAAATTATTAAATTTATTTCGGTTGAATTTTGTATTATTAAATTCATCCATCGTTGCTCCCTTAAGAATCACAAGCTCAGAATCAGACACTACAGAATTGGAAAAATGAGAGGGGGGCATGAATTTTATAAAATAAGAAATTATACCAAACATAAGCACTGAGGTGCAAAACAAATAAGATTAATTGAACAAAATAAATTGATAAGAAATTGCTTAATATATTTATAAGTATTGTAGAATTTTTACATAAAAGAATGTTAATCAATCTGAAGAATAATAAAATTCAAATTTGAAAATGCTACAGTCAATGGAAGTATATCAAGTCCCTAAGATAAAATAGTCAAGTAAATTGGTCCATGCAATAGATGCATGCATCAAATCATTCTAGAGATTCTATTAACAGTAAAAAAAAATCAAATGGAATATGAATAAAAGATTTTTCAACATTTATATCAAATTAAATACAATAAGTATTGCTGAAATTATATCAAAAGACAACATAAATCCCTAATATGTACAAAAATTTTGACAAAATATAATTTGATTGAAAAAAAAAATCACCAATACATTACTTTCCTAAGTTTGTACTTCGAATAAATAAAAAAAAAAATCAACAGTTATATAAATAACTTTTCCTAGGGGAAAAATACATATCAAATATGTCAAATGCTGGATTACAAACGCATAATTTTTAGTTATGCAAAACACCATTCATATACTTATTATAATTTCAGCGACGTAATTTATTTTATTTTAAAAATCTTGTATTATAAATAGCTTGTAGTAAGGGGGGGGGGATGAATTTTAGACTGAAGTTATAAGATCGGAAATAAAGATGCAAATTTTTACTTTCATTATTTTATGAATTTCTATTCAAACATTATAACCAATATATTAGCAGATTTTACATTATTGAATAATAAATATATCAAAAGAACTATTACCCCATTTTTAGTGAATTAAATAAGTTCAGATGAGACTAAAAATGAAAATGATATGTTTTTAAGTTTTGATAACTAGAGAATATAATTTTTTATTTACAGTTTCCTTTTGTTTTACAAAAAGAATACAAGCCAAAAAAACATGCTCACTGTATGGAAAAATTATTCTACTGAAAATTTACAATTAAATTCCCTTTGAAAAACCAAATTTTCTGTCCAGAAAAGCTAATTTATCCTCTAAAATTATTTTTAAATAATTTTTAACAAAAATTGTGTAAAGAAATGCTATAGCAAATATTCTAGTTATTCATTATATTTAATGATCAATAAGGATGTTAATTTACAATATCCAAAATTACAAATGGGGAAATAAAAGACATGCAATAACAATAATGTTGCATACATATCTCTTTATCATTTTGCTGCTGTCCATTGATACTGTGCCAATTCTAAATAATGCTAAGATGCAGAAATGTAAGCTAAATGTTTAAGGTGACTAACTTTTAATATGTAACTATCAAAATATTTTAGCATGTTTTTCATATCCTTCGTAGATCCCAAAAGTGATAGCTGAATTATTTATTTTAATTTATCTCAAATCATTCTAATACACAAAACCTTGAGATACATATTTCCCAGAGAATAATAAACATTTAAAAATATATGAGCAAATATATTTACACAATTGTGGGCATGCTCTGGATTTTGCTTTTTTTTAAAAAAGTGCAGAAAGTGAATTTAGGCTCATGAATGCTTCTCAAAGATAAATTTTCAAAACAACAGACTGTATGACAAAATGTCCAAACATAAAAAAAAGTATATCTTTAGCAAGAATTAAAAGATATATACTAGCTCAATTTTTCTTATTTATAAAGAAATGTCCCCTTCTTAAATAATTTAAGTAGGGGAGTTTATGATGAAAATCAAATGAAATTACATAATGACATACAATAAAATTTTTATGCCAATGGGGAAGCAATAAAATATAGCTTTAAACAGTTTTGATTCACAAGTAAATTGTCATCAGACTATATTTTTAATTAGATAGATATGTAGCGGAATGGAGGCCACAGCAGAGATTGAACATTAAAAAAATTAAATGATTTCTCCTCTTTGTTCAATAATAAATTAAAATATATTACTGCCATTAAGCAAAAAGATTTAAATGCCCATTAGGAGGATTTGTTAAATAAGTCATTCTAATAAATATAAAAATGTTTTGCTGCCTATTCAACAACAACAACAAAAAAATCATTTTATGATATAACTTTTCTATTATCATTGAACTAAGAATAAAATGTTAAATTCTAACAAGTCAAAATAGAGACTTATTTTTAAAAGACTACATAACAAGAATATTATATGATAAATGATTAAATAGATACCAAGTACAAACAAGAGAAATTGATATCACTATAAATTTTAGTATCTATATCAGAGGGAGGGCATAAAATTTTATTACACTGATATCAGCAATCAATTCTCGACTTGGAAATCCCCACATTTTAATAAAAACAGAGGAAACATGACAGGATATTAAATCTCCCTTTAGTAACAACGATATGTAAAGCAGTTAATATAAATGCAAATAAAAATACACATTGTCCACATTTCTCTTCCATTAGTACTTTTCTTCACATATTTTTATATATTAAGCACAATTTCATAAAATAAAGCATTATAAAATATTCAAAATAAAATTATCACATACCTTTTTAACTCAGATTAAAATAGAAAATATGAAACTTTTATAAAACATTTTCACCGGCAATTAACGATTTGATTAGTTTCATAAAAACAATATGTAAAAAAATAATAATAAAAGATATAAGAATGAAATATGATAACAATCTAAATGACACGATATCATTAACTTAGATGAAGTAAAAAAGAAATATGAAAATGTTAAATACAAATGCATTTGAAAGTAACAATTTTTGTTTAGTTTTTTTACAAAAGTATGTCATGGTCTTATAAGCCCATCAAATAAAATACATCAGAAAACCAATTTCCTTTTAGTTTCTATATTAGAACAATTAACTCTACATATTAAATTTTTCTACTGTACAAATGGAAAATAAGCACTTCAATTATTTGTAGGAAAAAAAAAAGAAAACTAAATACCTTTCATTACTAATACAATTAGTAAAAAGTTAATTTCTTACAACAAGCACTAAACATTTAAAATGTTTTGAGATATTTAAAGAGTAATACTAAATAGATTAGCAAAGACTGCAGAATTTGAAATATATTTCAAAAAATGAAAATAAGCAACAAAAACTCATTTAAAATCTCTATAAATAAAAGTTTTAAAAAAAGCTTTAGCTTTATTTATAGATATATTACTAGAGTAGAAAGGGAGAATTTATAACTCAAAAATATGTTTAAACTAATCTGTTAAAAAAACTAACTACAGGTTAAAAATGTACATGTATCATAAATTTTAGCAATCTTAAAAAGATTTGAAATGCAATGTAACAAGACTTAGCCCATAAAAAAAGTAAGAATATGGGCTTTTCATATAATTTTCTCAATCTGTTTTGGCTCATATACATAACAATAACATTAAGCAAAATTGCATATATATATATATATATATTTATATAAATTGGAAAGACTTATTTTGTTCCTTTAGAATTAACATGAAGAAATAAAACAAATTCTGTTTTCATCAAACTTTTCAATGACTTCATCTCTTGAACAAAAAATTCATCTGTTCTACAATATAATCCTTTGCAGGTTCATAATACTCTCGCCGTAAAATGATCATTTCAGGCAGTTTACGAATGTCACTGAAAAGGGTTGAATCTGATTCCATGATGACGATCAAAAGGCACGATAGAAGAAGTAAGACAAACAAACAGGCTAAGACAATCACACGCATCACATTTACATGTAAAGGAAGAGCAGTTGACTGAGCCATCGGAACTTTGCGCTTTGGAATTTTAACGTCCAATGGCATCACATCTTCAGTCTGTCTGCATACTGAGGACTGATATGAACTTTGCATTTCAGATGATTCAGGAAGCTCCTCTACAGAGTCGGAGTCATCATGGTTGCCCTCTTCTGAATTTGGTCGCATTAAGGAGTTATTGCATGATGCTTGATTGCTACTAAAAGATGGAGATTCAGAAAGAACAGTATCTGTCGGATTATATGAATCACATTCTTCTTCCAATATATCTAAACCATCTGAAGGAGAATTCTGAAGAGCAGCTGAGTTATGATTCACTAGCAATGAATCATCTTCATTGACAACAGCATGCACATTGTTGATGGTATGATTAGTGTACATAACATTATTATAATCTGAAAAATATGAAAGCAGTTAAGATTGATTCCTATTCTTGGTAACAAAAGCAAGAAGAGAATTAAGATATTTTGTAGCTTTAAAGGTTTAAGAAACAATTTTAATATTTTTCCCATTAAGTAGTCCATAGCTAAAAAAAGATTACCGCAGCATTTATTTTTTTTTACTATTATCAGTTTTTTTACTTATAAGCTAGTTTGGTAAAATTATTTACATTTTAGCAATTACTGATTCAAAATATAAACACATCCAAGTCCTTATGCCTACAGTTACTTTTAACCAACTTACAGGAATATATCATTTTTTTAACATTAAAGGCACATATAATGCAAATAAATATAATAATGTAGTGAAAAAGCATAAAAGTTTTGTAAAGTAATATCATCTTCTAAGTTTTGAACAACTGAGGAATAAAAGCACACAATACTCATATGTCATAAAATATGTTTAGTTTGTATAAAAATCATAGACATTTTTGAAAAGACAAAGATTTCAGGACGTTTTACTTCAGCCATTTCAGGCTTATAAGTAAAATAAATAGTCCTGAAGGGAAAAAATTAATTCTACAGATAAATAAGAAAAAAAATGTGAAATATTATCAAAATAATTAGAAATTGACTAACTAATATTTTCCCTATATACTGTAAATGTAGAATTTTTCAGTTAAATATATTCTTTTTTGCACTCTCTTGAAACTACTCATTACTTGCCTTGTAATTCATATTACACAGATTTAAAAAAAATTGTTACTGCATTCTTTTGTACAATCTCAAAAGTATCTTTGTAATATTACATTATATAAAAGGAAAACTTCACAGTTTCATCTAAAAAAGGGGAAGGCACAGGATATGCAGACAAATTAGACAAGTGTGTAATTTATATTATTTTAGATTAATAGAAAGACATTTTCTTTAAGATTTCAAATTGATTCAATAGAGTATTTACTTTTTGCATATTTATAACTTAAGCATAATATACAAATATAACCTTAAGATACAAACTTCCAAAACTTGTTTGAAATAGTGTTAAATAAATTCATAAATGAAAGAATTAGTACCATTTACTATATGCTCATCTTTAGGAGATGTTGATGGTGAACTAGAATATCCATCAATATATTTACGGAAAGAGGGAGGTCTTGTGAAAGATCGTTGAAATTGTGGCTGCTCCCTTATGATGCCCTTAGTATCTTCAACAATTTCTTTTTCAACCCGTCCACTGCAAAAATATTTAAAAATTTAATCTGAAATCTGAATTAATAACATAAAATTTAAACTTGATATTCATCGATTTTTATTTTATTCCAAAAATTTACTCTTAATTATTTAGGAGTAATAATGCATACATACTGAAATAATACCATAAAATTTTAAATTGATTTATCTATCTCTATTTTATTCCAAAAATTTACTCTTAATTTATTTAGGTGTAATAATGCATGCACACATCACATTTTATAAATCTAATATTAAAATAATAAAAATATAGTTGTAAAATACGATTAAAAAGTTTTTCAAAATTTGGAGAGTAAAAGGGTACAAAAGTAAAATTAATATTGGTAAAAGTCCATTAAACATTTTAAAAGAGATTTAAAAATATCTTTGTGTAATAATATATCACACACTAACTAAGAAAAGATATTATTTTTATTAATTTTAATTAAAAATTCATCAACCAATCATATTTTTTAAACTTTTAGCTAAAATTAACCCATTTACCAAAGTTATTATTCTACACAGAAATAATCTGTATTAATATTTTGAGCATTCTATGAACCTTGAGAATAATCAAAAGTCTATATAGCTCATGTTCCACATATTTATATTTTTAGTGAAATAAATCTTAATAAAATAGATCTGATGCTTAATGAAATATATCTGAGTTACTTAAACAACATTTAAAATGATATGCAATGTTAAGCATCTAATTAACATTAGCATTTATATTTAAAACATTTAACTTTATTATTTATCATCTCTTTATTTTCTTTCCATTAAAGCCCAACTGTTCCTCAATGATTTAAAAGAAATTATATAAAAATAATATCTTAAATTAAAGTGCATATATGGTTTCAAGAAACTATATATATATATGTGTGTGTGTGTGTGTGTGTGTATTAACATGCTAATTTTTTTCCCTCCATTTTGTAATCTAAAAAGGAACTTCTATTCCCTAGCTAGGAATGATTCCCAATACAGCTCATGTTCAGAGTTAAAAAAAAAAAAAAAAATTGGTTTTATATATAGAAATTATAATTTTTACTGCTTTTATTAAATTAGTAGCTTTTTTCATAAAGGTTATTAGATTTAATTTTTTTTTTGTATTTTCCAAGTGCTTATTAATGACTGTAATAAGTATAGTTTTTGGTGCATTCCTTTAAACAGCAAAAGTCATTAAAAGTAACTGTCCCATGAACAGATGCTTAGTATAAACAGGTCAATTCATATGACAGTTTTTCTCTACGCTCGAAAAAAATAACAAAAATGTTTACTATACTAATAAAACTGTATAATTTTCAAGGAAATTCCTTTGAATTCTTAACATTTACAGACATAATTAAGTACAAAATAGGCAAACTTTTAAATTAAATTGATTCTTCATATATTGAATGCAAAACATGAGAAAAGTATAATATGTATTTCATCTAAATTTATAAGATATATTTTACTTAAAAAAATTTTTTTAGGCACATTACGTAAAACTTATTTTTAATTAAATAATAAGAAAATTTTCTCCTCAGAATAAATGAATACTATACCTATATCTAAATTTGCAACCTCTTGAAAATATACCTCCACTAGTTGTTACTTGTGGAACATCATTTGATGATTCCATTCTGTAAAGAAATATCAAATAATTTTCAATCTTCAAGATATCTACTCTACAAAAATGTTAGTATTTAGGGAAAAAATTTTTTATTATGAGCATTTATGAGTCAATTTTTTAAAGCAAATTTTCATTGATTAAAAAAATAAAATAAATAAAACATTGTGTTATGTATTAAAATTATCACTCGGATATTTTTTCTATTTCAAAACTATTTCTTCGTCAGCTACTAATATTGCAAATAAGTATTAATAAAGAATTGAATAATTATTCATTTGTGAACTAATCAGAAATAATTAATTCATATGTTACTTCAGATATACAGAGTATGAGTTTTATAGCATACTCAAAGTTTATCAAAATTGTTTGGAAATATAAACCTGACAAAGAGTCAGAAAGTTTAAGAAAATAAAACTTAATCAATAAAAGAGTAGATAAACTATTTTTGATAGCAGTATATTATAAATGACTTACGTGAAGAAATATCTTTGCTCTACAGCACATTTCCATAAGTGATGACAAGCTGCTTGAGAAGGGCATTTAAATCCAACTAGATGTTTTTTCTAAAATAAGCAAATAACTAAATGTATCCAGTAAAAAATAAGCTTATTATAATATATAAATTTCCAACAGTTTATTTTTTATTAATCAGAAAGGTACAAATATCATTTGTATCAAATAATAAGAACACAAAGAAACCATAAATTGTAATTAATTGCCTTTAAAGAATATTAACAAAAATATTTGCAATAATAGTTTTCTATGACTAAGTATTTCAAACTTAGTAAATGATAGAAAATATCTTTTACAAATATAAAAGAAGAATGGATATTATATTTTAATTTTAAATAAAATATAAAAAATTATGAAGTTAAAAGACTTTAAAATACATAAAACCGAACTGTTGAATAAAAACTTTGTGATGGCCAGGCTAAAGTATATAAATCAATACCTTTGTTCGAGCATCCTGCAAAGAAAGAATATAATCATAAATTAAAAGCAAATGAAAAAGATATCTCATAAACAAAACTTGACATTAAATTATTTTCATTAAATAATAATTTAAAACACATTAACTAAAGTTAGTATCAAAATTAAAATAAATTTAAAAAATACAGAAAAATTATAGTTTACCTCACTAAACAGAAGATGCACAATGAACATTTTCCCTTCATAATTGATTTTTTGAATGTCTGGCCTACAAACAAGCAAAACGACATATTATATATATATATATATATATTATATATATATATATATGTTACCGTGAAAGTCCGAAATCTGGAGAATGTCGACATTTGCTGGTGAATGTCAACATTCACGTAGTCGCTTGGTGTATGTCCGAAATATTTGCTAGATATCCTCATTTCTCACTTACACCGGCAAATGTCGACATCCACAATGCACTAATGGTGAATCTTGAATATGCGTTTCATCTCTCCGTATCCGGAGAGGAGAAATGCAGATTTGCATTTTCTTATCTCAATATTTCTCTGTTGACCTTGTGTTCCAGCAAAACACAACGTGCTCTAGGCCGCACCTCTTTGTTGACGTTGCCTTCTGTTATCTCCTTTTCGAGCTCTTTAATCATCTTTTCAAATTCCACCAAAGCTTGTCTGTGATTGTCAACATATACCGGCGATGGTCCGAAAGTGCAAGAAATGTAATCAATTGTATGGTCTTTCACCAACGTTTTTGGTATGTGTTGACATTCACCAGCGAATGTCGACATTCTCCAATTTCGGTCTCTCACAGTAACATATATATATATATGTGAATCTTTTGTGCATAATATGTGTGTATGTAAAAAATTACACATTATTATAATCTACTTTATACACCTAACAGAAATATAGCTGCTTAGTATAAAAAGTTTAAATGTTCACAAATAAGAAGAAAAGATTTTTAATAAATAATACCATTTCAAATGATGAGTCTTTCGACTGCCTTGAAAAGTAAGAATGCCTGCATAATTGATTCCTAAGTATAGCTGTGTCCCTTTATGATCCTTAAAGAAAGACAGAATATAAATATTGACATAAAAAACTCTTAACACATTCTTCTTAACATATTATCATATGGATGTGTTCATCAGTAAGTATATATTAAAATTAATTAAAAAATGAAAAAAATTTAGAAAAAATTTTTTGAACTGAAAATGAACTTACTTTCACAGGATGTGGATCAACACCATAAGTGTCAAGTAAACATGCTTTCCGCAAAAAATTCATTTCTGCAACAGCTGGAACTTGTCCTCTGCCAAAGAATAATGCATTTAATTAGAAGACAAATGTTTCACTTAAAATCCATTTAATATATGCTGTATGTTGATAATTTGAGCATTCTGAATTGCAATTGAAATTACTAAAATTTAATTAAATAAAATATACAAACCTTAATTGTGTTTGGTGAATTTCTGCAATTTTTTCTTCTAATCTTGGAGTTTGTTTTAGTAATAATTTAAACTCGGATACATAAGAAGGTGGATGCTCTTCAGGGTCATAATCACCAAGTTCAGCTACAAATAAAACACGAAGAAAACTTTTAATTATAAAATAAATGCCAATTAAAACTCTTAAACTTTTTTTCTCAATTGCTTAATGTTAATAATTAGATACACTTCCTAATGAAAGTCTTTCTTTAATTTTAATAATAACACTAGTTTTATTTCGATGCTCTTAAAATAGAGTTTTTAAATCTTACTAGTATTTAAATATTAATTACATCAGGAAATAACTTTCCATTGGATAACAACATCGTGAAAACAACAATCATATTTACCAAAATTTATCATCAAATTTTAAATTTCAGCAATAAAAAATAAAATAAAGTTATTTTAAAACACAACATACATTGAATAATATATGCAGCAAGCATTGCACCATCACTTTGTGAGCAATATAAGCGGCCATGAAGAAGGTCTCGTCTTAATTGTAGAAAGATTTGATACCTATCAAAACATTTACTTTATTAATCAAAGAGTACAATGAAGGATACAATTATATGTTAAATTAAAGTTAATAATTATTACAGCACAAAATTATTAAATACTTGACTAACCTTGTTATCTCTTCTTTTAAACGATATGGTTCTTGAGGATAAAATTTAACTCTGAAGCAAAATACAATTGGAGACATACCTAATATGAACAATACATAATTAAATTCAGGTACAATGAAGGATGAATACAATAAAAATATGATATATAAAGAAACGTACAGTAGCTATATCAACAATAATATTCACAGAATGTAGCCTACGAAGAAAGAATCTGCCATACCTTTGACTTGCTTCAGAATGGATTTAGTGAGATCTAACCAATGCTAAAGAAATTAAAGGAGCATTTATAAGAATTGTATAATTTATTATAGTAAGGTTTAAAATGTTTAGTAAATAAACATAAAACCTTTTTATCATAAGTGTCAATACAAAAGCTTTAAAGATTTTTATTTTAATGAAAAAACAAACATATATAACATTAAAAGAAGCATTTAAAAAAGTTTTTCCTGCTTTGGTTGATTATGTATGCTACAGATGAAAAAAATGGTGATATTTGGGAATAATAGATGGAAACTGAAAAGTTGAAGAGTAGTTCATTAATTCTGTTGATTGCCTGATGTGAATGCTACTTAATCTATTCATTTTCTAGTTTTTAGATATACTCTATTTATATAAAATAAATAAAAATGAAAAGCAAAAAAAAAAGTGAATTTTTTTTAAAAGCACTTTTTTAACTTCTCATTCATTTCTTAAGTTCTTCATCGTTAAGTATATTAATAATTCTATTTTAAAATATCATTTAGAATTCATACAATATTACATGGATAAGGTAGCTACAGTGAGGGCAGTTAAACATGACACATATTTAATATTTATTGATACAGAACTCATCAGTAAATATTAAAAAATACTCCATTTTTTACTATAGAAATAACTTAATTATATAAATTACCAAAAAAAGTATAAAAATTAAATAATACAATGCACTTACTCTTTGTTTATGTGAGTCAACATATCTCAATCCAAAATAGTCCTTTTCTACAAGGTTTAGAGCATTACATGTATAATCCAAAAGGTATTGACCTTTATGTTCACTCTAAAAAATAAGCTGTATATAATTTCTATTGATATAACATCAAAATCATTGCAGTCCTTCTATCTAAGTGCTGATTAATAATTAATTTGAAAGTTACAGGCAAGAGAAATCTTAAGCATTTATTATGCAAGTATTTTGATAAGAGGGAAAAAAAAGGAAAATTCTTATTTCTCTTTTTAAATATCCAGAAATAAAGATATGGTCTGCCTTAACAATCAATGAGTTTAATATTTTTATTATTTCATAGAAGAGTAATTGATCTATTAAAAAGATAGTGAGAATTTCTAGCACAGAAAAAAAACAATATGTCAGCTAATTACAGAACTTAATTATTAAAATTAAAGAGGGATAAATCATTTACTGATATAGCATTTGTAAAAGCAAATAAGGAAAAATTAAAATTTTGTTCAAACAACATCAACACTACCTGCAAGCAAAGAAAAAAAATCTATATATATGAAACTGAATGTTTTCACTTATATAATGACATTATATAATGTCACACCACTTAGGGAATTCAAATGAAATTTAGTATACAAGTTCCTTAACAACTACAAAAATTAACTGTGCATCGCAAAATTTTTATGCCTCTCTGAAGGAGGTAATTTTAGAATTTTGCCACCATAACTTCCGAACAAATAATTACAAAATTATTTTTATACAACTTTAATACCATCACATTCCAGATTAATTATATTAAAGAAATATTGACTAGTTTTTATTTACTAACAATTGTTATTCAGACATGATTGAGAAAAAAACATAACATTAGAAATAAATATAAATATACTTATGACTGATGGAACAGGAATCAGTTCAATATCATAAACTTACAATGATAATGCATAGGACAGTAACTACAAATAACTTGTAAAATCAAAAATAAAGAATGGATGCAATACTAATTTTTTTATTTACAATAAGAAGCCTATGCATGCAATGCAAAATAGGATGTTTCTTTTGGGGGGGGGGAAAGCAAAATATTTTATCTGGGTATGTTAAACCATCCTTTTTTTTTAAATTTATTAATTCCAGAAAATTTTCAACATCATTTTGAGATTAACAATTACAAATAATCAAGGATTTTGTTTATTTTTCATAATTTCATTTAGAATAAATTTGCAGCAAATGAAACAATTTAGTATTGTTTGTTGTAATCGAGATGAATATGAAATGCAAAATTATAAATTGAAAATAGATACGATTCTAAACAAAGAGAATATAATTACCTGCACTCAAAGATAATTCTGTATATAGTACTATATTTCATTATTATAAATGACAAGGGCTGGCGTGTAACATGACAACTGGGAGTGAATTTTGCATTTTCCCCACTTTTCTTCTCGAGATATCATTTCAGTATTGAAGCATTCATTTTAGTAAGTTGTTATATTTTGCTTCCGATCTTAAATACTAGATTATTCATTCTTATAAAAGTAATATCAAATTTGTAGACCCAAACTATCATTTAAAGAACTACTATTTAATTAAATACACTTGGATTGTGAAACAAATAAATTAAAAAAAAACATATCATTTATAAGAAATATTTTTTTCCATAATAAGTACAATTATTTGTATAAAAAATGATTGTATTTCTACCTGAAAATCACATTGTAAAACTTCCGTGTCATCCAACAATCTTATAGTGCACTTGTAATCCGTGTTTACGTCTTTTTTACTTCCAAACTTAAACATTTTCGATTTGAACTACATAAACCAGAAATCTGGTGTATAATTCTGTTTTAAATATCATGAAATTATCAATTTTGACTAGTTTATTGAAGATAAAATGAGTAAAAAGTTAAATAATACATATGAACATTTACAATCATCAACATAGGAGTTTAAATTGACAGCTCTTAGTTGAGAAGTTTGCCTCCTTCTTGCAGGTGTCTTTTCAACAGTATGGAAGTGATCTTAAATTTTCCATAAAAGGGAAATTTGTCCTTAAAGATTATGCATAGTTAGGTTTAAAATTAAAAATAACTATTATACATTATTCTGAATTTTAGCATATCAGCATTTGACTCTTTTATTAGTTTAAATTTTCCGCTCGGCTTTGCAAAACTTCTGAGCTATTAGCGTCTGTTATTCTAGGGATTTTTACTCTTTCGTTCTTGTTTAAAACGAAACTATGCTGAAAATTTGAGATTATTGCTTACATTATTTCATATAATGATAATTCAGTGACGCTGTTCTACCATCCTTTTTTATGTAAATTGCAACTGTTACAATATTCTAAGAAAACAAGACAATGTGTTATATTTTCATAGTTTCTATCTCTGAAATCGTGTATACCGGTAATTTATTTTCGAAAATTTAACTTTACTTACTCAGTAGTATTCATGCTTGCTTCATTTTATTTTATTTTTATGCCATTAACAAATTTTAGATTCATTTCATCACCTTAATTTGTTTTTCAGATTGTACCTCCAATCTGTAACTGAAGAAATGGGGTGATTGGTAATGTCAAATAACTTGAAATGATAATTGGAACTAGTGATATCATTCATATCCATGATAAAGGTATGCGTAAAATAATACATGGAAAGCTTATAATTTAATTTAACAGTAAAGAAAGTGCAGTTGGAATGATTTGTTTTAAATTTTAATTCAGATCTTGTTTTCATATTTGTTTCCTTTAAAATTTAATCAAAATTCAGGGCATCAGATACTCAAATAGCAAAAGAAATTAATTACTTGAGAAAAATACTTCTGAACATTTGAATTGCTGACCTTCAAATATATACTGTTGTATAGTTCATATCACATTTATATAATATGAACAACAATTTGTGTAAAAAAATTATATTTTATTCAGTTTTTCTATTTATAATGCATATTTATTTGATGATATAAATAAAATGAAATTGCTGGTTTTAAATATGCTGTGAAATGTTTATTTTAATTACTAGAAACTCAATAATTCATTTAAGTTATCTTATTATGGCTGCATTCAGATTTATATTATTTTATTTATTAGTAAAGAATCTGGTTTTAATTCGAGAGTTTCTGTTGTGTAATAGTAAGTTTTCCTTAAAATTTAGATTGAAATGTAAAAATTTTTTCTCTAAAATAATATTTATTTATATGTATTTGAATATGAAGTAAAACTGACTTTCTGTACTAATACTGTCGTCATAACTTTTGTTTTTTAGGTCTAGAATTAATCAGGTATGCATTTTTTTTTTAAATTATAGATATTGAGAGATTGTTGGTTTCATTGGATCAAATATGCCAGAAAGTTGATGGAAGGCAAGCTGATGTCATTTTTCTTAGAGAGCTTCTTCAAAATCGATCTCTTCAGGCACTTGTTTTAGTAAGTATAAGCAGATTTTCTGCTACAAAATTTTTTTTATTTAAATTTTGTCAGATAACTTTAAATGGTTCCCATAATTTTCAATAAATATTCATTATATAATTACAATTAAAATGATTTACTGTGTATCCTAATCATTATTTATTGTTTTAACTTAAAAAAGATTTATAAATTATCTTGAAGAATAATACGTCATTAAATCTAGAATTGTTAATTTCAAATCTATTAGGAGTAATATTTAAATTGTCACTTATGATTTTTGCCTAATGCAATTTTTTTAAATGAAATGTGTTAATAGAATAAAACAAGAATTAAAAACCTAACAGAAAGATTATAAAAGTAGTTTCTAATCAGTTATGCTCGATTTTAAAAAAAAGTACTAAAAACTTTTATGGTAATATTCATTAAAATATTATTTTATATTATAAAAATATACAAAAAAATTATACATAAAATATAAAAAAATATTATAAAAATATTCATTGTAAATGAATTATTTTACTTTTTCTTTGATACAATTGGAGTTATTGCCTAGTATAAGTGAGGTATGATCCATTAAGAAGACAAAGAATTAACATTATTTGCGCATCAATGTCTATTTATGTTATTTGAAAATACTGTTACAAATTTGTGGTTATTTTTTTATTTACTTTTTCAGGTTCATAATCGGGTTTCTACTTACAATGGTCATCAAATACTTCCAGCAATTTTACAAAGCTGCAGTTTATCAGAGGAGGTATTTTAGCTTTTTTCTACTAATAAGGATACTAAAATATTTTTGTCCATTAGAAGGTACTGGAATAACATTTAAGACTTTTTGGGGGATTATTTTGTGCATACCTGGCCTGTATTCAAAAGATTCGTAATGAAGAAAAAAAATTCTCTTTTTTTAATGCTAAAAATACGCTATCATTCTAAAATTATTCAAGAAATGAAAAAATTATTTTTTAAATTCAGAATCATCAGTTTTTAATGGGAATTGATTTTTTAATATATATTATGCTTTTTTTTTTTTTTTTTCAGATTATATCATCATTGCAAAGTAGCTCATTAAATGAAGCCAGAGAATTAATATCTATTCTTCGTAAACCTTTTGTAAAAGTAAGTTTTTTTCTTGCATAAATAAATAGTTTTAATTGCTGTAATTAAACCATTTTACTAAATATAACATTAAATGTTTATGTTATTTAGTATCTCTGTGCAAAAGTGGAGGTATATTGCAGAATACCTTAAATTATAAAATGTCTGGAAAATAAAGATATTGATAAAGAAAAATATTTATTTTTGCTTCATTAACATTCTGCTATTTGAACTTCGTTAGATGAAAATTCTTTTAAAAGAAGCAATAATAATAATGAGATTGCATTTATATCTAATATTTAAAAAAATTAAATAATTTTTGACAGGTTTGTTTTGAAATTTGCAGATCTCTGTATCACATTAAGATTTCATGTATTGAGCATGCAGTATGAAAATGTATTTGAATTGTCATCTGCAATTTATATTTTTCATCATAAAATTCTTTTTCCACATATTTTGTTATTTTAATATAGAATAAATTAGGGGCTTTGACTTCAAGAGAAAGAATATATATTCTTTAAACAAACATTGTATCATTCAACAATGCAAAGAAAGTATTCATTTGAGAATTTTATCAGTGATTTCTTTTTTCTATTTTGATACAAAATTATTCATTCTGAATTGAGGTGTGCAGTAAATGCTTCAAATTTTGAAGTGTAGAATTATTTTTTAAAGTTAGTGAATTTATTAAAAAAATATAATCTATCATTTGTTCTAAATGTAGTATTGAAATCATTATTTTTCAATTATAAATATCTTTCTATTTATTGTTTTTTAAAATAGGATTTTGTTTTTAATTATTATTCCCAATACAATTTTATTAGTTTTTCAAATGGCATAGTAAAATGTTTTCCCTATCTTTCATGATATTATTATGATTTTTCTGTATAAAACTTGTGGCATTTTAATTTTAGTTACTTAGATTTGGAGTGATGAGGTAAATAATGATCTTTCATTTAAATTTTAGTCTCTTCTACTAACTCATGATCTGATAGCAAAAAAGGATTTTGAACCTGCTTTGCCTGAAATTGTCCATGATGCAGAGGATGATGAAGAAACAGTAAAAATTGTCCAACTAGTAAAAAGCAATGAGCCACTGGTAAATTGTATTTCTTTGTTTTAAATGACACATAATTTAATGTTAAAAGATTTTTTTAAAACATAAATTTCATTTATATGAAATCTGGTAAATTGTTGTTCACATGAATTTATTTCTTTATATAAAAGTAATAATAAACTTATGTGTCCTCGCTTTCATATAGAGGATTTTTAAGTGAAAAAGGAGTGCCAATTTTAAACTTGCAATAATTTTTGCAACCTTGTAAATATGAAATTTTAAGAAAATCAGATTTATATCCTACAAAGTTTTTTGAAAAAGCAATTAAAAGTATTACTAAAATGAGCTTCACCTATTCAATCCTAGAAGAAATCAAAATTATTTTTTAAAAGCTATTATGATCTAGAATCAACTATCCAAGGAATATAGGACTGTCATTCCTTTATTCTAATAAATATATCAAAATTATTGATGAATACTTTTCAAATGATTTGCAGACTAGGAAAAAAAATTGATAAAATCTCTAAATGAACTGAAATTAGAAGACATGTCAAGTTACTTATAAATATCATAGCTTTTTTTTTAAAGGAAACTCGGTGCTTGAAATATGCTTTACAGAAAAATGAAGGACTTGATAAAGTAATTTTTTTTTCATTGATCTGGATTATATACATTATTCTCCCATCAATCAAGAATGTTTTGTGGATGCTAATCAAGGCCAAAATAAAAATTTTATTTAATTAAAAAATAAAATTCTAAATTGAAATACAAAACTAAAAATTAAATTAAATATTGGTACTAAACTTAAGTATTAAAATACTGGCAAAAGTGAAGTAATATTACTTGAATGAGAAATAACTACATTGCATTTAAAGTTGTGCCTGATAAATATGGTCATTCAAACCTTAAATTATTAACCTAATTTAATATTAAATTAAAAAAAATTCTAGATTCATGACGTAATCTTTATGCTTTTATTTTTCTTTTTGTGTTAACACTCTTATATTATTCAGCTAAATATCGAATGAAAATGAATATGAATGTAAAATAAGGTTTTAACTTTCGAATTTTTTAACAAATAAACTGTCATAAATTTTTAATACAAATTTTAAAAAATTGAATTAAAATATTTGTTTAGACTTTGACTAAAAAGAATTGTGCTTTGGTACATGTCATTTTGTATACCACAAGGAAAAGCATGTAAAATGATACTTATTCCAATGGTATAGCTGATTTAGAAAAGTTGCTAAAGCAATTTTTTTAGACAAATTTGAGACTTTTTTTAATAATTCGAAAACTGTCTAAAAGAAATTTGATATTTTTCAAAATCTTAATAAATCTTTACAAATTTTATGAAAATGCATGACTGAGGATTATAGTATGTGTTGACTTAGCCCTTGTTAGTCTCTTATTTATTAATTTTTTACATACAATTAAATTCTGTGAATTGAAATTTCAAGCAACTGTGTAAAGATTATTTTATATGCTTTATCTGATTCTATGAAAGCAGGCAATTAAAAGTATTTTCCTGTAAATTTGCTTAAAAAAATGTGACTACTATTTAAAATATTTTGTTAAATCATAGGCTATACTTGGAATATATAGTTAGATTTTCATAGAAAGTCATATGTATTGGCTTTTGGGCAACTTTGAGTAAAGAAATTTCAGTTTCAATTAAATTTTTTAAAGAGAATTACAGTAAATCTTATAAAATATGTTTAATGTTATCTAATTTGTAACTTATAACATTATTTCCTAGGCCTTTAGTTTTGTTATTAATTCTTTGGGTATGTATGAGATAAATTTTAAATTAATTTCATATGGAATTTCAAAAGAAGAAAAAAAGATTTAGTTATTTAATTTTTATACAGAGGAAATTTTTTTAAAAAATTTCTAAGTGATTGTTATGTTTGATTTAATCTATTGATTTTCAAATTTTTTGCCTTTGTAGAAAATTTATTCATTTTAATTGTTTGCATTACATTACTTTTTGCATCAAATATTTACATGTGCTGTATTACCACTATACATTTTTTACTCTTGCTGACCATCTACATGATTTTCAGCATTCATATGATGCAGTTTATATAGGTTCATATGCTTATCCATATAAATTTTGGCTTTTCAAAACATTTCAATCTTTATTTTCTTTTATTTTGTTAAAATTTTATCTACTTCAAAAATTTTAATATGCATGTATAAATCTATACATTCGTACTGAATATTTTTGAAATAAAAATTTCTTTGGGAATAAATAGACTAGAAATTTTTAAAATTCCATCATGAGTCGAAATACTTATCTTCAAATTCACACACTTATATGATTTTATAAATACTATAGATCTCATATTTATTGGAAGCCTTTAATTACATGTTCATTTTATGGCAAATTGAAGGGTCATTTTGAAATACTTATGTTGTTGTTATTATTATTAAGAGTAATACTAATTTTTAAATATTAAAATCTCAAAAATTAGGAAATATTTGTAATTGAGTGTTCATGCATATTAAATTATGTTATGTCTTAAATGATTTGAACAAGGTATTTAAAAAGGTCTTTATACATAAAGAAGAGTGTTTACCTCTTATATGTGCAACCAATAATGAATAAATTAATTAAAAATAAGGATCTGTGATAATTTTTTTTATTTTGTATGTTTTTTACTGTATTACAATTTATAAAACATTTCCAGGGTGCCACAATTAAATATGATGAGCGAACTGGAACCATTATTATTGCCCGAGTTCTTCATGGTGGGGCAGCAGATCGAAGTGGTACTTAATAATTTTTTCCTAAATTTCAGTAATCTGTATATGTTAGAATTATTATTTTCATAGTAATTTTTTTTTGCTATCTAAGAAAATTTCCTTTTCAAGTGTAAAATAAGTGTTTATATAATTTTTATTTACACCAAATTTGTTTTTATTATAGCTGCCATATATTATTTAATACTTTTTGTAGGCTTGATTCATGCTGGTGATGAAGTACACGAAGTCAATGGAATCAATATTAAAGGCAAATCTCCACACGATGTTGTGAATATCTTAGTAAGATTTCTATTTAATGTAAAAATCATTTATTTCCAAATGTTTGTCTGGAATAAATTATAATTTGTTAGAATGTATTGATGTATTTAATTAGAAAAATCTTTTTAAGATATATAAATTTATTATTTTTAAAATGGCTTATTAGGATGTATGACACATTCATATCTCCTAAATTAATACAAAATTGCTGTTTGTAAATCTTGGAATTTGTGGCTCCTTTTGAGATGAGCATTCAAAATATACATTAGTTAGATATCAGATTATCTTGTATAGCATCTTTTCATAATATATTTTACAGTTAGATTCTGCATATCAAATATCAATCAAAAATTGTTTTATTTTCCTTGTCAAAGAGTAATGAAGTTCCATTTGAAATATTTAAAAAACCTCATGTATGTTACATTTAGATACTGAAGTAAAAAATACCTTTTTTTATGATTGTCATTTAATTAATTTAAAGTTCTTTGTTATCTTTAACCCCAAAATGTTTTTTTTTATTTTCATAATTGACACAAACAGATTTATATACATATAATATATAATATTGTCACAAACAGAATTAATTTTATACAATTTACATTATGAGGTATTTAATGCTATTATATTTTTTTATCCAAGATAAAATTATCCAGTTTCTTTATTTGATATTTTTTATTGCAAATAATTATGTGTTATAGCTGAAGTTTTTAATTTTAGCAATGCAGAGAAGGCCCAATTACATTCAAGCTTGTTCCAAGAGAAGAATGTGTGCCATCTCGAGAGAGTCGTTTAAGAGTGAAAGCACATTTTTGTTATGAGCCTAGACTTGACAATCTTATTCCTTGTAAAGAAGCTGGACTTCCATTTTTTAAAGGTGATATTCTTCATATTGTTAATCAGGAAGATTTACATTGGTGGCAAGCAAGGAAGCATGGAGAGAAGAATTCCAGAGCTGGTCTTATACCCAGCCGTCAGTTGCAAGAAAGGTTTGTTATAATCATAAATTGTATTAATAAGTTTGAATTAATATTTGCTGAATCAATGAATGTTTGAAATGGCAGCCTCATTCTTTTCCATCATGATTAAGGATAATCTCATTTTTTTGCAACTTGTAAATATTTTTTTTCTTCTTTCTTTTTCTAATTACTATTAGTATTAAAAATCAAAAAGCTGAAGAGAATAAATGACTGTCAGGAAGTATTAGAAACATATTTTGCTTCAAAAGAAAATGCCCTCTAAATTAAGATTAGCAAGAAGGTATTTTAGCTGTATTTTTTATGCGATTTTTATCTAGATGTGTTATTTATATTTAATGTGATATTTAATTGCTCTCTTTGAAGATGAAGCATTTAAAATTATAATGAGGTTTGAAATCAAACAATAACAAAATAATTAATTTTAAGGATGTGAATAATTTAAATCCCTAACTTGCATATGTTCACTATAAAAGTCTTTCAGCCGTTCTTTTGTTTTCAGTGATAAAATTATTTTCTTTATATTTAAAATTCTTGATATCTTGATTTTTCTTATATTTTAGATATTTGCTTCATTTAATTAAAATATGCTTACTTAAAATTTATTAGAGGACAAATTGACTGTATAAAATAATTGGCTGAGTCAGCAAAATAAAAGGAAAGTGATTACAATTCTTTAAACTTGGATTAATTTTTATAGTTCATTGTATTTTAGAATGTTCAAAAAGTATGTTTTCTTCATTTTTCTTTTCTTTTCTGACATTTTTTTAAATGTCTAAAGAATTTTTTTTTCTTCAACTAACTCAAATTGAAGAATTGCATCCATCAAGGACTTGGTTTTCTTTGCTTATTTTAAATAATTCACTCTACTATAAACATTGCCAATCATAAAAATGATGAGTGTTCATAAAAATATTGAATTTTATAAAGGTGATTGATAGGTATTTGTAGAATTAAGATATTTTAATTTTATTGGATTTTTCCAATGGGAAATTCTTTATTTTGTATAGATTTAAATACCAGTTCTGTATCCATGGATTAAAGTAAAAATAACTTATTCTCCAAGGAATTTGAGGTATCTTATTCCTTTTTACCAAAGCCAGAGATTCCTCATAAAGAAAAATACAAAAATAAAGAAGATTCAAATTTTAGACAAAAATATTGTTACACGATATACAATTGCAAGCTAATGTCCTGGTATAGGGGTAGCACGTCTTCCCTATCATCTGAGGACCGAGGTTTGAGTCCCAGTTTGGGCTTGGTTGTTCTTCCTCTGTTCTATCTGTTCCGAGAGATGTGTGAATGTGCCTTCTTGTAAAAAAGGGGCTCTGCAAATGAATGAGTAATGTGTGAATGGCAAAGTCAAATTTATGGCCCTAGTTGACTCTATTAAAACAAGAGATGCATCTTTTTGGCTTAAATCACTTTTTTTGCTACAGCAGGCTTGACTAATGGCAAGTGGTCAAGACTATTTTTAAGCATAAGAAATAATTGATCAATTACAATAACAATTGCAAAAACGTATGATTGCAAAATATACCAAAAATAGTTTGAAAATTTTATTGAAATTAGGAAATTAATTGTACAAAATTAAAATGGATATCTATGAAAAATTATTTTTTAAATTGTTGTAAGAATTACTATTGTTTGAAAATATTGTCCAAAGTTATTGAGGAAGGATGTTAAAATTTCTATTGATTTGTTCCTTTCTTAGTGAGCACATATTAAAGACGTAATTACCAGCTAAATTTGACTGCTTTGGGAACAGAAATCTACATTGGGGAGTGGAGTTTTAATCATCCATGTCATTTCTGATATCAATTTAACTAAACTATTCATATAATTTGCTCATAGTTTGCAAAGTTAGAAACTATCATGTTAGTAAAAGAAAGAAACGAAATTAAGATATTCTTAATGCATTGCAACTTCACTAAAAATTTGAATTATGTATGACTACAAATTTATAATGTATTTTTATTTTATCTATATTACAAAGATATTTATTGTGAGCATGCATTGTGTGTGTGTGCACACATATATGCATGTATGGCTAAGACTAGCTTTCAAATTACATAATTATATTTACAAAAAATGAAATATGAATTGCCTTTCTTTCTTTTCTTTTCTTTTTCACGTTAACAAAAAAAAAAAAAAAAAAGGAAAATTTTGAATAGCATGTAATTTTTCTATTATGTTGCAGGAGATTTGCTGAAATGCGTGATTTGTCATCTTTGCTTGAGGATGATTTTATTGCTGGTTGCAAAATACCAGTTCTGAAAGACCACCGACCCAGAAAAATAAAAAAGATACTTTATGATGCTACTGAAAATGATGGTAAGCTGAAATAGAATTGAATTGGTTATTTCAAAATTTGAAAACAACATATTCTTATATTAATTTCAAATTTTGAAATAATATTATTATTGAAAACAATATATTCTTATATATATTTTTAATTAATCAGTCAATAATTTTAAATTTCCGTGTGGGGTGCGGGTGAGATTTCTTTACTTAAAAGGAAATGGAAGCAGTATTGGAGAGTTGTTTCATAAATCAAATTAAAAAATATGTATTTATCTATTACTTCTCAAACATTATTTTCTGTAAAAAATTTAAAAGTCTTTGTTTTTGCACTGCCATTTTTTATGAATTTTTTAGAAAATGAGAAAAATTTTACTAGACATCTTTCTTTTATTATATAGTTAAATTTAATTTAATTAAAACTGTTTTTGTTTTGTATTAAAGTGGCCAAAATTTGCTTCAGGAAATGTGTATAATTTTGCATAAATATTTCATTGGAACATAAAATCTATTATAACAGATGCTGAATAAATTCACTTTAGATTAGGAATTAAGGGCTAAATTGAATTATTGCCTGCTCTGTGCATTTTTTTTTTAAAAAAACAAATTTCTCTTTTATCATTTTGATTTTGGCATTGAAAATTACGAAAATAATACTTTATACTTTCAAAAGTCAACATAACAGTGGAATGATTTTTGCTTTCATGTATAGAAAATTATGTTATAAAAAACAATTGTAATTGTTTAAAGAATTTGGTCTTTAAAATTTGATTAATCTCTATATTTCAAATCCTTTTGAGTTCAGGAACATTTTCGGAATTATGTTTGTAAACACAGCTATACAAAAATGCAATGAGCTGGAGGAATAGAATAAAATGTAATATAATGTCTTTACATCAAAGTTGTAGGCTTCTTTCAAATTCTGAAGGAAATCCAACAGAAACCCTTGTTTATATGAATGTGATTACAGTTACTTAAATAAAAATATTAAATTTAATCTATGTTTTATTCTCAAAGCTGTTGAATTGAAGTCTCTGTAATTAATTTCATACCCAATCTATCATTGAGTCAATTGTGTATAACTTTACAGTTCTGTTTATGTGTATACTTTTTCATATTCATTTATTCATTGTTATTTTTAAGATTTTGATAGAGAAGAAATTGCTACTTATGAAGAAGTTGCAAAGTTGTATCCACGATCTGGATTGTACCGTCCTATAATTTTAATAGGTTTGTATTTTGTATTTGCATCTAAAATTTTTTAATTAATAAAATAAAATTTAAAAAATGCAATAAAACTTCATTAAGTCATCACTTAAGGGACCAAACAGTTCAGAAGACTTAAAGTGAAGTGATGACTGTAGTGAAAACTTTTAAAAGGGGGAAAAACATAATACTGAATTATTTTCATGCATTGCTATAAAATTTGGTAACAAAACCAAAATTTTCAGAAATTAATACATGCAAATTAATGAGTGAAAAATAAAAACACACAATTATGTTGCATTTTATTTTAAGTGTTTGGTACATTAAAATAATTCAAACAGTGTTGATTGATTTACAATTGTAATCACTGATTTATTAAACAGCATCGTTAATTTAAACATGATTATGTTATGAGCATATGCTATATATTATACTTCATGCATCTTTTTGTTCATAAAATTTTATTAATTTCACTGTTAGTGTTTTTTTTAATTAAATATATGTTGGTAAATAGCCTTATAGAATTAAAAGTCTATATTCAGTTGATTGTTTAATTCAGTCTGATATTAGTTAGAAAAAAGATTTAGTAACTTATTAATAAAAATATTTGTGTTCTATAAAAAAGTTGTATGAATTGCTAATAAAATATTTTGCTAATTTAGGCCCTCCTGGTGTAGGAAGAAATGAGCTGAAAAGACGATTGATAGCCTCAGATCCAGACCATTTTAGACAAACCATCCCTCGTAAGTGCATTTCAGATAAATTGTAAAAACCTTTTTATTGGCATATCTATTTTGTTATTATCATTTTTTTCTATAAATACATGAAATGTAATCGCAGAATAATATTTAGGTATAACATTTGCCTAATCAGCACATAATCCATTAGTAACTAGTAACCATCAGATCCTCAAAACAAGCATGCAGTTGTGTGTATTTTGAAAGGAATGGGCTAATCTTAAATTTCCAGGGTGGAAATTAATTTGCAATTCCATATTAAGTTTTTTTTTCTGGTGAAAGTATAAAAGGCATGTAAAATTTCTAAAACATTGAAATTTGTTTATAGAATAAGTAACACTGAAAAAAAATTGATGATAAAATGTGAAACTATGGACACCCTTCAAAATTTTGTAAAATAGATTTTATTTCTTCAGCTCTTGTTTATAATACATTTCTTATATGAATTTTGTACAGTGAAAATAACGTATCTATACAAAAATCTAACCTGGAACTTTGGATGAATTTCGATATTCTAGATCACTGGGTTCTAAAATTATATTTCATACCTTATTGTCCATGTATCTGCAGATATAAAAATAATATATGCTGGATATTCAGAATATAGACATATATTTTATACTAAAATTTAAGATCCATCTCATATTCTTTTGAAAAATATTGCCAAATTTGAGCCAAAAAAAAATTATCCTCACCATGCTATGAAAACACAAAAGGTGGGGGCATACTTACAAAGACTTATTAAATTTGTGCAATGCTATTCAACCTGCCAATGAAAATGTTTATTTGCATTTTCAATAATTGAATTTAGCTATCTGCATGCTTCCTCATCCATTAAAAGTTTTAAACCTTTATATGTAAGCATTTATGACTGAAATTACAGTTATTTATGCAATGTATAGTTGTTAATGAGATTACAGTTATTTCACAGTTTGCAATTGTGAAAATTACGTTTGTAAACAGTTTTTAAAAAAGTTTTCCTCTGTCAATATTTTCCAAAATTAGTACAACAAATTATTACAATTACAAAGATTAAAAACATCAATCACAATATAATACAATTATGAAAAGGGTAAATTTGGATATATTTAGATTTTTTTAAAAATTCTAATCAAGAACTTTGGATGAATAACATTCAATCAAAATTATTTTTAAAACAAACTATAGATGACATCATAAAATAGTAGAGTTATATTGAAGAGTGGAATCATCGGTAACGTTTTCATTCATTGTCATAGTTAAAATAACCAAATTATATTGACTTTTTTCAATTATTTAATAAATTCATATTGTTACAGAAAACTAAGCCAAAAATCAGGTTTTGATGCAGTAGGTATATAATGAAAAAGTGAGACAGATAATAAACAGAAGTGAGAAATGTACACTAGAACAGCACTTGCAATAAACAGCAACAAATTGGTAATAAATAAATTTAGTAATGCCAAGTCCTTAAGAAACTTCACACAAATATTCACATCTGCTCATCTTGATCTCTGCTAATCCGCCGAGTACTTCATTAAATTCAACTCAACTACCAACTCGCTGTTCAACTACTCAAAATTTCTGTTCGTCAGCTCTGCTATCATAGGGCAAAGAGGGTTCTAGGAAGATCAGCATAACTCTTGTGTAAATAGAGCTTTATCTAAGATTCATACTATTTCTGGAATCTTCTGTTTTCTCTCTAAATTCTTCACCAAGGCATGGGGCAGCAATTTGTAACAATATATATTTCCAAATTCCTGAATTGATTTCAATTGGTTTATGCCTAACATTTTTCAGATTTTGAAATTTCTTATTTGCATTTATTTTTTCGATAACATAAGGATGTTTTAAATATATATATATTTAAAAATTTCTTTAATAATTATACATAAAAGTTTATTTTTTGATAATTTTTGACAAATCTTTTATTATTCTTTTCCTTTTATTTTATTATTTTTTGTTTGTTTGGAGAAGATATATGTATTTTATTTCTTGGTTGTCTTAATTTTTAGAATGTAACTTACAATAATTTTATTAAAATTTATGCTTTAAAATAATTTGAGTTCTAGCAAGTTTAAACATATATAATTAAATAGATCCACTTACCATTTTTTTCATTAGTATATAATGAATTGTTCAGGTTCTTAAGAAAAATACTATAAAACTTGCAATGCTACAAAAATAGTGTAATTTTAATTTGTAACATCCTGTGTACTTATTTATCATGTAAAGTTACTTAATATTTACTTGTTAATGATTATTATTCACCTGTATCCAGCATTTTTTAAAACTGGATGCAGGAAATTTAGAAGATTCCAAAGAATATCGACAAAAATTTTGTTTGTTTGCATTGGAGAAAAATTAATTGAATTTATTTGTTAAAATAAAAAACAAAACATATTTTAAATCTGTTTCTGTTTAGATACCAGTCGTCCAAAGTTTCCTTGGGAAGTTGATGGTAAAGAATATTTCTTTTGCTCCCGAGAAATCATGCAGGAGGAAATAAAAATGGGATGGTTTGTTGAATATGGACAATATAAAGGAAATTTATATGGTACAAGTTTAGAAACTGTCAAATCAATAATAAATGCTGGCTATGTTTGTGTTATGACTCCTCATCCTCAAGTGAGTCAAGTTTTTAAAAGAAAGTTCTTTTATAAGTTTTAAGGAATAATCTTTTCCTTACTTATATTCTTTTTTAATTTATACTTTTGCAGATAGTTCTTTGTGGCCTTTAATTTTAGAAATTCAGTTGCATAGTTTGGCTTATATATATTCTTCCCAAAAATTGGAATTCTGTTAATATTTTCTTTATTAAGGAGGAAAAGTAATTTCAGACAAAAAGTAAATTTGTCAGCATAATAATTTAAAATTAATTACATTAAAAAATCTGTCTCATTATATTTATATAGAGTGTTCTGTCATCTGAATTTAAATATGTATCGAAAGTATGCATAATTCCTAGATGTAAAATGTAATGTTTACTGTAAAATATGCTTAATCATTGATGATTGCAACTGATGGTATTAAATTTCTCATGATAAAATAAATAAAGAGATAATGTGAATTTCTTTTCAAAAAATATTTTTTTCTTCTTTAGTGTCACAGTTCCATGTAAAAATTTTCAGAAAAAAATTCTTGATTTTTTTGAAGACATATTGATAATCCTTATTTGCCTTATTGAATTTTGAAAGCTGAGATGAAAATTAAATTTTAAGAATTTAAAAATAAAAACCATGTAGAAATAATTTTATTATTTATATATATACTTCGATCATGTGAATAAGAATTGCTTTTAGGTATGCTGATGGAATAGAGCTTTTCTCTGACTTTGATTTTCTTGATTGTAAAATGTTTTTCTATTATAATCAACTGTGGATATTTAACATAATACCACTTACCATTATTTTTAAATATTAACCATTATAAAATTTATTGTTAGGCTCTAAAAGCATTAAGAACACCTGAAATAAAGCCATATCTCATTTTTATAAAACCACCACCATTGGATATTTTGAAAGAAACAAGAATTCGATCAAATGCAAGGTCAACGTTTGATGAATTTTGTTCTCGAGGGTTTACTGTAAGTATTTTTTGTATTGATATTTGTGTAGTTAAGATTATTTCACTTGAGTAAATTTACTGTATGCAAATTGTATTTTAGGAATTTTTTTAGATGGTTTTCATTTAATTAAGATAAGTTATTTGGAATAAATTTACCAAATGTTCCTTTGCTATCTAAGTATGCTCTAAAAAGCATGTTTCAAATGACAAAATAGAGAAAACATGAAATCTGTTTAATTTTAACAGTATACTGTGGTAAATATGATTGTGAAATGGGCTCACTATGAGAGTCAGCGATATTTTAAAATATATTCTAAAACTGAGAAATATCTTTGACTCAAAAATGAGCGTTATGGTCCAATAGCAACAGTTAGGTTAGTTATTAAATACTCATGTTTTAAATTCTGTAGTTCAAAATTATATTCATTATATGGGTATTACTCCTTAGGATATTCATTCATTAAAAAGCAATAGTTTAGCAAATCTGAGGGGGGGGGGGATCATTTTTTCTACATAGTTTATTTATATAAGTTGCAGCTTTGAAATTCAACTGTGAAATAGCACAGTTTATTAAATACTCGTATTAAAGGACAGGTCGTCAACATGCTGTTCTTTGTGCAGTTTTTTTTGTTTTTTTTTGCAGAAAAAGTATTAGAATAGTATTTTGTAATATCTATCTTTCTAAAAACGAATTGTAAGTTTAAAAAATTCTTTTTATTATTGAAGCAAAGATATATTTAAAAATATGTTTACATTAAAATTATTTTTGTTTTTTAGGATAGTGAATTTCATGATATAGTATACAATGGACATAAGTTAGAATTTCTATATGGACACATGTTCGATGCTGTGATTGTAAATGATGACCTTCTCCGGGCATTCCAAGAATTACTCCAAGTAGTTAGATTTGTAGAAACAGTGCCTCAATGGGTTCCTGCCAGTTGGGTTGCATCCAGCTAAAATTAGGTGTAAATCATAGTACAAACAATTGTGAATTAATTTTGAGATTATGTCCAATGTCCTTCGTTGCATTATTTAAAAAATGATGCAGTTTTATGTGATCAGAATTTTTATAACTTTTTTATATAAATCTATCTATATAAATATATATATATTATATACATAGTCTGTATATAACTATAGAATAAATTATCATTTTTCAGTTATAGAGAATAACTAGTATTCTTTGTTTCCATAAATAAAGAGAAAAAAACTTATTTCAAGAGGTTAGGAACTCTAAAACATTGTTACGCTACAATATTTTGCATTAATCTTGATTCATCTAAAAATTTGAATTTAGACTAGTATTTATTAATTTTTAAAAATTTATTTTTAATTTTACAGCAGTAAAAATTTGTGTTTGGTATCACAATGCATATAAGTCAAATTTCAAAAAATAAAAAAAAAACGTATTTTAACATAACAAAACAATAATAATAATATTTTTTTGCATTTTAAAGTGATGTAGAAATGGTTTTTCTGTTATTCATACTCCATTAATTACGTAAATATAATTTTTGAAAAATCATTAAAATTCTAATTTACAAAATCTTTTAATAAACATCTATTAACAAAAAATTTAATTATAAATCAGATTTGGTAGTTGATCCAATGGTCTGTCTTGTAGAGTATTTTTGACAGTTCTTTTAATCATGCTGATATAATTTACAGGATATGTCAACTATAAACATTATCATGTTTGAAAAAACTTGATAGATAATTACAAAATAATCATTGGATTTTAAACATATGAATTGCATTCTTCTATGTTAGTTTCTATAATTAGACATTTCCAAATACAGAAAATACAGATTAATTATATAAAAAAATGCTGGATTGGACAATGTGGTAAAGATATTTTTTTTTCTTTTGCAATCAAGCATAGAGTGAATTTGCTTTAATCATTTTGAAATTAGGAAAACAAGAGGTTTGTGACAGTTGCTTTTTCTCTGTGTTACGGGTCTGTAATCTACTGCTTTTGCGCGTGTTTTTCACAAGTGTTACTGTTAATTTTTCTCTTTAATTTGAGCTGCTGATAGGTCATTTTATTTTTGTAGTATTTAAGATCCCCAACCTGCATATCCTAATGTTTATGAGGAAAAGTTAAATGTCTAATACCATTATGACATGACACATTTTGAACTTAGTCAAGGGTCGAAAAAACTGTATCAGTTGTAATGGTTCCCATAATACCAAACACAAAGCCGATCCATCATACACCACAGAAGTGAAAATTTTAGAATTCAGGTGCCAGTTACTACACAATCGGTGAAGCTCGTAGAATCTTGCAGATGTCAAGCATAAAATATTCTGAAACATTAAAAATCAAGCCAGCAACTACTGACTTACAAGAAGATACTTTCAATGCAAAAAATATACTGCCCTTTTGCTGATATGTTAAAATCTATTGAATATGTTATCTAGAATATGTGCAAAGTAATTGCACAAAGTGTTGATTATACTATATCTCCTTCCATGTAAAAATTTAAAAAATTTGAATCAAATGTCCATCATAAAAAGGGGTTGAAATGTAGGTAGAAGTAATGAACAAGGGCTTATGCCAGTTGGATAAGTTTTTTCTCAACTTTTATCTTTGATTTTCTATTCTATTTCAACCCATTAATTTTCGTTTTCGTCACTGATTCTTCTTCCATAATTCTTTTTACCATTGTTGTTCAGCGTACAAGTTTTCTTTCACGGATATATAAAAAAAAATTCCCAAAATGTCCTTTTTGCTATTATATTGCCACAGCAGGAAAAATAAGAAAATTTGATTCAATTAACCTCCATGAAAAATCGCAACCTTTTTTCTATTCAAATATATATATATATATTAAAAAATCCATTCTTACCAATATAAAGACTTCCTTCTTTATTGGAATAACTGTAAATATGTTTGGCAAAGTTATTCCCACAACAGAAAATGACCCAAAACATGAAATCCTTGCAGTAGGAATTCGAAATAAAATTTTTACTGTTTTAAATATTCAGTTTTATTAATAATTTGAGATCAAAATATTCCTTAACTTAAATTTACAAACATCCATCATTTTTTATTGGGTGGAAAACCATCAGTCATTTCATAAATGGTTTTGTTGAATGGCTCAATAGTTCTGATATTATATTTCTTTATTTATCATGTCTAATTTGCATCATAAATTCTAGTACATAATTCAATCTTTCAAAGAAATCGCTTGCTTTGTTTTTGACTTTTTTCATAAATGATTATATGCCCACAATCGTTTCATGGTTGAAACTCAATGCCACATCTAAATTCCTTAAAATTATGCACTGGAATCCAATTGTTTAGAAAATAAATACTTTCCTTTTTACAGTCAAATTACTAGCAGTCATAATAGTTAGTTGTAAAATTTTATAAATTACCGTATTTTCTGGCCTATAATACGCAGCGGCGTATAATCCGCACACCTTTATTTTCAAGAGGAAAAATTGCGTATAATCCGTATTAACGTATAATCCGCACTAGTTAAGCAACAGTGCAAGAACGCTCCCCCCCAAGATTAATGAAGCATTAATCCGATATTTTCAGATATTACATATGCACATAAAAGAAAATAATTATCAAATACTACAAATATAAATAAAAAATATTCGGTAATCTCAAATTAAAGCAATTCTATCTAAAAGCGTACCTAATTTAAAATAAAGATACATTTAATACAATGCATATGCTTTATTCTAGAGTTTAAAAAAATGCAAATTATCTTTTAAAAGCCGTTAAAATCCGAATCAGAATTAAACAATTCCAGTAGTAATATTTCGTCTAATGAATTGGTTGAATCGTCACCGGACTCAAGTTCATTTTTACTTGAAAGTTCGCCGTTGATTATGCCAGACTTCCGAAAGGAATTTTTGATTGTGTCAGGAGACACCTCGTCCCACGCTTGCTTGATCCACCGACAAACTTCGGAATACGATGCTTTACGCATTGTTCCTTTTTTAATATAGGTATGGATACCTTCACTCATCCATTTCTCCCATAGTCGTCGAACTTTTGATTTGAAAGATTTATTCACCCCCACAGATAATACGCACCGGAAGATAATCCGCAGACATGAAATCAGGATTTTTTTATGCACATAATCCGCGGATTATAGGCCAGAAAATACGGTATAATTAAACATGCTTCAAATAAGATTTCATCGAATAAAAAAAATACCCTCCATTTTGAAGTGCTGCTTGTAACAACTTGAACCATTTGAGAAAAATTATGCAGAAAAGCAATGAGAAACGTTTCTATCGAAGATTGAATTAAATATAAAAAACTGTAGAAGCAAATTGAAATTTCGTCCATAAAATCTAAAGTAGGTGCTGGGAAAATGAGTAATATTTCTCAAAATACAAGAATTTTTAAAATCTAAACAAATTATTCAATTGTACTAATCCTGCTATCAAGATTAATGAAATAAGTTTTAATAACAGATACATTAGCTGTTCACAAGTCAAAGAAAACTATTTGCCTAATATTTTTTAATGCACAGTTATCAATTTGAGCTTATTCCTTTGAATTATAGTAATGACAATAAATTCTTTTATAATAGTATAAAAGTTTAGGAACTCAAAAAAGCCATAACAAAAAATTGCACACCAGGCACAAATAATATTTAACCCAATTTGGTTTTTAAAAAACTTGAAGATTTTGTAGAGAGCTGTATTGTCATCTTTCAGAAACAAATTCATCATTACTTCCGAAGTATTGGAAGCATGTTTCATTGTTCCAAAACAAAATAAAGCAAAAAGAATTTTCTATAGACTGATAGTTCACTATTCAGTTTTCTGAAAAATATTTGAACACAACTTATTATTAAATCCTAAGTCTTGGTAAAAAAATCAATCCAAACCAACACAGTTTTAATTCCATTCACAGAGACTTACAAAATTCACTCAGCTATTTCTGAGGCACATAAAAGCAGTTTTGCTGTTGGAGTTAGACTTGACCTCAAACAGTCTACAGTTGAGTTCCTATAAGTGATCTAATTCATAAATGTCTCCAACTTCTCCTCATATATATGTTATATCACTAAATGGATACACAACTTCTCCAAGATATAACTTTTCAGATTAGACAATGAAATGTTATTTTTGATGCAAGTCTTTTTCATGAAGGTCTTTGGTAGTCTTCCTTTACAGATTCTTTGTTATTTTAATTTTTTTTAACTTTATATATGCTCTTTGAATGTTCCATTTTCAGTGATATTTTTGTTTACTGCTTTCATTCCTCAATGAATTATATCAAAACTTAATTACAAAATGCAATTGGAAATATTTATAAATGGTGCTCTTCTTGGGAAAGTTCTGTTAGTGCTGTCAATCTATCCAAAACATAAAGATTTTTGTATATTTTTTGCTCAATTACAATTACACTTAGAATTTCGTTTGCTAAAATTAACCAAAATCTAAATTTTTTAAAGAAATCCTTCCACCTCTTCCCAGAAAAAAAAAAGGCATTTAAAAATATACAAGGTCTCAACATTTTAAATTCTAAAAGATATGATCAGAGAACAAAAAAAAAAATTAAATCACAATCGTAACAAAATATTTATTCTATTATAGTAGTTTCATCATCAACAAAGATCTCTGTAATACAACTCAATACCCTGTAATACAATCCAAATGATGTTCTTGATAACAGTGCTTGGAGTACTCTTAATACCATCCTTCTAAAACTTTCAGGGCAAAAAATACTATCATAAAAAAATTAAATGCCTAGCAATTTTATAATATTCACTAAAATTTTCATCGAAAAATTCCTTTCTAATTTTTTTTTCATTTTGCCTTTAATCAATAGTTTTGATGGATTGAATATTGAATTGACTGGAAAAAAAAACAACTCAAAATTGTGTTTCAAAATTTTAATGGTTGCCCTCTGGAGCATCTAATAATACCTATTCTGATCCTATCTTGTAATCTTTCTGAAAGAATTTAGTTTCCAAAACAGAGAATTCGCAAATTCTACCATAGCAGCAAACTTCATTTAAATGCACTCAAAATGCATTTCCAATTCATTTCATCATAACTACTGATAGCAGAAAATCGTACTGCATCACCTTAATCATCGATATTTCCTATATCCAGAAATTCCTTTATCATATCGTCATAAAGTCTATTTTTACAGGTAGAAGGTAGAATTTTAGCTATCTTCCAAGCTTTGAATAAGCTGACAGCCCCAGATAAGATCCTTTCAGACTGTTATTTGGCCTTTTCTTGCATAAAAAAAACTTAATTCACCTAAAATTATTCAAGTCTTGCATCAAAAATTCCTGTAATAAAACATCTGAATTAATAAATTCTTTTAACGTGTATCAGGCTACTCAGATATGAAAAGAGGGCAATTTTTTCAAAAGCAGTCACAGAATCCTTGTCTTTCATTAGACTGAATTTCTCGTGAGGATATGAATCCAATCCTCACGAGAAATTATGTCTAATGAAATACAAGATATCCCTCAATCTGAGAAAGGAATTCATACAAATATCAAATAATTATCACAAAAGCAAATATCTAGCTTTGATCAAAAACTTCCCAGACATTATGACCTTCACTAAATAAATTAGAAGTAGAGTTTTAGGTAGACATATTATTCTTGTAATTTGTAAAATGATAACACAAATTCAGTTTTTTGAATAACTCCTTGCACAACAAAAGCAATATTGCTAACAATATTTCCCACATCCTATTAATGCGCTCAAAGTATACAGATTTGTGCTCTGGGAAAAATTTAAGCTCAAACAATCGAACATTTAATTTGTCATCACAAGCTCTCACAAGAAAGATCCAAGCATCTTTGTTAAAGAGCTCTAGCTTTTTTTTTATATCCACTTATAGTAACCATTCAACAACCAGGGAATTACAACCTTTGTAACTATATCCCAGTTTTTATATTCCGATTCAATAGAAAAATATTTAATATCAGAATATCTTGAGCTAGTAGGAAGAATAAAATAAAATAATATTTATAGACATAAAGATAACATTTCAATAAAACTGCAAAAATTATACAAATATTTTAATTTTTTCAAGTTCAAGCAAGTATTATGTTTTCGATTTTCTTAAAAACAGACTTGTATCAAAAATTTGAATTTATGATCATTAATATATTTTATGTAATTATAAAACTTGCTTTTAAAAAAATATCTATATCTTGTTATCCATTTAAAATGACTACATACGAGGGACAAACATGATTCTTTTCTATAGAAATTTTAACCTCATTTGTAGTTATTGGAAATTTTAATGAAAATCTGTAGAAATTGGAATGTATAAATTAGTGAGATTGGCAACTTTCGAATAGGATTATCAGGGGGCCACTAAAGCCGAAACTTTGTCATTCTCCACTCTTAAAAGATCAATTAAGATAACTAGAAGAGGTGATAATTTTTTTTAATTCAAAATTTGTCCAAAGGATCCAATAATGAAATTTGTATAAACTAAGAATGTATATAAAAAACAACATATGCAATCTATTACTTTCATTCTATGCAATCTATTCAGACTGATTCTGCAATAGTGCTGATGCAACCTTGAAATCAAGATTTCCCATTCAAAATCTAGATGTTCTGGTTCCTCCTATTTAGTAAATCTATATAAATGGATTTAAAGTGAGGATTTCTATCAGGATTTTAATTATTACATATTTACAGCTACATTTTTTCCTAGATGCATTAATAAGATAAATATCTCGTAAAATTTCAATCTATTGAAGTAATCAAAACTGCCCAGACAAAAGATGAAAATGAAATAAATGTTAAATCTTAATGAAAAGACAATAAATAAGCCAGCATCCTCTTCCCCAAACTTCTACACTTTATAATCAGAGGATACTGCCCTTCAAAAAAAATCTTTGATCAGGGTTACATATATAAAGAATATTCCATGGAATCGCATTGAAGTTGTGACTGCTATTATAATCCAAACTGATTAGAAATGTTAACATTGCAATATGAAAATTCTTCAGATTATAAGCTCTATAAATGAAATTCATGTTATTTATTACAAATACTTTTGTTTACATTATAATGAATTAATCTAATCTATAATGAAAACCAGTAAAATGAGGGGCTAGGGGTGAGATGCAAAATCAGTATCATGTATGTTCTACATTAAAAAATCTAAAATTTGATTAGTCCAATATATTCTGTTTCGTATATTGGTTAGTAACTGATACAAAAGTAGCTTCCTTTATAGTCAAAAAACTATGCCAATTTTTAACTATAAATCAGTCAAAAGAAAACAACTCTTCCTTAAGTGATTTTTATTAAACATGAACAACAAATATTTACATTGCAATTTTTATTGCCATCTAAATTATAAATTAAAACACAAAAAGACAAAGTACATAACAAAAACTTGCTCTAAAAGACGAAAGTGACTTGATTTCTTTTTTAGATTATCTATATCCCTACAGGGAATATTAAAGACAATAACCAGCATTTTACAGACAACACTGAGATTTTCATTCGGCAGTGGTTATTTTTTTCACCGGTTCAAGATAAATATGAGTAACATGTTGCTATCCAAAAATTATTATTGTATCATAAGTATTTTCTTTACTGTAATAATTGCATCTACAATTTAAAACACCCCTCCCCCTTTCCTCACTATTTTTGGAAACAAAAATTGATTTCAAGCTATCATCAACAGAAAGGTACTTGCAACCCTAAACAGATGAGGGGGGAGGGACATTAAGAAGTAGGTGATACTAGATAGTTCCCTAATAATAAAACCATGCAGAGGGGTATGTGATAAAAATGCAATTTTTCTTTTAATGATTGTTATAGTAGCCTTTCGTATTCTTATAATTACAGCTCTTAAAAATGTGCTTAAGTGAGTAAACTATTTTTAAGGGGAGGGGGTGAAGATAGGATTTTTTAAAAACCAAATATATTAAAAAGTTTTTTAAGCAAATAAACTTTTGAATATAAAAATTGGACCCCCCCCCTTGTTTCATGGCAAAGTTTTGAATAGAAAAAGGGTTATTTTTAAGGTCCAGTTCTAAGTATTATAATTTATAGATTTATGTTGAGCTGCAATTTTCAAAACCTAATCAAATTCAAGTTCTCACTGTTTTTTGAATAATGTAACAATTTATAGGCACTTGTTTCCAAAAATGAAAAATTATTTTTGAATCATGAATTTCTAGAAAATCAAGTATACAGTTTCAGCAGATATCACATTCAAATATAAATATTCTTTCCTTTTGAATTTTATATTACTTTAAAATAAAAAATTCTGACAGTAACAAAAGCTACACACAAGAATACAAAAACAATTATTGCTTTGTTTTGACAAATGTTTTCACTTAGTACATATATTTTATTTGCTACAAGGACAAGACAAAATGCCACTTTTTAATCACTGGCCATCTGAAAAACACAATTTTTATTTGTGCAATTCAGATTTTTTCAAAAAACATAAGGCACTGTGCTAATTTTTTGAAGATTACAATTTTACTTGTTCGATTATTAAAACAATTTGCCAAAATATGTCGTTTACTTTATTTACAAAATCCATAATCTGCCATTTGAATACATTTCTAAAACTAAGATTTAATTCATCAGTGAAATGTATAACATTTAAAATCAATTTAAAAGATTATAAGATAAACTTTAGAAAAATTCTCAAAGTCAATTTTGTAGATTCAAACACATAATTTTGAGTTCTTGACAAGCTCAAAGGTTATCTGCACATCTCATAAAAATTTATACAACTAAGACACAAGTGTCAAAGAATAAAATGGTCATAATATACAGAACTTAAAATTTCATTAACATAAATGAAATTAACAAAATTTCATTATCAATGGATTCATATTAATACAATAATCTAAATTGAAAACAAAAATTTAGTTATTTGAAGGGTTGTATTTTTTTAAAATGTCCATAGTTAATTATTGGATTAATTATGAAAATATACACAACAATGAATAAAAAATTTCAATATCACAATCCCATCAATAAAAATACTTTTAGTGAATACATCATTATTTATATACATTGGCTTCCAAAAGTTAAAGTACATCATGTTTTTCTAAGCTCACCATGAAAAAAAAAAAAAAAATATCAATAACATTAAAATGCATAATATTAAGGAGTTTTAAGAAAGATGCAGAAACAATAACTACCACTTTTATTTTAAAGAACTGAATACTTATATAGGAATGGGAAAAAAGTAAAAAATAACTTTCATAACATTTGCATATAAGTTTTATGCATGATTGTTGATGAAAACACCAAATGGATAGAAACAAGGTTGTCACACTGATGCTGCAAGAAGTCTCAAAATTGGCAAGCAATTACAGGATCTATTTTAATCCAAAAATTTTGTGTCTAAAAGACATTTTTTTAAGTCTACAGAGAGTAACAATATCAATGGCAGACATGATCATGATCAATCAGTTTGTAGCAACTGGCACAAGAATCTCCACTGTTACAGTATGAAGATAATACAGGTGTCTATGCAAGATAACTAAGTGGCAACACACTACTGGTTAAGTCCCAAAGCTGCCCATTTATAATTGACAAGAGAAAAAGTTTTCAGGGCAAATCAGTAAGGAATTTCAATACTTACAAAGATCCAAAGACATCAGAAGATCTATTAGGAATAACACACCAGATACAACCAATCCATCATCACTGAAAATCATAGTTACTGAGTAGTGAAAGAATAATTTAGGCAGGGATCCCTCTCAGTGGTCACACTGCCTGGTAACAATGCCCTTTCATTATATTCTAAGGAGGAACTTTGAATGATGCAAGGTCTTGAAACAATATACTTTATCCTTATGATTGTCTATATGCTGCTGCTATTGGTGATTTTTTTTGTTGTTGTTGGATGACTGTGTCGAGCTCATCTTATTTAAAACTGCATGGAGAATCACAGTACAGAGAAAATAAAATCTGTTCAATTTCTAGATTTGAATCTGGAAGAGTATCTTTGGGGGATAGATTATTATAGTTGTTCCTTCCTCCTAGGACTTATATGAGCTGGAAGAATACTCTATCTCTGACTTTTGCTTTCCATTTACGTCAACTTAATTTTGTTTGTCTGACAACTTGATTTACAGCATGGAAAGTCTATACTGCCAATGCATTGAAGCTAGGAGGTGGATGCATTCCTCATTAAAACCAATTTTTGTCATGCTTCCACAACATTTTCCCATATAAAAAAAACTGTGATGGATTATTTCCTCCAAGGACAGTTATCAGCCAGTAGTGCATTTTTGTTCTTATAAGTCATATGGGAATTGACCTTTTAAAAAATTTCTAAACTACAATCATTAAAAACTTTTCAGTGCACATTCTCAATTTTCCTTCATTTGCAAATAAGATACAAAAGAA
Organism: Argiope trifasciata; assembly: GCA_026543055.1. NCBI lineage: Eukaryota > Metazoa > Arthropoda > Arachnida > Araneae > Araneidae > Argiope > Argiope trifasciata. The sequence goes on from JAPMOQ010031664.1 coordinate 1,627,394, forward strand.
GGTTGAAGCTTAGCTTTAGGAAGCCAGTGTATAAAGAAATTCTATTAAACATACACATATCATTATATGCAAGTAATTATTTGACAAACACACATAAAGTCAAAATATGCAAAAACTTCATAAAATGCATATATGACGAGAAAAAAAAAAAAAGAACACAAGTTTTATAAGTCATAAAAGTGTACATTATGTGCGTGTATTAATGGAACAAACAAAAATTTACAGGCATTTCAGAAAATTAGTTCACAAACAATTTCACATCACTTCAGCTTAATTGTTAGCTTCATATACAAACTTCACTAAATTAACAATTAGTTTTTTTTAACTCAATAATAATTATTTAATCAGTTCATTAATAGCCCATCACCGAGTGCACAAAATAAAAGCAGGACCTCTGAAACAACACATTTGAATGAAAAAATTTCACAACAAATAATCTTAAGTTCTTGCAATATTTTTTAAAGTAAGCATTTGAAAAGAATAAAGATTTCTAAGGCAAACAAATACATTAATCCAAGCATATTAAATCAAATAGCTGCAAATATATATATAAAAAAATTACTACACTATAATATATAGATATATTTAATTTAGTTGCAAATATTTTTTTTTTCCAAAATCAATAGCATGATAAATGTTTCAATTTGCATCTAAAAATTATTGCTATTCACAGAATTCAAGTGTTTTTTTTTTAATATGGTATAAATAAATGGAAATATAAAGAGAATCAACTTTTCCCCAGTCCATTTTTTCATATTTTAATAAAATTTTCAAAATAGAGAGAGGAAAAAAAATAAATAAAGAGCTTTAATGTTTGGGTTGCAAATACCCGACTAGATTCCCATTTAAATGAAACAAACAAAAAAAAATAGGTAAGATCATAAATATTTTTAAATGCATATAAGGGCACAAATTTATAGTTTAAAATATTACTTCAGGTACAATTCAGACTAAGTTTTGAATTTCTTTCAAGCAGCAACATTTACATGCCTCATTATTTGCAACTTAAAAAAGATATGATCACATACCTTTCAACTGAATTTATTTACAACTTCAAAGCATGAAGTAAACAACATCCATTTTTTGTACATGTATTCAATAATAAATATTTTCACAACTGTACTAAACTCACAACTATTACTGTACCACATATATGAATAATTACCAACTCAATTTGTAATACACAATACATTAACTTAAACAGGCAATTATTTTTCAGTAAATTTTATTTAACAAGCAGCAAAAATGAAAATAAATATGGTAAGAACATTTTGTACAGGGGCCAAAAACTTTGATTTGTTTAAAAATTGTCTTTCCTATCAGTAATTACTTCTGCAAAAAAAACTAATATGTACACATTATTTTATATATATTATACTACCAGAAAATTATTAATTTGAACTGATTTGATTTTATGAAAACTTTAAAGATTCTTCAAAATTTTATTATTTTAACAAATTTAACAGAACAAAAATTGTTATATTAGTGCTGAAGATCATACAAAAAAAAAATTTAAAGAACATTTTTGCAATCATTCTGAAATGTTTTCTCCAGAACAGTGCAATTTTTTAAAGTTTTGATGCATTTTTGGCAATGACAAGGATTTATATAAATCATACATATTCTATTTTAAAGTGCAAAGAACATATACTGATAATACAGCTTTTAGAAACAAGTTACATACTACTCTAAAAAGGGGTAGGGGTTAAATTTCTACTCTAGCTAATTTGAGTTTAATTATATGAGCTTAATCAGATTTTAATGGAGGTAAACCGAAACTGATGAAGTTTCAATTCAATACGATGTAATTTAAAGATTTGGAAATGTTGGCATCATTAAAGAAAATTTGGTTTTTATTACAACTTTAAAATGCAAAGAAAGTCAGGATGATTTAGTATTCCATTTTGGTAATCAAAAAGAGTTAGTCATAAATGAAATATCCCATGGCTAATAATTTGGATCGGATTTCTCGCAGCAAAAGAAAACAGAAGTTATGTTTAGTAATAAATAAATAAATAAAAAGATACAAGTTCAAAAAGGAGTTGAATGGCACTACACGAGGTAAAATTAATCAACTACAAATCTACTTCCCATTGAAAGAACCACTTAAGAGGAATGAATAGAACATCCACATGAATAGATGAATAGAACATCCACAGAGCCTATTATATATTCTCAGATGTGGAAACCTTTAATGTTTTTACATTCACTCCAGAAAGGACTTTTTCTGGCAAAATAAGGCAGGAACAGCCTACTGAGATTAAAGTCAAGTAGACTATTTAAATAAAAGTTAAGACCTAACAAAGAATTTTGCAACTGCATATATATCTTACAGCACAGCACTCTATTGTGGAGTTTAATTACACAAAAGTACTAGTCTCGAGATCATGACACCTTACCTAGGTACTCTTCCATTTTTCTTAAAAGTTGGCTACTCTCGAATGAATTTATTGTGTTTTTGTTATGGATCAACTTACTATGTTTGTACGTTTATCACAATTTGGAGATAATTTTCAAATAAATTATAAGCACAAGCAAGCACTTCTAACATGTCAAATCTACCTTTTTTGATCAAATGATACTTTTAACAAATAGCATCATTAGAAAATTTTTACAAAATGCCATTTGAAAATATAAAAATTAATCTTCAATCATAAATTCTTAGGCATTTTAATGTTAATAAAAATTCATCATGACTATGTAGATATAGTTCACATCTCTGGCTAAACACATAGGTTGAATTCAACTAAATTTTACCCATTTATTGTTTAATAAAAGATAAAATATTAACTCGCCATAGTTCAAAAATTAAACAATCAAATTAACTAGAAATTAACCCAACTTATTCTTTTTTTTCAATCCGCAATAATTTCATGGAAAATTATTCTAAAAAAATATTTTTAAACAATATTAAAATTCAAAATTTTACCATTTTGATGATATTGACTTAATTTATGTGCAGCATTTCTTTCAATTGTTATTTTAAGCTTTTTTTAAATTAAAAATCTTAAAATTAATATAAACTTTGAACTACTCTGCCATTATTTCTAAAAAAATTATCTTGATCAACACATATATTACACTTGTTTCAAAACAATGATTCAACATGCCAAGCCAATCACTCAAACAAAGGCATGAAAAGTAAAAGCATTGAATAACTTATTAACAATAAAATTAATTCAAAAATTAAGTTCTGAAAAGTTCAGATGTCACTATTTCTGGGTCTCTTACTAACCAGGAGTAATTTTTAAATTATTCATGTAAATTTTTATCTGCATTTTTTTAAAAAAAAGTCTTGACAGATTTTTAACATTTCAACATAAATAAATTCTTTTCAAATATTTCTTAATATATAATTTTTAATACAAATTAGCAAGAAATAAGTTTCCCACGTCGAGAGTTCTAGAATATACTCTTCTTTGAAATACAATTATTTCAAATGATGCCCTTGACCTTTATTAAATAAAAACATTTTGGTACTAAAATTCACCATTAGATAGTATTATAACATGCTGTATTTATTTATAAATATTAAAAATCAAAAGTATCATTGCATTACAGTGCATCACTGTCAGTGTTATTTCTTTGAATGAAAAAAAAAAAATCAATCTTGTATTAGTTATTTTCTTTCTTTCTTTCTTTTTTTTTTTTTTTTTTTTTT
>JAPMOQ010031664.1:1631154-1686984 GCA_026543055.1 Argiope trifasciata
AAACAAAAACAAAGAATCTACATGCCTTAATGTGGACTTTCAATGTAATAATAATAAACTCTTGAACTGGGATTCTTTTAAGTAGAGGACAAAAGAAAATCCTTTTAGCATCAAAAATGTAGTCATTGTGACTGCTGTACTCAGCAATTAGTCATCACATGTGAGTGAGCCAGTGGTTTCTGTATTTATTGGATATAAAGTATACCATTGTCTAAAAAAAAGAAAAGAAAAAGAAAAATGGCAGATTTTGCATTTTTATCAAAATCAAACCTGTGCTCTTATTGCAGGACAGAGATTCAGATCCTTGTAAAACTTTTGTACTTCAATTCCTTGTTTCAATGTTGGTGGCAATATTGGACAATGGAGCACTTTGTGAAGTGTGACAAAGCCCACTTTTGCTTTAATGGTAAAGTTAGTATTCACAATTTTTGAATGCGAGCACCAGAAGACACCTCCTATTATGCAGGAACAAACCTTATACCCTGAAAAAGTGACAGTATGATGAGGTTTTATAGCTATTTTTATCATTTTTTTGAAGCGATAACTGCAAATGGAATCCAAACCTGTTGTTACATCATGGCGATGTGATGTAATGAGCATGACAGTAAAGTGATATGTAGCAATCTTAGCATCAACAGCTGAGATATTTTCAGAGTATTTTCATGCAGGATGACATGCCTCCGCACATTGATCATCATGTAAAGCAGTTACTACGAAGCATTTCACAAGTGATCAGCCATCATTCTGCAATAGCATGGCTTCTTTGTTCACTGGAAATCATATACTGCACCATTTGTTAGTAGAGCTTCCAGAAGGAAAATATCAGCTTTCAAAGACCAGCATCAGTGCCAGATCTGAAGAACAATTGGCATCATGTACTGTATATTCAGGCAGATTTATTTCAGTCAGCTAGGAAGAATATGGTTCTGTGATTAGAACACAGTACTGAATATGAAAGGAGACATATTAAGCAAATTATAGTTCCACTTTTAAATTTTATTTAATATTTATATGTATTTTTAATGTCATAAGTATATTACAATGTCGCCCATCAGCAAATTTTGGTACTCATTTTTTTTAATAAATACTAAACACACCATTTAAATAATCTAGTTGAAATTTTCAATTTTAAATCAATAGAACAAATTCTAGAATTGTCTAAAGTTGAAACCTTATTTCTTGCTAGCCTTGTATTTTGTCAGTTCATCAGATAATATCTGCAACAAGTATACAAAATTTTTTTGATAGCAAAAATTTCAGCCTATGTGCAATAATGGGTTGAAGATACAACAATTTAAGTAGCATTTACTTCCAAATTAGTGATGGAATGAATTAGTGATTAAGAAATCACAATATAAATTGAGTTCTAAACATTTTAATTATGAGAAAGTGGATATATAAATGAACGAAAAAATGACATTTTAAGTAATAATAGAAGTGAAGATTCAGTTTCAAAATCACTGTTTTAATAAGGATTATATAATTAATAAATACCCAGCAGATAACCTTGATAGAGAAATAATAATCCTAAAAGAGAAGATTTTAAATTTCTGATAATTTTAACAAATAAACAATGTACACATTTTCAATTAGGATAGGAGATCAATATAAAAAATCAATTTCTGGAAGGGAAGGATTGGTTTAGAGATATTTTTACCATAAACAATGACAGGATGGAAAAAAAATTACAGCTAAGATAATTACTTCATTTTTGTTAATATTTCTATAAATGCTCTCACATTCTCATAGATAAATTTATTTGGTTTAGCAAACATTTTGGAATAAATTGCTTTCTGTTCCAAAAATTGAAAGTTATCAGCAACAGATAAAAATTGAAGGCAAAACGAAAATTTTCATCAATGCACTGAAATTAAAAGTTTAGAATTAATATGAAGCTTAATATGATCTTGTAAAATCTGCAGCAAAAAAAAAGCTAATTTTAAAGTTTTTTAGATCTGGCTACGATAATAAATACAATTAAGAAATTGGAAATATCTATATTTTTAAAGCAAGAATTGGAAAGAAAAAGCTTAATGATCAGCCATAAAATCTTTTCTACGCATATAGCATTTCTTAAGTATACTTATTCTAACAGTAGTCTTTTACATATAAGGTAACAGGTATGAATTAAAACTTTGCATAATCAGTCTTTTTGTGAATACGAATCCCTTCCTCCCAACCTCAAGGAACACATGAATGGACAATAGAAAAGAAACCAGCAACTTCTAAAGCACTGATCATTAGTGGTTCTTAGAAATCCCAAATCCTTTCAAAATTAGTTTGAGTCCTACATCAGTCATGATTGAAATGTAATCGATTTTTTTAATTCCTGACAATAAATTTTTACTATCCAGAATCAGTTATTTTTCCAATGGGATTTCAAAACGTTTGAGTCTGCATGTTTTTTATACTTAAAAAAATGAATTAGTATAATATTTTTACCTTTAAAAAATGTCCTTTTTTTAAAAAAAATTTAGTATATATTTTTTATAAGAATTTTTTTAATATTTAAGATAGTATTTATTCATTAAAATAATATTTATTTCAATTCATATCATTGTAATATATGCAGGATTTTCCCAAACTTCCATGTAATTTGAAAATGTTTCATTTCCTTGTTTTATATATGTGCTTTTTTTTAAATATGTTTTTAATAGAATTAAGATTTTTTTTATCAAGATTAGTATTATTACAGTAATAACTTCTAAATCAGTTTTCATACAAATATTTTTACAGATTATTTCTCATCCCCCCCCCCTTTTTCATTTAAATTTTTCACATTTTATTTTGAATTTCAGTTTGTTAAAATACTGGTAGAATAAATTCTAAAACATAGTGCTTTATTTGAGTATTGTTCATTTTTTTTTTGTTGACTTTACATAATTATAATATATAATGACATTTTTCTTTTATTTGACTATGTTGTTTCAACAGTGAATGAAAATTGGACCTTTCTGGAAGTTAGTGCATCACATGATTCTTCCATAAGCAAATTTACACTCCATAATATTATTTCAATTGATTGGTTCATTTTATATTTATTAAAATGTCGGTTTCACAATAAAAAATTTTATAACTATTTTATTGGCTTCACATTCTCATTTATGTGTAAGTTGTTAAGTTATCAGAAATACAAAGTCTAACAAAATATAATAAATTTATTTTGATTTATATTTTTATTTGTATTTTATTGTGGCTATAGAATTAAGAGTAACTTTTAAAATAAAAGAAATTTTATGTTAAACTAATTAAATATAAAAATATTATAGTCACATCTGCTTTGGATAATTTTTTTCCCCAAAACTATATTTTCAACTAGAACATGAAAACATTTGATGATAAAAATAAAGATGGTATTTAAAATTCATTAAGACTGATAACTTAGCTTCATATTTTTTTAAAGACCTTTTGAATTCCTAAAATCTAATTCCTAAAAATCCAATCACAAATAAAAATTTCTTAATATAAATTATGAAATGGACCATTTCATTGATAAACGAGTAAATAATGTTGAAAAAAATTTTGCGAAGTATGTGCTTAGTATAGTGTAATATATTTATGTAAGCTTTGAAAATTTTAAGAATTTTTTTAAAAAATTATATTAATTTCCACATGCTAGTCAATCAATATTTATTTAAGCATATGATGCCTTCAGGCAACAAAAATCTTTTTAATGTAATTGAGTTTTTAAAATATATATATATATTTTTATACAACTTACAGAAAATTTTCATGAAATCTTCAAAGAATAGGAAAGAATTTTAACAATAAAAATCACAAATATTCAAGCTTGTTTTCAATTACTAAAGTATAACTGGGCATGGGTTTATTGGCTTTTTGAAACTCATCAATTATACTTTTATAAACTTTGTAGATAGGGTGCAAAATTAAGTAAGATGTTTGAGACTTGAAAACTGATAGGAACCTATGGAAAAGATTTTTTAAAAAATGTTACACAATTTATTATTTTGCCAAAATAATGCAAAATTATCAAGCCATTATTAAATTTTAAACATTTCTAAAATACAAATATTTACAATAATTTAGAATACAATTTGTAAAAATCTTTTCATTTTTTCATTGAGAATATTCTTTAAAAAACATTCAGTAAAGATGATTATGAGTATCTAAACACAATTATATCTTCTTTTGCTTTTAAAAAAAATCTATTTTTAGTAAGCATATAATTAAAAAGAAAAAGGTACTTTTCTGTTAGCCAGATGTAGCAAGAAATCGCCACACAATATAGAATTCCACCACAATTCTTGCGACCATAAGTATAAATTTCTTACAACCATACACTTAGCTTGTTGACTTGGCTCACATTGGTAACATTTGAGCCCAGCTAAGAGAAAAGTACCAAAAAAAAAAAAAAAAAAAAAAAAGCTCTTAGAAAAAAGGTATAGCTATTGATTGTTCAAATGATAGTTTTATTGATTCTCATCAAAGACTCAATTGCATAAGCTTGCAGAATTCTTACAATAATTCTCTATAGTCTCTGAATTAAAATTAATATTTTCTATTTAATTTCATAAATATAATAAATTTTAAATCAAATAGTAAGATTTCTGTAAAAAATGAGAAGTTTTTGACAAATAAATTGAGTTAGATTAATTATACTTTTTGCACATATATAGACATTTTTCAATCGGTTCATAATTTTTCAGTTATTTTCACAAAGTTTTCTTAAAAATCAAAAATGAATGCAACAAATTTTATTTTATTTCTAGATTTTACACAGCAACTGATTTTACTAAACAGTTGCCATATTTTACCAAAATAAATTAAATGTGAAAAGTTGAGGAAAAAACAGAAATTGTCTGATTTTTGATTTAAATTTAATATCTAATTGACTTTTCTGATAAAACAATAAATTACAATATTTTAAAAAAGTATTTCAATAATCGCCATGAACAAAACAATAGCAGGGAAAAAACGGTTTCTTTAATGGCTAAACAAATTTAAAATGTTGGTGGGCTCTTTGCAAATTACTTTTTAACCCTTAAATTAATCTAAACATCCCAAAGTGGCTGATTCAGGCACTTGTTGAAAGGGACGAAAAGATTCATAGGATTAAAAGGCAAACATGTAGAAAGAAAAAAAAATAGTGTCATTAATATTTTTTAAAAATCTAATAAGATAAGTGAGAAAATTAAACAGCTAAAAAGGCTACAATCATTAATTCAGATGCATCTCAAATTATGTTCTATCATGTCACATTTTAACAATTTCAAATCCTGAAGATAATGCCATTTGCTATTAATATCTAAGCTATCTTTCATCTAAAACAAGTAGAATTTTAAATCCTTTACATTAGCATGCAAATAAATATTTAGGCAACTTCCTAATAATTACATGATCTCTGTCAAAAATCATCTTTTAATGTCTCAATACTAATTAATCAATTCAAATATAGGATTTTTAGCTGCAAAAATTGTCAGCCCTATATTCACATAAAGGATTCTTTCAAATAACTTTTTTTTAATCTTAAAAACTTGATTATATGAAATGTTTACTAATAAATTTTTTTATTCTAATGGTTGAAAGATTCATACTCAGTTTTAGAGACGAAGTTGAACGGTTAATTATCTTGTGCAATTAAATAAAACATGGTTCAAATTTATAATTTTGCTGTTATATATTAGTTTAGAAGTTTTTTTTTTTCATGCACGAAAGAACATCTTTTAATATCTAAATAATAACAAAATGTTTCACAAAAGAATAAATAACTTCAATATTAGCTCATCACAAACATGTGGGAAGGAAATATCATAAAATAATACTATTGAAAAGTTGCAAAGATTAAAAATGCAAATAGCATTTCAAATTCAAATATGCACCAAAAATACATTCAATAAATCCTTTAATAAAATCATAACTTGGTAAAGTATTTACATTTCATCTCAAAACAAAAATCTAAACAATGAACATCAGCATTAACATAATGACTTAGTACAGCTATTGAATAAATAATTGTTGAGTAGCAGTCATAGTAAATTTGAAAACACAAAACAAATAATTAAGAAAAAAAATCTTATTCGGATACCCACTTGCGGGCAAGGGTATTCAATGTTCATAAAGGGTCACCACCCCCCTCACACACACAAAAAACATTTTTCAAAAATTCAATTTAAAAATGGTTATTCCAAAAATTAAAAGGCCTACTATGACAAATAATTTTTGTGAAATAAGTATTTTTAAACTTATATGACTTATTTCCTTCCTTACTTTCTCTACTGAAGAAAACATGCATTACCAACATAGAAATTTTTTTTTAAAAAATTCTATGAAATATTTGTAATAAAATGGAAAAGAAAAGGAAATATATATTAATAAACTTAACTTATTCAAATTCAGAAGAAAAAAAAGTTTTGTCAAAATTCTACATTAACAAGACAAAATATCAGATAGCTTTTATTCATAAATAAGTAATATAAATTTCAAATAATAAACTCATCAACAAGATCGAACACATGGCAGTTCCTAATAAAATTCAACCAAATAAGCACTGTAGGAGAATAGGAAGAAGCGGAATTTGAAACAATACTAAAGAGAATGCTTCTTTTCCCTATGCTACCAACAGCTGTAGCTATGTTACCAATTAGCTGTGTTACCAATTAGCATCAAAAATCCAAAAGATGAAAGTTAGTCCAAAAAGTCAAATAAACAGTTGCTTGGAATACATTAAACTTTGAAAGTTTTGTGATGCATAAAAAGTAAAGGATGTTTTAAGTAAATCATGTTGAAAATGAAAACCATTTGTTCATTTTGTTTTTATGTGTCAAGATAATAGAAAAATTCATAATACATTTACAAAATCCTTTAAATTTGCTCATAACATATAGAATTTATAGAAACAATAACATAAAATTTATTTAAAATTATACAAAAAATAAAAGAATAGAACCTAAATATTAAGTTTCTAAAAGATGCAGAATTTTATTAAACAATTAATCTAGCAATTAACCTGAGATAAGAATAACATTTGAGGTTCATTTAGCAAAGACTAGTTTAATACTGGCAAAAATCCCATTAATTTAAAGCACATATGTAAACATTATTAGATAATGTCAAAGTACTTTTATAAATCATATTAGAATCTCAAGCACTGCATATCACATATATTCTTATGTGCTGTAAGTACAATTTGCCATATCAATTTTCACATGGTTAAAATATTAATTTTCAATATGAACTTAAGTCCACAGCATATGGAATGTAACAATTCTCTATTTTACCTTCAATTTATATGGCATAGCTTTCATTGAATTAATAACTGAGTTTTAATGGTACCTTGGTGATCATAGTCGAAATAAGAAAATGTATTAGCTATTTTAAGGTACAAATTAATTACTTAATAAAGGCATAAAAGCCATTTTACATAATAAAATAAATGGACAGAGAGTGATTGAGATATATCTTCAAATGAATTTCAAAGCAAAGGAAAATTAAACACTGCTTGGTTAAAATTTCAATTTTGAAATAATACATCTGGCAATTTTTAAACTTTTAATAATTTTAAATTAAAGAAAATAGATTATATCTGTGGTTAAATGCATTATAAAAAAAATCCCTCCCTCTGCAAATACAAGAACTCAGAAAGTTATTGTAAGCCATTTACTACCAAAATATAGCAACCTTTTTAGAATAACAATGAACTATATTTATTTAGTTTGTAAGAAACTATTTTGTAGTTTAAATAAAAACATCAAAATAAAATACTGCAGTTAAATAATTATCTAACACTTTTAGAACAATTGATTTTAAGGGCTTGAAAAACTTACGATGACTATCACATATTTTGAGATCCTTTGGAGTCTTATATACATAAGAATTTATGTACAATAGCCTTCTTGAACCTTCTTCAAAATGGACGTTTCCTGGGAAATTGGCTCACCACAGATCATTTCGGAAAACATTTTTTCATGCTCGTAATGAATTCTCCAAACTTGACTTGAATTTTTTTCGTCTACTATCCTTAGAGCCATCAGTATCAGAGCTTGCATCAGATTCAGAATCATTTTCATAAGCATTCATTGTTGCTTTATTATTTATGTGTGAATCTAAAATACTTGCAGCAGCTACATAATTACCAGTAGTCTTGGCCTTTTCAAGTGCTTTTACTATGAAAGGAAAAATTCAAATAATATTTCAACACTAATTTTTTTTAACCAGCAAAGATATAAATTAGTAAAATGTGCAAGATTAGATTATTCAAGAATTTTCAAAAACCAAAATAATGACATCAATTAAAGTGATATCAACCAATTAACAAACACAAATTCACAGTTCAAAAATAAACATCAAGCATTACATTTTATATTATTATTCTGTATAGAGATCTTAAAAAATTATACTTCTGCTTACTGTATCAGTTTCATAGTTGGAAAATGACTTTTACAGCTTCAAAATAAAGTATGTGAATACCATAATACATAAAGGAGAATGATGAATCTTATGGAAGTTTTTCAAATTTTACATACCTCTGAAAAAAATCATCCATAATACTGGATAAATTTAAAAAATATAATGCCAGAATTCTAATCAAACTGATTATGCCATTATTATATTAGCTTTAAAAAATATTTCTAAAATGTTGTATTTTGCGTGAAAAATAAGGCAAATGTAGTTCTAATTTTACTTGCAGTTCCTCATTTCTAAAGTTTTAATCATTTATAGATAACAAATATTTCACATTATCAATTATTTCTAAACCTGATGACTAGACCAAAAATGTTATATCACATGTTCTCCAATGGAATTCAACATTATTATATGCTTTACAATTTATTTGTTCAAATACACTATGACATTTTCAGACTTTTTAAGAATGTTTCGATGCTTTTAGAAATAAACTTTCCCAATTCTTTTAGAAGATAAAGAAATTTCCAGTATTCTCTAATCTTTTTAATATAGTTTAAACACATGAATTTGGCATTGTAGAAAGTTTTAAAAAGATATACCATAGAAAAAAATTCATAAAGAATTCAAAGTACCTGAAGTTTCTTCCTGGCACTGATATTCTGATAACTTTATTAAACATCAAACTTTAAATTACACACACACACACAAACAAACAAAGAGATAAATTTTAAAATTATTTTAATACCAAAGCAATATTTTCTAATAAACTAGAAAATATTATATTATCATAATCATACTTTGTTCTTCTAGGATTTTATTTTGCTTTTTCAAGTCATCAATATCTTGTTGGTGGGAGAGATTTTTTCGACGCATTGACTGAATGTAATCTGCAGCTTTTTTCAAAATTTGAGCTCGGGATGCCTGTAAAAAACAGAAAGATTGGTGTCACTTTTTAAAATCTGAAAATACTCTTAAATAAAAATTCTATTGTAATCTGAAATTTTTTTTATATTTTTATCAATTATTTACTTTAGCTGCTATGAGATTACTATAATTCCCATAAATGAATAGTATAAAGTAAATAAATAATCTAAAGGTACCAACCCATGTAAAAGAATTTTAAAAAAGGAGGTGACAAGTACATTACTATTACTTCACAGAAACAAGGCTAAAAAGTTAAAACAGAAAATATTTTAAATAAGTATTAAAAAAAAACCCAAGGCAATTAAAATTAAAAGATACAGTATAATTCAACAAAACTTCATTAGAATTCATATTTCTACTATTTTTCAATTAGAATTTGCATTTTGATTAAATAATTTTTAAAGCTTTAATTTGAGCTTACCCTCACTTTATCACCTTGAAAAGCTGGCAAAGAATCTCTCAGATTGGAAAAGCTGTCTTTGATATGATCTCGTCTTTTTCTTTCCAGAGCATTATGATGTGCTCTTTTGTCAGCCTGCAAATTTTATGAGGGAAAAAATTATATAATATAAAGATTATATAATATTATTATACCTACAATAGCACAAATCAATCACAATATAAACCCATTTAGTCATTAATAAAATTTAAACTTCTATTTAACTCATAAGTTAGATTCATTATATCTGGTCTTTTTTTTTAAAAATTTAATATATGTAGAGATTTTTTTTCTCCTAATTTTGCATTGAACATAATGAATGGGATTTCACATAACAATTCACCAGATAAATATAAGCATTAATTCTTCAATAAGTAAAATTAATATAAAAATAGGTAAATATTTGTTTCCTTAAACATTCCAAATTTTAACTGTCAATATTTCATTATATTAAAAAATGTTATAAATAAGTCAAATGAGAACTGTAGAAGTCAATAATTTCATACATCAATTAGTAAAGAGCATATTCTATATGTGCAAAATGAATAATAGAGATGATATACGATGATAATAGAGATATAATATGAAATGCATAATAGAGAGCTAACTTATTTCCACATATTTAATATTCTTACCAGAAATCACTATGATCATCAAATTATTGCAGTTGGAATTCAACATTTTAAAAACCACAAGCCCAATTTTATAGGATTTAAAAAAACATTGGGTTTTTCATCCACTATGAATAGTGAAAAAAAGTGCTTAAATTATTGTATTTCAATTTCAAATGATATTTTAATTAAATAATAAACTTTATAATACATTTTTATGCATGTATAAATAGTAATTAATAGTTTATCACTCTCTTAATGGCATATATTTTTGGGGTGGGGCTATTTTTTGTTTATTACATTAAATGAGACTACGTCAATTAAGCACTAAGTAAATTCAAGATGAAAACCATCTGTAAGCAATTCAGACACAAATATCATATAATTATTTAAGCTGAAGGTCTTTATTAAGAATTATGAAACAAATTTTACATACTTTGTACATTTTATATTAGTGTCCACTTCACTATTCATATAATAATGGGTTTTCTAAAAAAAATGCACTTTAAATTAAATATTTTATTACAAACTTTTTTCAAATCAGATGCAGCACATTTAAATTCTAATATCTTATTACAAAATTACTTGAATCATGATTTATTATCCAATAAGTTTAAGAGTACTTTATTATAAACTAAAAATATAAAATAAATTCAGACCTTAAAAATGGCATTTACGCAATTCCAAGATAGTGACCAAACCAAACCTTCTTGAAATTGTGTAAATGCCATTTTTAAGGTCTGAATTTGTTTTATATTTTTAGTTTATAATAAAGTACTCTTAACCTTATTGAATAAAATATCATAATTCAAGTAATTTTGTAATTAGATATTAGAATTTAAATAGTGATTATGAATATTTTCTTAATCATTATCTTGACCTCCATCTTCTTACTGACAAATATTTAATATTTTATATATATATATATATATACATACATACATACATACATACATACATACACACACACACATACACAATGCAATCAATGCATTTTTTCCCCCAGTTTTTATTTTGTTGGAATAATACAAATGTCCTGCTAAATTAAAAAGGTATATAGAATTTTCAGGTAAAAAATCTAAATCAAAAATGTATTTTTATTTTTACATTTATTTATGACGGATATTATAACATAAATATTGAAATTCAATTACTAAAATAACTTCCAGATGCCGAAACAGGAAAATATTCTATCATCTGAGAAAGAACCAGATTTGCAAAGAAAAAAAAGACAAGAAAAGAAATACAAAAAAAGGAAATATGCAAAACCTGCTTATAAGATTTTTTCAACTTTCTGAATATTTTTTCTTGAATTATAACATTTTTTTTTTCACTTTAATATTGCTTCAAGTTTAAAAGAACTCCAAGACTCTTTTTTAGATACCACAGCTCGTTTCAACTCATTAAAAAATAATTTTTCTTCTGAACGATAAATAATAGAAAAAAAAAGTTTATGTAAATGTATATACTTAAGGAGATAAGATTGTGAAATTGATCACTTCTTAATAATTAAGTGTAAATTGCATTTAAGAATTCAGATGCAAAGTTGTAATTGTATAATAGTTGAATTGCAATTTGCTGCAGATTGCAAATTCTTTCACCGCTTATTCTATCAAGTTCATCAGTATTTATAGGCAAAAGTATTTTAAAAATTTATCCTGATATAAAATGTTTCATAAAAATTTATTTCAATGATTGTTAAATATTATTTTCCACTTACAAACATTATTCTAAAAAAAAAATTCTGCCCTTTTTATCAAATTAGGTCTTTAAAAAAAGTGTTATGAACATATTACATTTCTTTCCATACAACCAAAACATTTTAGTCTATCCCTGGTCCCCCTGGTTCCTATAATTAAATAGTTATAGCTACTTCCTAAATAATTAAAATTCCTTCAAAGGAATAACTCATCTAGAAATAAAAATTAAATATAAAATCATACAAAAGGAAAATCTTAACACATTAGCTGTAAAAACAAATTTATCATAACCTAAATATTCATTAAGAAAAAATATCAAATTATACACAAAAGGAAAGCTTAAAAAATAATTTTCTTAAAGCTTAAGAAATTTCTAAAGGAGTTTTAGAAATTTGATAAATCCATGAAAAAGATTGTACATTAAAATTATGTAAGAAATGACTTGTTGACTAAATTTTGCAATTACAAATTTCCTTCCAATATATTTTTTTGTACATATATTTTTTAAGCAAATTTATTCCAAAAGGATTAATTAGATACTCTCAAATTAGTCAACAAAGAACAAGAAATGATATTTCCCAATTTTAAGATGGATTTTTTTTTTTTTTGTCTAAAGAAAGACAAAGAAAAAAAAAAGACCATGTCAAAATAACAAAAGATTTTAAATAAATTAAACATATATACTAATTGTGTACCTAATTTCAATTACATTGACTGATTTGTGACTGACTGATTGATTTTCAATTACATTGACTGGAATAAAATAAATTAACTGCTTTCATAGAATTTAAAATTTTAAACTCAACTAAAAAATAAACTAAGAATTTATTACTAAAATTAATATAAGTTCTTAAAGATCAAAAAGGAGTTAATAAAATACTAAAAGAATTAAAAAAAAAAATACTGTAAAACACAATGAACTTTTATAATGAAGAAATCCTTTTTATAGAAAATAAAGAACTAGGAAATACTTATAAACATATTAGAGGTAACTTATTCAGTAAGGCTAATGCAACAGCTGGGATTATTTTAAAGAATTGTTTTCATTTCTGCTCGGTAATTTTTTCCACTTCAAAAATTTGATGAACAACAAAATTTGAAATTTTTTTAAAAAGAAACAAATGATTAGAGATTTACAAGCTGATGGTGGTACAATTGTGGTAGATGTAAACAAATAAATGAATATATTTTATGTACTCATTGTATGCAACCAAAAACGCCCAATTGTATATGATGGTAACAAGATAGCTTTAATTACAAGCCAGTCTCAGAACATACACTGTCCCATACTCTTTCTTTTCTCCTTATGTGCAACTTAGTTCTACTGCTTTTGTTCTTTTAACTTTCTTCCCTATTTAATTTGGCAAGTTTTGTTCACACATCATCAGCAGAAATTTGGTTTCTTTAATAACTTTATTTCTCAATAACAATTATTCATAAAGATTTACTTTCTAAAAAATAATCTAATAAAAATAAAAATTTTAACTATTTTAATATGAGGCTAGGTTTTTAGAAGTGTTTTCACTTACAAAAGAAATTTTCTGGCACAATTAATTTCAGAACTGATCAGCTGCCATTGCAAATTATACTGAATTTCTAAAACATACTTCACTAATATTGTAAAAAATGAATTGAACATTAATATAATTGAAATCACAAATTTTAAGCATGTCAGTTTCTTTTTAACAGAATATCTAAAATGATACTATAAACTGGAAGTTTATGAATATTACTAAGAATATTTCTTACTCTATAACATGAAGCTTTAAATTATCATTGCATATACTGAGGAAAATGAAGAACAAATGCTTTAACTAATAATCATAGAATGAGATTATTTTTCAGCGCCCAGTTTTACTTTCCAAGCTTATGATGCATAAGAGAAAATTGATTTGGACTCCCAAAATTATCTTCTATTGATTTGTGGTCAGTTTCAGTTTCGTTTACGAGTTCTAGTTTCGTTTTCATATTTCAAAGAATGTATTTGTTTCATACTTCAATTATATTCACCTGGCTTTCCACTTTGAACTCGATAAATGTATCTGTATACCCTTTTAAGTAACGGATATAATACATTAGATCTAAAATGTCCTTTCAATGACATTTTATTCTTTCCCAAGATAGTTAAAAATCGAATGTAGAAATCAATTTGATTTTATAATGAAGCCGAATATATGCATTCAAGACACCTTATTAATATCATGATAAAATATTATGACACAGAAAATATTTAAAATGAAAATTTCAAGTGTAGTTTCGAATTCGAATGAAAAAAAATTATTCGTCGAACAAGTCCTACAAGTTTAGATATTTTTTTAATTCAATTAGAGAAAATATACTTTTCCTTAACGGAAAATTCATCACATCAAAATGATAAATAACCATGCTAGAATGTATTAAAAGCAGCAATTTAAAAAAATGTACATACATCGCTTTCGTTATCAATGTATCTTTCATCTTCACTCATTTCTTCGTCTTCAGTTATTACTGTAAAAAAAAAACAAAAAACTACTGCTTTTAAAAATGATCTGAAATTTTATTCAAATTCCATAGCAAAGGACATTTGAAGTGTGCAAATAAAAAAAACATGACAGGAAACAAGCAATGGCGTCAACCATAACATAGGCCACGCGGTCATCACGTTAGCATACCACGTGAGAGTTTACAATTGGATCGTTTACAAGCGAACGAACCGATGTGAACGAAATGTTTTGGTGATGCATTGAATGCGTTCGCTAGTTTTAGAAGTCACGTCAAACTCGTTCACGTACGTCATCTTTTGTTTTTATGAAAACAGCGTGATTTGCTACAAGTTGTTTTCGATTCAAAATTGAAGTGATTAGAAATTATATATCTGTTTAACCTGCAATTTCTTTTAAAATATTTAAACACTTATGAAAGGATCAATCAATTTTTGCAATATTTCTACACTGAATGATTAGATTCGGCGATTTTTCGATATACAATCCTTTACATTCAAATATTTTATTTTTATTTTTATTATTTAACATACTAAAATGTTTTGATAAAAATTACACCATAATAGCAAAAAAAAAAAAAAAAAAGTACTCAAATATTCATAGAAGATATAATGCTTATATTGTTTGAGAATAAGTTTCCTACTTCTACAAATTCTTTGGGATATTTAATGTGAAGAAAATGAAAAATAACCAAGAACTATTTTCTCAAAAGTAAACTAAAAAAAATTTCAAATTGGAAAAAATAATAATATAATTTCAAATTTCTATAACGCCATAATTACTTTTTCTTAAACGTTTCACTTTCGGAGAAATATAGAAATTCAATGGAATTGAGCTCTCAGAAATAATAACTGAAATTTATAGAATTGTTTCATTTTCCATACTTAAAGAACAAATTTATATGTTCCTAGAGAAAAAGAATGCGTCTTGCCATTTATTCTGTTAGTATTTTAATCTTTTTAACATTTTAATCAAGCCACAAAATCCATTAATGTCAGGAGAAAAAAATGACGATTTAATTAAATTATTAAAGCAAAAGTGTTTGAAAATTTAGGTTCATTAAATTACATAAAGTGAGCAATTTCGTCATAATTAAAAATGAATTCAATTACAGTTAAAATGACTCTTACTATTGTGATAAGATTTAGACATTAATGCATCAGTGAAATGTAACTGGCAAAAATGAAACTAAATTGTTTTAAAGATTGCTTAGGTGCATTTTTTTAATTAATTCGATTTTCTTCTAATTTCAATACTGAAAAATTATAAACTGAAATTATATATTTGTAATATATATGACTTTCCCTTCCCCCTCACTTTCGGATGCAATAGTTTTGAAATTTTGAACATTTGCTTATTCTTGAGGATAACACACTATTTTAAAAAAAATTAAGTTTAATGATATTAATGTATTGATTCCATACTAATGGCATCATTTGTTCAAGATATAATTTATAACAAGATTTCATAGTATTTATTTTAGTTATAAATTAAGGATTAAAAAGAAATTTTCTTCGAAAAAGCTTTTTTAACTATTTTTGTTGTTTATTTTAATCTTAATTTTCAAAATATAAAAGAAAATTTTGGGGTCTTAAAAGTATTTCCCATAATAAGAATTATACCGAAGAAAATGTTAATTGGTAGATTAGGATATAAATAAATAAGAAGCATGAAACGCTGTCAAGATGCAAGATATAATTTAATTTTTTATTAATGTGCGAATAATAGTTATACATTACATTAAAATCCCTGGAAATTTTAGTACGTTCATTTTGCCTCCCCCCCCTTTAGACTTATAGAAAAGAAAAAAATATATCTTGTGCAATGTCAAAAGTCGATTAAAAATCCCATCATAAGAACCTTATTCATAAATGAATTTTGTATTAGCTGAAAAATGCACTTTGATGACAGAAATAACGTATGATATAAATGGATATTATTTTATTATTTTTTTCCATAAGGAAAAACAATGAAAAAGTTTTTATGATAATTCATTGCACTTCAAAAATTGTCTTGCTTTAAATTTAAAGACAGAATAATTTCACTTTTTTTCACGTATAATAATTAAAAGCTTAAACCCAAAATTTCAACGAATTTTCAAGTTTCTGATCTTGAATACGAAAATCAAATCTTTGAAATTATGTATGTGAATGCAAACTCAAAAATGCTTGGAGATAGATTAATAAAAATCCACTTTCACATACATTTAAAAGCGAAGCTCAAACATAATATACCTTCGATAAACGAAATGTATATTGTTTTTATTCTCGATCTTTAAAATGACTTATAGATCCTTTTCAAATATTGCTTTCAATCAAAAAAAGGCTTTCCAACATTTCGGATTTGCAAAGTATAAAAAGTAAGACTCGAAAAATAACCAGAGAAAGTAGTCTCCCGAAACTTTCTTGCATAATCTTTTTAAAAAAAAAAACACTTTTGTATTATTTGTAAAAAATACAAATAAAACAAATAAATTTGTAAAAATGCAAATACATTTACAAAAATACAAATACAACAAAAAAATGGTTATTTGTAAATAACAGTTGCGAAAAGGTTCATTTGCTCATGATGTTTAGGATTAATTTTTAAGATGCATATTTTTTAAAAAACTTTTATTTTGTCTTATTTTTATCAAAATTGATGATTTTTTAACCTAGCCGATAATTTAAAACTTAACGATCGGTAGTCACAAAATTTCATATGTTTAAGTTATTGCTTTTACATGCTTATGAAAATACAGATCGACAAATGGTAATCCCTTGACAAATGTGGCATAAAATTATATAATTTAGATATTAAATCTGAGAATAATTTTTATCCTTCTATTTCATTTTGTATTTATTAAGTCTCATATTCTGAAACCAGATTTCTAAATAGATTTATTTCAAAATTTTATAGAAATCTATAAGCTTGGAGTAAAAATGTTTCTTTAATCTAACAAAGGAGTTTGAGTTATCATATTGTAATATATTTTTGAGATTCATGGAAGTTTGGACCGTGAAAATTCGTTATCATCTCGAGTTCGAACTTTTTGACTATTACAATATTTTTTTCTTCTTATATTTCGTATACGAAAAAGATAAAAACTGCGCATTTATGACAATAAAGCTCATAAATTTTATGCGAGGAAGGAATAATAACTTTATTGCTGATGTAAAACCATTATATTAACCCACATAATATATGTATTGGAAATGTGTTTGAAAGTTTCAAAGAAACTATTCCATTTGATTTTAAACAATTATACATGAAGTTAAGCCAATCAAGAAATGTCCGACACACCATCTGATATGCTAACCCCTTTCCTGAGAAACATTGAATTTTCATTTCAGTTACAGAAAAAGTTAAATCTCTCATTCGTAATTACAAATTACACTAGATAATTATATTGAGTTGTATTGATTTCAATAATAAGCCAATCCTGAAAATTCAATATTCATTGCCTAGCCGATAATGTAATAACTTTTGTTTAATGAAACATTTTTAACATTTTAAACAAAATTCTGCTAATCATTTTATAAATTTATCTGTATTAATTTCTTCCAAAATATCCCAACATAAATAAACATGGAAACAAAAATATAACAATATAAACGATTAAACACACGCATTAAAATCTACAACTAAAAATAATATAAATGTATAATTTCGTTTGTTTTTCTAAAGTGTCCGAAATGTTAATCGTTATTATTATGGCACTGTTAATAAAAGCGACCAATAGAAATAGGAATATATAGACAAATAGATACATCTTACCCATTAGGCGGCGTCCTAGAGATTTCCTGGACTTGAATTTGTCTAAAAATGTAATATATTGATTTAAATTAAATTCTAGAATCTAAATATTTAAATATAATTTTATATAGATTGAAAATAAAAGATTCGATTAGTTTACAACATTTGATTTTAAATACATCAAACACACACATAAAAAAATTAATAGAATCGCTTGAAATAATCGGTCGAAATTCTCCTAAGCCTAACCTCAACTCTGTTGGGGGAAAAAATTGGAGCCTTGCCTATCTTTAGCGGGATTTGGCCTCGGCATTTTGGCGCGAAAGTTAGTTTTTAATTAATAAAAAATTAACCCCTAAATGAACCGGAATAAAAAGTAGCCTATGTTCTAATCCTGACTGTAATCTATCTTTGTGCTTGATTTCATCTGCTCATAATGTAGTGAGTGGCGAAAAAATGGTTTATAAAATCTTACTTTAAAAGGTATCGATTTACCACTGATCAACAAACTAACCTTTTTTTAAAAAAAATCCTGTGAGAACAGTTTTTTTTTTTTATTGGTCTAACTTTTTTTTTTGAAGTCTTAAAATGCATAGACAACAAATTGGCGATTTATCTCTTTGGAGACATCGATTTTTCTTTTGAGTCATCTGTCATTTTAAGGTTATTAGAAAATAATGCAGAAAGTTGTCACATTTAGCGATTCATCGCCAACTAAAGTTAAAGCTTGATTTGCAAATGATTCTTTCTCTGAATTCTTACGAATTATCTTAATTAATCTAAATCATTACCCAGTTTAAACTGGCCTTAAACAATTACAGGACTATCAGATTACGCATACGTCGATATTTAGAAAAACGATGATTTTTTTCATCTGAAAATCGAGCTCCTAAACCTTGTTCGCAAGCTAGAAAATTTGAAAAAAAAAAAGTTTTAAAAAAATTACCATTTTGTATATAGAAAGAGAGAAAAGATATAATCTCGTGATTGTTTCAAACCGGTTTAAACTGGTTAATAGCAAATTAAGACAAATAAGGACTTGGAAAAATAATGTTCTGACACGACCTTAATTTCCGATTAGGCATTTGAAAATATACGTTTTTAAAGATTGCTCTAATGTTAATTGCAACTAATCTGAAGTTCGAAATATTATATTTCACTGATTTCTACTCAAATGATTCCTATTAATGGAGGATTTTATGCACATCGAAATACTGCCTTTTATTTCGAAAATTCACAAATAGATCATAAAGTACATTCTTGTAGTAAATTTTGGCATATATTTCATATTTAATGATATTCCAGAAAAAGATGGGTTAAATACTGATAGAAAAAGGAAACAAAATACAAAATTATCATTCACTTTATTATCATAATCGGGTGAAGAGTATTAAATACAAATTAACTATGACGTATATGATTTAATGAATGCTTTAATTTAGGAAAAATTGCATTAATTAAAAATCCCCCGAGATAATCGTGGTGCTTATCCGGGGATTTCTGGGGTTGGCAATGAGATCATTTTCTATTGTATCCCGCTTTTTCGCAGTTTAGTGTGTTTATTTCTACGATTACATATTTTTTTGATATCATATCATTATCGTGCAACATATAGTATGTTCGAAAAATATTTGAACTTATTTGCAAACATTGCATCTAAATAGTGATTTTTAAAATTATGCAGTCAGAGGTTTAAAAAATGAAATTTATAGTGATTAATTAGAAGTTATGAAACTTGATACGAACCTAAAATAATATTTTAGGTTCGTATCAAGATTAAACTCCTTAACTGTCTTGTTTTTTCCATTATTAGTTAGATTGCACGTCGGTGCTACTGTTTTTCTGATTCTTAAGGTTTTATACATTATGTGTATTTTTTAATTGAATTATAGCTTTTTTGATAAAATTTCAGCTTTTAATTCGATACAATACGATGCACAAATTATTTTGACTAATTGTTCTCCATCTCTAATAGAATTAAGGTGGGTTCACACGATGCCAACTATTGCGCATAATAAAAAATCATGCCTGCTTCTAGAAAAATCAATTTATGACAATCGGACAATGGCAAATGGGACAACCGTTTGCAATTGTTCCAACGATCTAGTCTCAACTGTTCATACGAGGACAATACAGAGACAACGCTTGAGTGCAGTTTTTGGCCTCGCGTGAGCCCATCTTTATTGAAGATATATAGCCGAGCCACAGTGATACTTGCCCAGATAATGCAAATATTTAATAAAAGTAAATCATAGTAACATCTAGCAGATTTTTTTTCTTTTAATTCTCTCATTGCATTTCATTTGTGTTATCTGTATTTGTAAGTGTTAAAAATTTTCTTTTAGTAACAATCAATGTTAAAGGCCTTATCACACGGTGAAATTTCGTCAATACTTTCCCGTTTCTACCCTCAAGAACCGGGCAAGCAAGTTTTTCGTCACCGACAACTTTTTCTAACCAATTTGAAAATGCCTACGAAATATTGTCTGCAAAAGAAATTTAACCAATCATGTGAAACTTTGAAATGATATCACACAAGTGAAATCACTTTAGTTGTCGTTTGCTGACGGAAAGTGCCGACGATATTTCGATGTGTGATAAGGCCTTAAGGCGTTTACGTCTGTTATTATTTAAAACACAAAATCAAAGAATTTTTAGATATCCAAAGCCTTTTAAATTGTCTTCTCGTAACACTGTTATTCTCTTAAACTAAATTTTGATTCTTCAAGGAAAGTATTGAATCTAAAAACTAACTTTTTTCACCTGTTAATTATACATATTGCCGTATTATAGAGAGTGAGAGCTTCACGCAATCTCTATATGAGTGAAGTGTTGAAAAGATGAATATTGTTTATCCAAACACTTGAGTAGTAACTAATATATTAATTAAAATTCGAGTCTTAAAACAATGTGATGGAATAAATACTGTATTGTAAAAGTATTTATACTGATTTTTCTTACTAACATCATATAGAACAAATACAGCAGGCTTTTAGTTTAATCGATGTCTCGGAAGCAAAATTATAGCTATTTAGAGACCAACATCATAGTTTTGAACTACCGTCTGATGATGCGGACGACATACGAATTGATATTCCCTGTCCCCAAACTTCCGCATCGCATCAAAAGAAGAAAATATAAAAGCAGGCGGAGCCGCCAGTAAAGCGATCAATATTAAAATAAATTTAGTGCTATTTAGAAATGATTTATTTAGAGAATTTTTGTAACGCTATTTGTGAGCTCAGAGAAATTCGAAATGAAAAGGGGTAAATATTTTGTAAATTAGAAAATTTCATTTCACATCTTGTAATGAAAAGAAATAAAAAAAAAATTCTTTAAGGAAAAAATGATTTAAAAAAAAATCACAATTAAAATATCTAGGCAAAGAGAGGGGGGAAAACCTTGACAAATAATTAAACCTATTAAATATAAACTGTAACTTATTATTAAATGCATTATTTGAAATGGATATCGCTGAAAGAAATAAGTAGTAACTTTCCAGAATGGCTGCATTTCGGAATTAATGAAATAGGATAAAATTTTGGGGAACTATGCAAAATATTAATAATAATAATATAGTATCTCATTAAGATATACCTGACTGAAAAACAAAATAAAAATTAATTTACATTTAATTTTCAAATGCATGTAAAAAAACTAAGTTCTATTTAATATAAGCGAAGAAAATCTAAAATTAAACAGATTAAAAATTATTTAGCTTATTACTATAATTTATAAGTAACATGTTAAAATATCTTACCTGGAAAAATTGATCGCTTATACATTTCCCACGTGGTTCTCGTTCAAACGTAAACAAAGTTGCCTACTAACGCACTCTCAAGGCTTCGTCGATCAAAAGAAATTAGAAAAACGCGGGATAGCGAAGGCCAGGAAGTAAACAAATGATAGTTGCCAATCCCATTATCGAAATACTAGTAACTAGTAAAGTGATTTATTTATTTTTTGTAAAATAAAGAGAAATTTAGCTAAAATGATCAAACAAAGAATAATTGAAACACAGTACCATACGGTTGACCCGAAAGGTATTTGAATACATTATTAATAAGTTCTTCAACATTAACATTAACGATTACATTTTTTAAATACATTTACCTTTCTTCAAATCTATATAAATAAAATTCTACTAAATTTCATATTTAAAAATTTGTTCTTAGAATACGAGAGTATTTTATACCTTTATTAAAAGTATAAATTAAATTACCTTTACTAAAAGAAAAACAATTTCTCAAAAAGAACGGCTTCAATGATAGCAAACACTTAAGCCTAACTTGTTCAAATTCAATGCGTCGCTCTATTTCATTTTTGGATTGTGCTTCACTAGAAAGAAAAAAAAGAAAAAAAGAATGACTACACTGAAATAAGTAGAATAAAACGATGATAGTTTGTTCTAATGAAGCAATCAATATCTAAATTTATGTTATGCTTGACTTTCGAGCATCACGCCGTTTATTGTATTATGTACGGAAGTATGTTCTCGTTGATACGAAGCAATCTCTCCCAATCAATTTGTTTGGGACATTATGCGGGAGCTCTTAGTCTTTTTAGACTAATTAATTTTGATATGGAGTTTAACAATATGCTAGTCATATGACTGTGATGTTCTTAATGATTCAATTGTAATACAATAAACAATTTATGAATATGATGTCTCTAATAAAACAAAGATATTGCATTATTATTGCATAAAGCATTCTAAAATTTTTATTTTAAAATGTTGTTTATATTGTGAAAAATCTATTAGCCTTGAGCCATTCATTTGCTTCATATACACTTTCATAGTGTAACGCTATCTATTTGTCTTCAAATTCCTGAATACTGATCGATGACAGCATGCTGATAGATATATTTACTTTTATAGCACTTTTTTGCGCAAAATACTGGGTGCTTTTATTTTTCTTAAAGTTTTCATACTTTCAATAAATCGGAGAGAGTGATCCCCTCGAAACATTCATTAAAAGTCTTATCTCCCCCTTATATACGATTGTGAACCCAGTCACAGTCGCGAAAACCTTGAATGGTATTGACAAACAGTAGTCATTTCGCCGAGAATCCACTAGTTTTTACCGCATATGTTGTGAGAATATATGTATTGGACGTCTTGATTGAAAGAAAAATTTGACATGCAACTACAGACGTAATAGCCAGATTATTTATCAAATTTCATCGATTTGAGCCATTGCATTTATGAGTTATTATGTATATATGATCAACAGACGGCCAACCTTTTGACAAATTTGGTTTCAATTTTTATTCGAAATTACATCTTAAATGCTAAACATGCGAACCATATTTTTACACACTTTACTTTTTCTAATTATCCGAGTTTATTTGCATTCGGAAGAGCCAAGAAATTAGACTTTGCGTGAATGTATTTTATTCAAACCTTGACAGAAATCTGTAAATTTGGCTGTAAATCTGTAGAAAAGAATAGCAAACTTTTATCATCTAGCTTAAAACATTTTTTAGATATTGACAGAGAATCATAATGCTAAAAGTGTTTTTCGAAATCACGTATGCCCAAAACGTAAAAATTTGTCTAAATTTCGAGTTCGAACTTTTTGATATTAATAATTTCTCTATATTTCGTATAAGAATTTTTTTAAAAAAAGTCATAATCTGGGTTGGAAAAGGGGAATCATCACATTATATTAATTAATAAATACGTAGCAAACATATACATTTTTATTTTTCAATGGGAGTTTTTTGAAAAAATTGTTATTAGAGCAAATGACAATTATTTGCATAATTTATTTTGTAATGGTGCAATTTATAGAGTTTTTAAAGATTCTACAACTTATGCTCTATGCTAATTTTCTCTATATCTGTTTGAAAAAATGCTTCATATAAGCGAGAAATTTGAAATGAAGATCCTTTAATAATAATAATAATATATATATATTATCACATAATATTATATAATAAAATAAGCATAGTTTCGTATATTTTAGAATAAATAAATGCGAAATAAATTACCAAGAAGAATCAAGGTAATTTCTGTTTTTTTTTTCTTTCTCTTCTCTTTATTTCTCACTTTTTTTATTTATTTTTTTTTTTTACATGTGAAAACATGATGCTGTTTTAGTTTGAGGTTTTTGAAGCCTAAAAATGCGTAAGCAGCAGTTGAAGCATCAAAATACATGGACAACAAATGGTTAAAGCCTCAAAATGCGTAGGCAATAAATGGGCGATTTGTTATTGGTGAAAATATAACAGCACAAAATGGATTTTTACATCATATTGAAGCTAAAAAAATAATCGTTTCAATGATGCTTAAGCTTTAAAGGCAATTCAATTCTGTAAATTAAATTTCTGTTTTTAATAAATTTTCAAAAACATAATTTATGTTTTTTAACAATTCATTTCGCATGAAATTTAAAAAAATGTAATTCTCAGGAGCACCGCAAAAAAACTAGCTTTTATTAGCTACATTTACACATTGTTGCTTGTTGTCATCACTTGTTGTCATTTAGGGTTATTAAAAAACAATGTAGAAGGTTTCACATTTAGCAATTTATCGCCAATTAAAGTTAAGACTTCATTTGCAAATGATTCATTCTCTAAATTCTTACGAATTGTCTTAATTAATTTAAATCCTTAACAAGTTTAAAACCGGCTTGAAACAATCAAGAGGCAATTGGATTACGCATGTGTCTATATCTAAAAAAACTTTTTCCCCCATCTTAAAATCGGACGAGCTTAAAAACTTTGTTTACCATCTAGAAAAATTGAAAATGAAACTTTAAAAACATTATCATTATATACAGTGGTTCAAACTTTCAAGAGTACACCTTACTTTTCCTTGATAAATCCGTCTTTCAATATAAATAACACAATGCAGAGAAGTGCAAACGTGCATTTATTTTTACACATAGAAAATAGTATAATTTTAAGTAAAAAATAAAGAATAATCAACGAATAACCTCTAAATTGAAAATTTTCAGAATCATTTTAAATAAACATATGCAGATTTTTGCACCATTAAAATATGGAATTTTTCTAATATCTCGCATAGAAAGAAAATGTCAGTATTTAGTTGCATGTCTTTTGGCTTTTATAATGGCTCCTAAACGTGGTACCAATTCGATCAATTTTTGGAGTAATCTGAAGTTTGTTTTACCTCATTCTACTTTCAACAATATTTTAAACGGGATTAGTCTCTAATTTTGTGTTTTTGAACCCTTATTTAAAGTGTGACCCATGGATACTCAACAATGGTATTGATGTCTGAGTACTGTGTCGGTATGTATAACGGCTGTTTGCATTGCAAAAGATACCATATTTTGAAGCTACGTGCAGTATGTTTAAGTTCGTTGCCCTGCAGAAAAAAAAAAATCATTTAAATCCCAATTTTTAGCACTCTTTCCTTTAGATTGCTGCAACCATATGGTTAATCTAAATTGCTATAGAAGTTTCTCAAATCATAGTGCAAATGTTGAAACTATTCTAAATGTAATCAGAGAAGCTCGATATTAACGTCGAATTGATAGAGAGAAACCGTTCATCAGCTTGCAAATCCAGAAAAAGCTTTTAAAGTTTACAAAAACACATCAATTGAAGATTGATGAGTTTTGGAAGAAAGTTATATTTAGTAATGTAAGAAAATTCAACATTTTTGGTAGTGGCACCATATAGAGAAAACCTAATGCAGCTTTGGATTTTTTTAAAAATACGTCCTTCATTTAAACATGGTGGTAACTTCATCACTATTATTGACTTCAACCGGGATAGAAAATTTAGTTTTTATAAATGGCGTAATAAACCATATGATTTACTGGGATATACTTCGTTGAAATTTTTTAAAAGAAGTGCTAAAATTATCAATTTAGATAGAAATTTCATTTTCATGCTTAACGACGACCGCAAACAAAATGCACGTAGCATCAAAATTTGTTGTCTTTTTCATTATAAACCATTACAAAAAACAAAAAAAAAACTTGCAATTAAATATTTATACTTTCTTTCTATGTGAGATATTGCAAAAATTTCATTGGTATATTCTCAATTTTTTGAGGCAAAAATATGCATATGTTTATTTAAAATGCTTCTGAAACTTTAAAATTTTGTCGTTGATTATTTTTTTTATTTTTATTTCAAATTAAATCATTTATTATGTGTACAAACAGAAACTTGTTTATTCTTCCCGGTAATGTGTTATGAATGTTGAAAGTCAGATTCATCAACAAAAAGTAAGGTGTACTCTCCATTGTACACCTTTGTGTGTGAGAAGGAGACCGATAGAGAAGTCTCGTAATTGTTTCGAACCGGTTTCAACTGGTTAATGACTTAAATTAATTAAGACAAATAATGACTTAAAGATAATAATGTTCTTACATGAGGAGCTTGAAATTTGCGATCGTAGATTTCATTTTAATTTTTTAAAAATTATTATGAAATTTTAATCATGAAATATAGTAAATATCCATAAAATAAACATCCATTTTGAAGCACTGATTGTAATAGTATCGTTAACAAATGGAAATCATTGGGCAAAATTTTTGAACAAATGGACTCTTTTTCTCTGTCATTTCATCAACCCTAAAATAAATCATAAGATCTATATATACTTCATTTATTGATATTTGAATATCAAAAAATGGTTTGATTCAGGAAGTGTTGGCAATTCTTAAAATATATAAACAGTACAAAGTAAACATTTTTAAATATAGTAAACAGTCTTACTTAAAATATTGCATTTTTATGAATAATTATTAATCTAAATGCTATTTTTAATATATTTCAGGTCCATTTAAATGCTCCAAATTAAATTAATTAGGTATAACCAATTGATAAATTTCAATTTCAATTATTATTTTATATGCTATTCAGTATGAAAATTCAAATTACCAACTAAGAATAATCTTAATCTTTTCAAGTTATTATAACAACAGACTAATTCGGAAATGGATGAACTATCATTATTTTCCAAATCTAGAAGTAAATGATGATAAAAAGATTTTGTATGTAAATTTTTGGTTTTTGTATTATTACTTGATTTTTTTTCTTTTGCTCTTTAAGAATAGGTTTTCATTATTTTGAATCGACGTCTTTGGTATCTAGTTATATATCCAACCGGGATAAGGCGCGTTTCAAATATACACAATCAAAAATAAGGAGCATTTTATATTTATTTATTTATTTACTTGCATTTATTTTGTTTTCTCGTTTTTACTTTTATTTTTATTTTAATTGTTATGTTAATCCAGGTAATGTTTTGAACTAGTGTATGAATTTATTTATTATAATAATTTGTTTCTTGATATTTTCCCTTTCCTCTTGGTGCCGCACTTGATAATTTATGTGTATGATCCCAACTTAAAAACGCAAAGATTGTTCTCCTTCAAATACCAAGTAGTTGTTCCACAAAAGAAAAAAGATGATACAAATCCAGTATTCTGTTAAAATTTCGAAATTCCTTATCTATAAAAAAATTTATGTATATTATATTTATATTTATTTCATGCAATTTTAAAAACTTGCATCAATCCCTACTCATAAATTCTTTTTTAAAAAGCGCTTCTTAACGTTCCTTTTCATTCACTTCCATACCAAACAGATCAGGAGTGATTTACGCTTAAAAACGGAGATGTTATGTGGCATGGTATAATTTTTTAAAAATTCATTAGATATTGCGTCAGAATCAAGATACTGTTCCAAAAGTCTTAATTTGCAATAAAAAAATATTAATTTTATCCAGAATCATTATTATTTTCATATTAATCTTTCCACTAAATTCTTTCTGAAAAAAATATTTTCAAAAACTCGCAAATGAATGATCAAAGACTTCCTTGAAAATCCTATCTTTATAACTGAAATCAGTCGGGATATATTAAAATCAAAATAGAAACCCCTCCTCCTCCAAAAAAATGTCTACTTTCTCTTATAAAAAGTATTCTAAGAAAAAGTATTATAAGTCTTAAAAAAAATTCGAACTCGAGATTTTGACGAATCTTTTTCCAAATCTTATGTGAATTAAAAAAAAATTGGAATTATATCTTTTTATATGAAAATAACTGGAAAAAAAAGAAAGAAATACTGAACTTGGACAGGTACTTTGGTATATAGTTTTTACATAACATTTGTAGGATATCTTTCAAATTTTGAATTACGTTTATTTTCAATAAGTCTGTCTATCCGAACACAAATAAACATATTTCAAAACTTAAAGAATTGGATAGATAGATAAACTTTGGCTCATAGATTTAGTTTCTATACAACAGGTCCTATTTGGAACTAAATCTGCCAAGAAGTTGACTATTTGCTTGTTAGTACTTCTGCAAGCATGGACACTTGATAGTTAAAAAGCAGAACTTGTGGAAACAAAATTGGAATTTTAAAATCTAATTTTAAACTACATTTCTCAAAAAGCTGATTGACCATCTATTTAATACATATAAACGCTATGTCTTAAAAACATCAAATTTAAATAATTGAAAACTGGTAACTTGTTATGACTACCATTATGATTCTAGGTCAAATTTTGGTTTCAATCGGTCGGAATAAAGATGCTTAAAATACATAATTTTCTGCAACTTGGGAATCACCCCGCATGTGAGCAATTAATAGAAAAAAATTAAAAATCGCACGTTGAATTCACTGTAGGATTCACTAGATTAAATCCGAAGACTGAATGTTCGCAACTACTGCTTGGCCAATTAGCGTGCAATTAATGCACAAGTACCACCTTTCAGCTCTATAGCATGAAGCACACAACCTCCATGTGCAAAAATAAAAATCTGAGCAGTCATGGCATATAAGACCTTTCTTAAGGTCTCTAAATTTATGAGGTAGAATTAAGACAACAGCTTCATTAGGGAATGCAAGAAAGTTTTGGAGAAACTATAACTGCTGTTTGAACATATCAGGTTTGAAAAAAGACACGGAAATCGATTTCTATAAGGCAATAAAATGCAAATTGCATAAATTCATTAATATCGATAAACACAATTTTAAATTATTTGAACAAGTACAGATTTTTAAAAAAAATTACCATACAATAAAAGTAAAATGAGTTGTAATAAACAGCTGTTCTTTTTATTCCGTCTATTTCTCATGCAAGATGACTGATGATAAAATAATATTGGCATTTAATACAGAAAGGTTTCAAGTACATATATAAAGTCAAGCAGAAAACTAATGTTTATAAAGAAATAAAATAAAAATTGCATTAAGAAATCCATAACGATAAGAAAGGCATTAATTTACTTTAATTTTTTTTTTTTATTTTTCTTATTTCATTACTTCATAAAAATATAATGGATTGGAATAAATAATTTTTATTTTATTGATTTTACACGCGTCATGACTGGTGATAAAATGATGCCACATTTACAGTGGAAAGCCATAGAGTATGCAAATAAAACCTCGCAGTAAATTATATATTGATTTATGGGACAAGACAGTTAAGTAATCAATAATGATGAATCGCTTTTATCTATGTTTTCTGAAACAGCCCGTATTTCAGTGTAAAATTCGATTACTTCATTTATTAAATGGTTTCATCTTGATCATGTGCTTCAGGACAACGAAGCAGTGGTAGGCTGAGGAACACTTTTAGTGAAATGAAATCCAAATAGAATTCTTCATTCTGAAAAATATTGTCAATATCAGTATAAAAGTGCATATTAAAAATATCCAAATCTTTTTAAAATATTCGAGGCAAATTTCTCTGTAATCTAAAACATTAAAAACTAATCTAACTGCTTCTACACCTTGAAGATTGTTATGAAGTGGAATTTTAAGAACTGTATTTTTATACATATTAAATGGTGATAATTTGAAAAAATTATGATTCTATCTCAAAAATTATATTTTATTGAAATTTTGTGAAAATCCATTTTAAGTTGTAAAGTCAAATATAAATGTACCCTGTTTTCCTAAGGATGGAAGATCCTTCTTGATAATCATTATTATCATACGATAGTCTTTATTTCTATACTTTAAAAGAATCAACTTCTGATTTCTATCTAATATCATCAAAATTTATTAGCATATATTTTCTTAAAAATTTATGCTCAACACTATAGTAATGATTCCAATCATAGAGCGATTTTAATAATATTATGTATTGAAAATCATTTATACACATTCTTAGTTAAATAAATATCTTGCTTTTATAGGATTTATAGACAGTTTTATCAAATGTGTTTTGTTAATAGAGAAAACGATTTTCAAATGATTTCCGAAAGCAATCCTGTTTAACATTCAATCAGATGACAATTTTGCTCTGGTGCCAAATGAAATATATATATATATATATATACATTATTCAAACAGAAAAGGGTTAATTGATTTTTAAAAATCAGTATAATACTCTGTATAATGTTTTCTGGTTTTTCTTCTGCTTAGCTTAGTAATGACTTAAAATATTAGCAATTTAAAGAGTTATTTTCATTCAAAATTCTTTTTTGCATGTTATTGAAAATGTTAGTTCTTCCAGAATAAAAGTAATACATGTATGAAGCTTTATTTTAAGTGTTATGAACTTACTACACTTTATAAATATGTTTTATATAAATCCTTTTTCTACAATTTGTGATTTTTGATTGACTTTGAAAAACTGAAAACTCTTTACAAAGTCTTATGAAACTGAGCAATTTTCGGCGATTTGAAAGTTTTTTTTCGAAGCTTTAGTTCTTAGAAAATCAAGTCATGTGCCCAATCTATAAATTTGTTTTTCTCTTATTGAAATGCGCATTAATTTTTCCTTTAAGCGCGCCTCTAAAATTTGGAAAAAAGTCGCTAATGTTTAACCTCACGAATATGCTATTAAATACTGTGATGCCATCCATTTTTGTTGTTACAACGATGTCTCTTTTCAGGGAAACAGACAATTATTTTTTATATTTAAGCATGCAATTATATTTTTTCGTTAATTTTATATATCGCTTGTTTCTTAGCTTTAAATTGAATAATTTGAAAGGCATCGTTGAACATCTCAATCAAAATAAAATGAATGAAGAATGTCAGAACACAAAATGGCTGATGTCTGTTGCACTTGTATTTATTTCTGGTGAAATTCTGCTGCTCATTTACAAATACATAAAGGGAGAATATATCGATATGTCAGTTTTATTTTTTGGATATACTTTCCCAAATAAACTGTGTAATAATTTTGTGGATGTCATCTATAACGTTTCTCTTGTTGTATTTCAGTTATATCCAGTAATAGCATTTGCAATGTACTACATCAATATTTGTAGCGATATAAAATGCATAATTATCCGATTCTCCAAAACTCTTGTAATAAAAGATAAAACTGATTTTGAAGCTCTTCTAAAATCTTACATTGCAATTAAATCAGTTGTGGATGATATTGATGAAGAAACCGGCTTTCATGTTTTCGCAACAATCACAAATATTTTTTTCGAAATGAGCTTTTTAATGTATACTCTACTAAATCAACAGATGTTTGCGACAAATTTAAGACAACAGCTATTGTTTTGCCGTTTTGCCGTGACTTTTAGTCTTCTCGTTGCTATGATGATATCAGCAGCGATGGTAGAGGAGACATCACAGACAATTTGTTTTAAAGCTATGGAGATTTCAGAAAATCGAACAATATCGCCATTTGCTCAGCATCGATTCATCACATATGCCGACAAAGGAATTCATTTAACTGTTTGGAAAATTGTTCAGATAAAAAAGAGCCTTATTTTTGGAATAACTGGAAATATTTTAACTTATACTTTGCTATTTTACAGTATAACCAGTTAAAAATTCAAGTTGAAAATACAGTAGATGATAGGTTAACCAACTGTATAAGGATTATGAGCTAAGTGAAAGCAAATATAATCACAATAAATTTCATGACAGAAGTTTGAAAACTAACACATTTGCGACAGTTTATAGACAAACATCTGAAAGAATTGTATTAATTAATATTCTTCTACAGTTTCCTTTTAATTTACTTATGGTAAGTTTCTAGAAAATTTATTTTAGTATATCTGGTCCTCATTATAGATAAATTTTTTATTTAGATTAAAATTATATTTCTTAACCCATTGCATCATATGAAAAAAAGGCCCATATCACGGAAACATTTTTATTTCATATTTAGGCGTAAAATTGTATAAAAGTAGAAAAAAATCATTTTTGAACATTATTTGTTAGTAATTTTTTTCAGAGTGTTAAAATTTGAAATGTGGGATGCATATAGGTATATAATATGAATATAGTATATATCATATTATATGCATAGCATGTAATATGATGCAGTGTATATATACTATCCAGTGATAGTGACCAGGAAAATTGAGCGTATATATACGCTAATGATGCAAATGGGTTAAATAGCGGCCTGATGTAGTGTCTCCTCTCTTACAGAGTGAAGTTATAGTGAACGTTAATGAAGCTTTTTCATAAAATGGGACATTTTTCCATTAGGATGCTTCGATCGTATCTGTTCCAAAGAGAAATAAATTTACCCACAAAGAAGTTCAAAAGAATGGAAAGAAAATTTGTGGAACATATATTGAAATTCCTTTGAATTTCTAGAGTAAAGAAGACTGAAAATTTGAAAAAAATTTCGTAAACTGATAGAGAACAAAGTTTCTTCAATTGATTGATAAGCTAATGATCCCTAAGGATTTCACTTTCCATGTTAATTAAACTATAACAGATATAATTACAACATCAAGAGTGATATATTGGCCTCACCAGAACTGATAAGCATAACAATTAAGACGATTTTCAATTAATCCAGATGTACAAGAAACAATAATAAAATTGCTTATTTTCAAATTTTTTTTCCGTTAGAATTGTCAGGTGATTTTTCTCCAAGTATTTGAAGATATTGACAATCTCATAGGTTGTTGATTGTTCGAAATAGAACTCGGGACCTTTTGATTAGAAGCCTCGTAACATAACCACTAGACAAAAGCAATTTCCCATGTCCAGCAGATGTTATTTGGTTTATGAACTTACCACCACATTACTCCCCCTCCATTGAGTCTGAGATGAGACGAACGATTTTATTGCACCAAGTGTGTTTTGGCGGGCGACGAACGTTTATTATGGCCACTTTTGCTTCCTCGAAGGTTGCATTTGAAATTTGAAGGTTCATTAACCGAGGTCATAAATGTCATAAGTTGGTGGTGACTCGGAATAGATCCCGGAAATTTTGGGTTTGAAGCCTCATAACACAACCACTAGAAAAAAGCAATTGCTCATGCCCAAGTAGATGTTATTTGGCTTATGAACTTATCACAATAATAAAGCTCATCTTCAGGGGTATAAGCAACAATTACTCAAGGATAAAAGAAGATCAGGAATCTGTAATCCAAGACCTTGAAAAAAGTCATGACAAACAGTTATACTTCTATATATTTGTTAGAAGATGGTGCATTGAATAATTACAAGCCATGAATGTGATTATTGTCTTATCGTAAATACCATATCACTACATCAGCCACATTGTAATTATTTCGCTCTGCCAACTTATGCTGGCTTAATAACTTTTTTTCTGTGAAAATAAGATTTTTCTATCTTCATACATTTGTGAATGATTAATCGTCAAAGTTGCTTCGGTTTTTTAAAATCTCTCTCTCTGAGTATATATATCTATGTTAATAATTAACTTTACTTCCAAGTCAACAATATACTTTAAGTAAATAAATAAATTTGTATTTCTAATTCTATTATTGCTGTTTTAATCCTTTTTGCAGTCTAAATTTTTTTAAAATTCCCCGAATCAGATTTTAAATATCGTTTTCGCGTAATCTGAAATTCATGTGTGACACAATTCTTAATGAATACTATCACAACTTGTCTGTCTGTCTAGTCTGACTTTCAAAATGCCAAATAAATTTTTTTTCAAAGTACTGAGAACTAAAAATGAAAATAATAGTAAAAAAGAAAAAAATATATCAATGAACTACTTATAAGCATTTTGGAGCTACTTTCAGATTATTAGACACTTTTAAGGATTTCCACATAATAAAGCATTGTTCATGTTACACTTTGAAGTAAAGAATTGCTTGTGAATTTCATGGCCCTTAATTGCTTACCGTTTTTAATTTTCAATTAAATCATATCAAAATTACTCCCCTATCAATTGTTTACCATTTTTAATCTTCAATTTACATCCCTTTTGAGGTAGATTCCTTATAGTAAGACTGCATGATACAGTGGTTCTCGTGATAGAATTTCGGAAAATTCCTGCAGTTTTTCATTGATAGGGTTCCTAGAAGCTAAATCCACTCCCAATTTAAAAATTTACACACACAAGCACGCAGAACATATACATAAAACTTTATACACATAACATTTTATGGAATCAAATTACCTTAACTCCCATAAGGGATATACAGTCGAAGGGCTGGATTATGTTCTGTTCAACAATGGGCATTAGAATTAACTTCAATTCCCTGCTCCATGTTGTCGAGGTGAGGCGAATAGGTCAGTAATTTTGATAGGATTACATCACACATATGAACTAAAAATCATAATTCAAGAAAGACAACGAGTAACTTAATTAGTCAGACGGTTGTAATAGTTAACAGCATTGTCATACGATGTCATAAGTTTGACTTATACGCAATATATAAAATAAACCTAAGACGATTAAAATGACATTACTTTAATGCATATTCCAATTTGACGGTCTAAAATACTTTGTAAAGGGAACTGTATGCATCCAGTTATGCGTAAGAGATTTAATTGAACTAAAATACAAATATTCCCCTAAATTACTAGATGCCAAAGAAGACTATTTAAAAATATTTTTAAAATTCCTTGAGTATTTCAAGATGGAATCCTCTATAAATATTGATGCAACAATATCTTCAATCAAATTCCTCTTGATGTGTTCGAACGAAGTCATGGAAGATTTATATACAGAAAAACATTGAAATTTACATCCAAGATCTTGTAAGTTTTTAATTATATAAACTTCGCAATTAGCAATCAAACCATCATCGCTTATTCCGACAACAAATATCCTTTTCAGGTCACCACATAGTAATGGCAGTTCCTCCTGAAGTGCTCATATTCGCATTTCGATTATACTTAATTTTCTACAAATAATTCACATACAAATTTATTTATCAGCTATTGAATTTTTATGAATCTATAACGTTTGTTATCCATAAATGATTCATTGGCAAAATTAAAAATAGCTTATTAACATTTTTCAAGCTCTTCTCTGCCAAGATTCCATTTAATTCTAGGACTTGTTAGAAGTATACTCCTAGCATTGCACACGAGTTGTCAAAAACCACGGCTTTCAGATGATTCATTAAAATTTGTCAAAGTATGTTAGGTCAGGTATCAGTGCTAAGCTGCTAAAAAAATATGTTTGGGTTTTGAAATTCTGTTTGTGCCATCTACAGTGCGAAGATAATAAAACTAAAACTGCATTTCCAATTCATATTGAACAACTTATTACTTCTAGAAGTAAGTGGACTGAAATTTTATGAATATTAATTATAAAAAATTTGTGCTCATGTCTTCTAAACTTAATGGCCTATTTATTGGATAAGTTAATAATGAACATTGCGGTGTCAGCAAGGAACGAGCAGAGGCACTTTGCCTCAAGTGACGAAACTTTCCAAAAGTCAGACATGACGTGCTCGTCATTTAATCTAAGTTAAAATTCTAAGATATACGTTCCAGAACAGCTCTCATACTATTTCAAATAAAAACGTGAACATTATTTGATTTCGCAAGTTTTTAAGACATATAGATCAACATCAAATTAGAAGTTTATGTTACTAAAAACGTATAATTTTTACAAATCCTTTCCAGTATAAAATTTTGTTACACATTATGAAGTAAACAATGAAATCGAAATAAACGTTCTTTAAGGAAATTTTCTTTTTAATGCTTTAACATTCAAGCACTTTTCAAGCGACATTTCATTGAAAGACACGGACTCTTCCAAGTTGAAGGTCAGTTACTCCCCTTCTTTCTAAGTAATAATGTGTCATCACTCTACTTTGAGTAATTGCTTTGAGGTTCTTCGACATTTACTTTCAGCCTGATAATTTTATTCTAGAGTATTTACATTTGTGTGTGTGTGAATCGTTTCGTTCATAAATTTTTTGTAATAGTTTTTTTTTAAATTTCAAAATTTTTAATTTGAAATTTTTTTATAATATAATTTAGAAATTAATTTTTTACATTTTTATATTAAAAATCCAATTTTTTTTTTTTTTTTTTTTTTTTTTTTAAGGTTTTAAACCACGGAGATAAAAATTGGAATTAATATCAATTTTAAAAGTATCTTAATTTTTAATCTAATCTTCAATAATTTTTTCGAATAACAATACTTATTTTTTCCTTTTTTTTCCAACATGAAATAAAACATCGTTATTAAATTTAAAAAAACAGTGATATATGGCATACATAGTACACAGAGTATCCCAAAAAAATTGAAACGCTCTCTAATTCCTTACCTATTAGAGATAAGTGGTCAAAGTTGCACAGTAGGTCAAAATATGTCATGAAATAAAATCAAGTCAATTTAAAAAAAAAAAATTCAGTCATTTTCCAAAAGTTATATTTTTTAAATTTTTGTGAAAAACTAGGCTTTATTTTTTTAAGCAACATCATTATAAATAACCGCATACTCTTATCTTTAAAACTAAATACGTTATATTTAACTGAAAATTGAGCGCCCTGCATAGACGCCATATACCAATACCGAATTAAAATTTCTGATATATTAAAAAAAGATAATATGTATATACAATAAAACTCTTTTTGCCTGTTTAGGGCATATTCGCAACATCTTCATGAACGTTCAAGATTTAAAAAAAATATATATTTAGACTGCCATTTCTATTTGTAAAAATTAAAATTCTATATAAATAATGCAAGTAATTTATTTTCAAATTTTTCAAAACGACATTCTAACTAATTCACAAGCGATTTATTTTCTTTTATTTAACTGTAATTTAGTCTCTTCAGATATTCATGTTGTAATATTTTTAAAAAACTGCACAGTGAAATACAGATGATTTATTTTTCAGTTTTCTTATTTATTTTCAGAATTATTTCTTTTCAGAGCAATTCATCCAAACTTTTATTTAACATATTAAAAAAAAATGGAAATTATTCAGACTGTTTAATTTCATGTTGTCAAATTAAGGACATACTAAAACTGGTTGTGCATTATAAAATTAGGTAAAATCCTATTTTAGCCCACCTCTGGCGACTTTTTCAAAATCTCGCCAAATCGAAAGTATTTGAATGAAAAGGTTAAGAAAAAAGAATTCTTACCTTTCGCCAAAAAATTCTTATTATTCGTCAAAGGTGGGCTAAAATAAGTTCGACCCTAAAATTTATAACAAATGATGAACTCTTTGAATTAGCAATAATTTATTCTATGTGCAATAAAAATAATCTAGAAACTTCAAAGGAATTTGGACGGCCAAATCCGAATTTGTCTAAAATTTGGCATACATTTGTTTATCAGATGATGTGACAGTTAAAAATTATTTGTTTATTTCAACTGAAACCTGGCATGGGGATAATGGCTCGTACAATGAAGACAAAGAAACTTGCATTATTGCATACTTTTTTTGCCATAGCATTCGAAAAATAGACGAAATCAGAGGACTACCTAGTGTCTCAATTGAATACTTGAAAATTAAATTGGCATTCATTTTGCAATCATGGACTTCAAACACTCCATCCATCTGATTTT
Source organism: Argiope trifasciata (assembly GCA_026543055.1). Classification (NCBI taxonomy): domain Eukaryota; kingdom Metazoa; phylum Arthropoda; class Arachnida; order Araneae; family Araneidae; genus Argiope; species Argiope trifasciata. The sequence goes on from JAPMOQ010031664.1 coordinate 1,669,074, forward strand.
GACCAGCAGTTAGTATGCTGCAACTAGATGTTAGTCCAACAAGAAACAAATTCGAACTTTCTTAAGAACGTTATATGGACTGATGAATGTTTGTTTACGGAAAATGGGGAAATAAATATACACACCGATCATTATTGAAGTAATACAAAATAATTTTTTGTGCAATAAATGCATTACCAAATGAAGTTTTCTGTATCCGAGTAGTGAGGAATTTGGAAAATGATCAGTCCTATGTTTTATGAAGATATGCTTACAGTCCCAAAATATATGCAGCTTATTTTAAAGGACAGATTAACAAAGTTTGTATATAATACATTATTATCATTAGTAGAAAGTATGTAGCTCAATAAAATGGAGCGCCTGCACATAAGGCTATAAATATGGCAAATTGGTAAACTTTTACAGGCAATGGATTGGTTTGAAAAGAATCACCGAATTGATTCCTTGATCTAACATCAAACAATTTTTATTTTGGGGGACGGCATCGAGCACTGTTTATTAATACTCATTCCCTAAACTTATCTGATTTTAAACAAAAGATGAAACAACAATATTTCTGAAGAATAATACAGAATTTTATTGGAAATAAGTATTAATTTTCTAATGTTTTAACATTAGAAAATTAATACTTATTAGAGTTTACCATTACTCTAGACTTAACCATTTTGCAATACAAAGAACAGAAAACCCCCACAGAGTGTAATTTTAAACTACACTACAACACCATGAACATCATACTCCATTTCATCATACAGTGGTCCATTAAAATATTAAAAGCATGATTTTATTATTATGATGGGGAAATTTATACAATGAAAGGTATCTATACATATAGTATGTCTTCATAATGCAACAATTTTTAACAATATGATGACAGAGATGCCTTTCTATCACTAAGTTTTTCTAACCCTCTTGCGCTGAGGGGCAACAACAGGAGAAGGCTCAGGAGGAGAAGAACCACCATCTTCATCAGAGCTTTCACGGTCTTCAGAACCAGTATCTTCACTTTCCAGCAAGTAATATCGACGTTTTAAAGGGAGATTTGTGCGTTCAAATTTTGCAATAGTTTCTAAATCATTATTTGCAATTGCCTCATCTAAACTTGCAACTAAAAGGGAAGAAGAAGATTTACTACATAAGATTCAATACTTATTACAAAAACTATTACACTTTTATTAAATATTTTTTAATTGCATTGTACTAGTAAAAGTATATTCTAAAATTAAATTTTACACACTTGCATAAAAGGTTATCTTTCCCACTTCTATATAAATAAAGTTGCAGGCTACTTTATTTTACCTCATACAAACTCATCATGAAAAATAGATGCTTTAAAATATTTACTCACAGGATAACATAAAAAAAGTAATTTAATGAATGCAGCAAATGCAATTTCTTTATATAAAAACATCAAAAATACAATAATGTTAAAGTAAGTTTAGGAAACTTTCTTTTATTATATCCCAATAATACTTTCTACTAAAACATTTAACTAGCAATGTAATGAAAAAAAAAAGTCGTTTATAGATTTTGTATGACTTTATATATATAAAAAAAGAATGAAAAGGGATTGTATGTTACCAAAATCCATTAAAAAATAAAATTTAATTTAAACTGATTTTTAAAAAATGCTCATTTATAAGATAGATATAGTTTGATTTTCTTTTAAATACAGGAAAAAAGCTTTTGACGAAAAAACGAGTAATGCACAAAAATCTTTTTCCTTCTGCAATTTAAATTAAGTGGAAACTAAAAATTCTTATTTGAGAAATAATCTAAAATTTCAAAAAGATAAATATTTATAGATGAAACTATCCACAGAACAAATGACAATTTCCGAGCATCCAAAAGGGAACGCCAACCAATTATCTTGTTATACGATATAATTTCTTATTTAGATGAAAGAAAAGGGAATCTGCATTTCACAAGGAAGGATCTCCATCTATTGTAAAAAAGACAAACTTTGGTTTTGTTTTTTAAAAAAAATTAAGTTGATATATTGATTATACATAATTCATATTAATATTAATGTATCCCAAGATCATTATTTTTGAAATATATGTTTCTACCAATACAGTTGTTACAAAGCATACTCAAATTTATTCTCCTTCATAAATTATTAAATGAATCTATTAATAGATTTAATTATAAAAATAGATTTTTCTTTAATTAGGATTTTCAGTCCCTTCCCCCCTTTGCTTTATTCCATTTTAATATTTAGTTTAATCCAAAGTGATAAATATTTTCAATGTTGAACATCATAAGAACATGTCGTTTATTCATACTTTAAATGATTAATATTTTATATCTGAAGCATTGTAAGAAAAAAAAATGCAATTAAAAATAAATCTTGATCTAAATTCAGCTAGTAAAAGATTAACTAACCACCTGACCAGTAATCAAATCAATATCATACTAAAATATTTTATTTGGCTCAATTTGGATTAAATGCCGCAAGTATTAGATTAGATTTAATAAAAGATATAAACATAGGATAGAAGATAAAAATATGTTTAAAGACAAACATGCTAATATAAGGATGAATGTGAAAGAATAAAGAATTATAACAACTGTGTCATGTAATTATTAAAAATAACTAAGATTGAAAAAAAAACACAACATGTACATGCTAAAACTTTTTTTATTAGTAGTAGATTTATAAACTTTAGAAGTGAGATAAAACTATAGACCTTAAAGTTTTTTTAAGGAAAATTTTCTGCTTATATCCGATATTATAATGAGTGTTTGGCAACAATAAAACTTCGAAGTTCTGTTATATTTTTATCATATTGCATATACTATTGCAGAAAAGGTATTTATAATCAAACTCTATGCCTATATTTCAAAAGAGCAGTTAAAGAAGTTTTTTTTATGGTGACAAGGGATAATATATTTAGAAAATTAGAATTTATTTATGCCATATTTGTAAAATTAAACATGTATTTTAAATTTAAGGTTTTAAAGTAACTATTGTAGCAAGAACTTTGCTTATGTTCACCTCTTCTATAAGCAAGGGGGGAAAAACAAAGCAAACAATTTTCAAAATTAAAATTTTTATATTATGCCTCTTAAGAAATTCTAATAATTAACTGTAATTATTTACTAAATTAAAAATTTTGAATTAAAAACAATTTTAGCCACAAATTTGGCTATATATATATTGAGATGTTGGTATATAATTGACCATCAGTGAAACATTACGTTCCTCAATTTTTATTGGCTTTAGAAACAGATTTTAAAAGAAATTTATAAAATCAATAAAAGCAACTGAAAACTCTTTGATGTAAGATGATAGGCTTAAAGTTTCTGCCTGATGAAATAGATAAGATAATAAACAGAAGTAAAAAAAATTATCAGAACTATAAATATTAAGAAATCATAGAAAGCCTAAAATATAATTAGCAAATGCAAAAGTAAAAATCCTTCAACTAATTTTGAAAAAGATTTGATGCCAATGTAATAAAATATAGATACTTATAAATATGAAATTAAAATTTTGCACAATCATTAAAGAATTTGCAACACTTTTTAAAAACAGAATTTAACGATTAACTACTATACATGTACATATTAAAATTTTGCCTTTTACATAACAAAAATAAAAATTTCTGAAAAAAGTAATTTAGCTTTAAGGTGGGTAAAAGTGAGTGAAACATGTGATTAAGCAGCGAACTAAGTTTATTTTGACAAAAGTTCCAAGTTCAATTTGAAAATTAACTGGAATAAGATGGAATGATTCCCATTTTTACGAATATTGTCAAAATTCTCGCCATGATTTGAAACAAAACAAAATCGAGTTTCTTCAGGAAAGTGATGTGTTACAACCAGACAAAAGATTAATATTGATACTTCTTATGTATTAAAGATAATAAGGTATTCAAATGCAGAATGAAGAAAAAAAAAATGAATAAGATAGCATTAAGTAAAAACATTAATCCATACTTTTTAAAGATTTCTAAAGAATGTCTAATCCAAAATAATGATATACAATGCTCTTCAAAATCTTTAAGATATAGATTATTCACTTTTGATAAAAAATATTATGTCTTGTAGAAGTACTGTTCACATCAACAGCATACCAGTAATGATTATTAGTACACATTTAAATCTATATATTGCAATGTCTTCTGTATGAGTGCTTCCATTTCAAATGATGGCACAAAATGAAAACTTGATCCCCTCCTTCCCTCATATACTATATATAGAATATATAGACAGGAAAAAAATGAAAACATTTTTTAAGTTATAAAGTTTTCCCATGAAGAAGTACCTAAAGTATGACTGTTTTTGAAAATGTGACCAGTTATATTACTGCATCAACACAAACATTTCCATAAGAGTGATAAAAAATCAAGAACCTATTAAAGATTTCTATCTAAAAGATCACCAAAAAAAAAAAAACCATCAGAATTTTAAAAAGATATCTGGCAACTTAATAACTAACGTGATTTCTCTAGAAGTTTGTTTTCTTCTTCTAAACTTGCAGTTTCCTCTTTCAGTTTTTGAAGCTCTGGTTGCTGTCTGATAAAATCACATGATTTCTTCAAAATCTGGACTCTAGATGCCTAAAATAATAAGAAATTACCAAATATTTTATTATATATATATAGACTGAGTTTTTGTAATCTTTTTTAACACTAAATCAGAGTGATCAACTTATGTATGGATCTGCTAATCTCACCAAAATCATAGATGCATTTTTTGTTAGTTAGGCACATGGTAAATAGCAAAAAATCACCAAATGTAATACAATTTTTTCCGTTGTAGTTTACGTATCTTAAATTTAAGGAAAATTAATGTTAAATGAAATAATTGTATGCAAAACTGAATTGTTCTTATTCTATGAGGCTATTCCATTCGTCAAATATGAGGGCCTCTACTCGCTGAATTTCTTATAGAGCTGTCCACATGTGCTGAGCGAAGGGCGATGCGCATGAATTTCTGAACCTCCAACTCTTTCAATTTGCTCCTGAGTTCTGTGAACTTGCCACTGGACAAGTCTTTGGTTTTCAAATCTAGTAACAACATTTATAGAGATCTGGCCTCAATTCCAAATGGCTCATTGTTGATCTCATTTGTATTTGAGTTGAGAGGATTTACTTTAGTCTATTTTGAAATACTTACATCTCTCAGCAAATCGATCTTTCGTGTTTTTTAAAGTTAAGTAATTTGTGCCAGTAGTTGCAATTATCTGATCGCGATATTGTGTCAGAATTTTAAAATGAAGCAATTCAGATTTTTAAAATGAATTCCATGTTAGCAAAAAGAAGTGATTTTTTGACAATAAATCATTAATTTTCGTATAGAGTGGGAGAGCCGCAATTTTACGTTAAAAGAGCCATATGCAGCTCGTGAGCCGCAGTTTGCCAACCACTGGTCTAGGCGATGATTTATTGATTTCTCGACTATCTCTAGAACTCTTCCAGTTAATGAGATTCTTTATAAATGTAGACTAATCGATTATCCTAATTGTACTCAATGCAAAGTTCCAGCAATCTGCGAACATATCGTTCTTTCTTGTCCTTTATATGAAGCAGCAAGATATTTGTTACGTGCGAAGTAAAGCTGCATCCCATTTTTCATTTGAGTGAATTTATGACTTTTTTAAATGAAGGCCTTCTGAAGATGAAGATCATTTGGGTTTTTTTGGTGGCATCAGAAAGATCAAGCAATTTTTCTGGTATTCGTGAATTTTGTTTATAAGTAATCAGGCATCTGGGTGGCATCAGACACAGCTTAAACAACTTTCTGTGATATTCGGGAATTTTGATTATTGTTAACCTGGCAAAAGCTGAGAACAACGATTCCGGAAAAAACGCCGGAGAGCACACCTTCATTTCTTACTGAATGTTAATATTCTATAAAACAACAAATTAAATTTTTTTCAAATTTTGCTTACAAACAAGAACGGCTTTTAATAAAAGCATTACAATTAAATAATTAATTGTAATGATGCATTTAAAAATTATGCTTTTGTCATGCATATACAATTGAAATTCCGCTGAAGAATTATTCGATTGACAGGAAATATTAGACATATTTTAAAGCATTTTATTTGCTCCCAAGTTTATACTTCAAATGTTTAGTTAAATTTTACATCACACTTTAAAAATTATTAATTTTTGTGAAAAATTAGCTCTTATACAAATTTTAAAAATAATCTGTACACCTTACAATATTAAAATAATATAATATTTAATAATAAAATATTTTAAATAAGAAGCGGCCTTTGTATTTCATTATTTTTTTTCTAACGTTAAACACATTAGACATAACAGTATTTTTATTCTGAATAGCGTATATTTACTAATGAAAAAAAGTTTTTTTAAATTAAATTTATATTATGAAAAAAAAAAAAAAAAGCATTTTCCATTTTACTAGGAGTGAAGTGAATATATACTTACCTCAAATTATAATAATTTTCGCCAAAATGCTCAACAACTTTATATTTGTTAACAAGCATAAAATCGTATCAAAAGAGAAAATCTTACCCGTACTTTTTTTTTCTTACTGAAAGATGGTAAAACATCTCTCAGCTGACAAAAACTATCTTTGATATTATCTCTTCTTTTTCTTTCTAGCAAATTGTGATATGCTCTTTTCCCAGCCTATGGACAAATTTGAAGGAAATATTAAACATTTGTTTAAATCTGTTTACCGAGAAAACATTAATGTATTTAATGAAGATTACTAGATATGGCTACAAACCTCTTTAATCTAATACGTGAATGATAAAACAGGGTGCATAGTGAGAAATTGAAACAAAAATTGGACAACTTTTTACATTTCTGAATATGTAAACCTCCCAATTTTCTGAGTATAGAACACTGTTTTCATTTAAAAAAATTAATGAGTGTGGTAAATTAATTCCACGAGAGGGCGCTCAGCACTTCTTCCGGTGTTAACCAGCAGTCAGAGGGGAGAGAGAGTTCCCGACACCAAAGAATTCGGACCGTTCCGCTACCGTAGACCGAGAAAGGGTCACGACCGGAAACCGTTGAGACGATCCTCTTCAAAGGGCCGAAACTGGAATTGTGTTGAAGAATTCCTCGGCAGATGCTCAAGGTACCACGCGTAGGTGGAAAAGAGCAACTAAAATTTCTACTGTTCATCTCCATGCCATTGCAATCCATTTTTCATCAGCAAAACTTCATTGTAAAAATCATCCTTTATTTAACCATTCAATAAACCAATAGTAATCTAAACCAGTGGACTGATGAATTGAAACCCATCACACCCACAACCATGGGGGCTCGGAGCCGGTGAAACAAGAAATTTTAAAAGGTACTGTGCTTCTTCAATTCTCTATTTATCCTGCTTTAAAATTTTGAAAATGAGTATTCTAAATAATTTAAAGAAGTGTGATCTGAAAATTCTTGCCGAAGAACTTGGTGAAACAGTGCTAGAAAATGCCAAAATTTTAGAACTTGAAAGATTAATTGAAAATACTGATGTATTCAGAACAGATGAAGAATTTGTCCGTGGTGTCATTAAGTCGATCGTTGAGGATCGCACGGCTAAGGCAGTAAATGAACAATCAAAGTTAGAGATTGAAAAATTGAAATTGGCCCGGCTCGAGAAGGAGATCGAGCTAGAGAAATTAAAAAAACAGTCATTGCCTGGTGAGCGAACAAACGCACCTGTTAGTGCTGAAAATTTGATTAAAAGTGTTAAAACACTAACAATTTCTGTTCCTGAGAAACCCGAGGCATTGCATTTGTTTTTTATGTCTTTAGAAAAAGCATTTACTACTAAAAACGTTCCTAAAGGCTTGCAAGCCGAAATACTAATTAATTTGCTAGGGGATAAAGTAAATAATGTGTTAACCTATGCAGATGAGGAAGATTTGTCGGATTACGAAAAACTAAAAGAATTAATTTTAGCTGAATTTCAGCCGACACCTCGTGAGTGTCTTAGTAAATGCTCAACGTTTACCGAACGAGTCGCATGTACAGTTTGCATCGCGATTAACTGCAACATTTGACTATTATTGTCAGGTCAGAGATGTAAAAAAGGATTTCAAAAATTTATGTAATCTAATTGTTGCGGATAAATTATATGAAACATTGGATTTTAGAACAAAAGAATATATAAGTGTCCGCGAAGGAAAAACATGGTTTCCGCCAACTCAGTTAGGTCGCGAATGTGATTTATTTTTTTCATCTCGTGGTAAATCTTTAGCTGAATTAAGTAATTCCAAAGTTCACGTTAATGAAACAAAAGCAATAGGATTCCAAAAGCAAGCGTTGAAAAATGAGTCATTCCGCCGAAATAAAATTCAGAACGTTAAACCGGAAAGGATTTGTTATGTTTGCGGGGGAAAAGGGGAAAGCTTTCATTTCGCTCGTAACTGTCCGAATCGATTAGAAAAATCTACAAATGAAAATGAGACAGGAAATAAATTTGTTATATCGGGAATTGGAACTAAACCAAAAAATATGCTAGAATATATTGATATTTTTGTGGATGGGAAAAAAATAAAATTTCTGATTGATTCAGGAAGTGAGCTTATAATTGTAAATAAATCATTTTTTCCGACTAAACAAACAATGGGAAATATACAAGTTAAAACTTGTTTTGGAAATGAAGTTTCTGCTCAAACAGCAATTTTCTCATTTGCTTTTAATGAAAAATGTAAACCTGTTGAGATTGAAGCAGTTATAAGTGATCAATTAGTAATGGAGGGAATTTTCCCGCCAAAATGTCTGCATCTTATTCAGCAAAATGAATTGTCGAGCGCCGAAAATAGACAGATAGATTCTATTGAGAGTAAACTTCCATTTTTTGCGGCGGTAATTGAGAGTGAATTACTTGATATTAGTCAGAATGTAGATGATTGTTTACGCGATCAAGTTTTGCAATTGGTAAAAAATTATGAACCATCTAAACAACCTCGAGAGACTGATATGCGATTAAACGTTGTATTAAAAGACGACATCCCAGTACGGCAACGGTCCCGTAGAATGCCGTTCGCTGAACAAAAAATTGTCGACAAACAAATTGATGAATGGTTACAAATGGGTATTATTAAACATTCTTGTTCTGAATACGCATCTCCAATTTTGTTGTGTAAAAAGCGAGATGGTACTCATAGGTTATGCGTGGATTTCAGACAGCTGAACAAAAAAGTAGTTAAAAGATTCTTTTCCTATGGCTCAAGTAGAGGAGGTTCTCGATCATTTAGGAGAAGCAAAAGTTTTCTCAACCTTAGATTTAAAAAACGGTTTTTTTCATGTTCCAGTTGAGAAAAAATGCACTAAATATTTGGCATTCATTTGTCATGCCGGTTTATTAGAATTTTTAAGAACTCCATTTGGTTTGTCCACAAGTCCTAGTGTGTTTTTGAGATTCATATATCATGTTTTCAGGGATCTGATCAGGGATAATACAATTGTAATTTATATGGATGATTTCATTATACCTTCCCGTACTGAAACAGAGGGTTTGGAAAAACTTAAACGTGTTTTAAAATGGGCTTCTGAATATGAATTAGAAATTAATTTTAAAAAATGTCAATTTTTAAAACGAAAAATTGAATTTTTAGGTTATGTTATCGAAGAGGGTACAATTCGTCCCTCATCAAATAAAACAGTAGCTGTTCAAAATTTCCCTGAACCTAAGAATATTAAACAAATGCAGAGCTTTCTAGGTTTCACAGGATATTTCAGAAAATTTGTTCCAAATTATTCAAAAATAGCAAAACCACTAAGTGATTTACTTCGCAGTGGTGTAGAATTTGAATTTGGGCCATTACAAAAAGAGGCATTTCAACGTTTAAAAGAACGTTTGTGTCAAAGTCCCTTACTCCACATTTTCCAGCAAGGAAAACCTCTTGAATTGCATACGGATGCTAGTAGCCATGGCTTCGGAGCAGTTTTATTACAACGCTCAGAGGATGGACAACTACATCCAATTCATTATATGAGTAGAAAGACATCACCACAGCAAGAAAAACTGTCAAGTTATGAGCTGGAAGTGCTAGCAATTATAGAAGCATTGAAGAAATTTCGAAGTTATCTCTTGGGGACAAAATTTAAAATAGTCACCGACTGTTACGTTTTCCAAAAGACGATGGGAAAGAAAGACCTGGCGCCTGAAATAGCCAGATGGGCATTATTTCTGGAGGAGTTCGAGTGCGAAGTAGTTCACAGAGCCGGTCAACAAATGAAGCATGTAGATGCATTGAGCATGAATGCAGTATGCATGGTCACTCGTTCTCAAAGTGAAATTACGGCTAAAATCACAACTGCGCAAGCAACAGATGAACGCATTCAATTGCTGAAAACTCTGGTCGAGAAAGGACTCAGAGATGATTACTGTATAAAAGAAGATGCCTTGTATATACAGGTAGATGGACGAGAACTTATCGTTGTACCAGAAGCGATGGAGCTTGAAATAATTCGTGGGATTCACAACAAAGGACACTTTGCTTTGCAAAAGACTGAAGATTTACTGAAAAGAGACTTTCATATCTCTAACGCAAAGCAGAAAATAGAAAAGGTCCTAATGAATTGTGTTGAGTGCATCCTCTATAACAGAAAACGAGGCAAAGGAGAAGGTCTTTTGAACCCAATTCCGAAGGACAATACTCCTTTAAGCACATATCATATTGATTTCATTGGTCCCTTACCATCTACAAGCAAAAGGTATCAACACATATTTACAGTGGTAGATGCATTCACAAAATTCGTTTGGTTTTATCCTGTTAAAGCAACATCAGCAGCAGAAGCACTGCAAAAACTCAGGATACAACAAGCAGTCTTCGGAAATCCTTCCAGAATTATTTCAGACAGAGATTCTGCTTTTACTTCTAAAGAATTTGAAGACTACTGCAAAGACGAAGGTATTCAACATGTACAGATCACTACAGGAGTGCCAAGAGCAAATGGCCAGATAGAAAGAATGTATGGAACTCTTATTCCAGTGCTTGCAAAACTGTCTATAGACGATCCTGCAAAGTGGTTCAAGTTTGTACCAGACGTTCAACGGATCATTAACAGTACTATCAGCAGATCCACCAAATTCACTCCTTTTGAACTGATGATAGGTGTGAAGATGAGAAACAAAACGGATCTAAGAATCAAAGAAATTCTGGACGAAGAATTCTTGCACGCCATGATTCAAGAGAAGGAAACTATGCGTGAGACGGCGAAAGCAAACATCTTCAAAGTGCAAGAAGAGAACCGACGTCAGTATAATAAAAAGCGTAGAATTGCTCCACTCTACAAAATAAATGACTTGGTAGCAATTAAAAGAACCCAGTTAGGAGGAGGTCTGAAGCTAAGACCCAAGTTCCTAGGACCTTACAAAGTGGTTAAGATAAAGCCACATGATCGTTACGACGTAGCAAAAGTAGGATCTCATGAAGGACCTGATGCAACTTCCACTTCAGTTGATCACATGAAGCCCTGGACTGATGCAGTTGCAACTTGAGATCAACAAATTTCTTTTTTTCCATCACCCTTTTTGTTTTTATTTTTTATCATTTTCTCTTCAATATCCTCTCTTTTTTTTTTTCTTCCTTCATTTGTGTGTTTCAGAGTTCGGAGGACCTCACCTGTCGATGGCCGAGCGATGTGGTAAATTAATTCCACGAGCGGGCGCTCAGCACTTCTTCCGGTGTTAATCAGCAGTCAGAGGGGAGAGAGAGTTCCCGACACCAAAGAATTCGGACCGTTCCGCTACCGTAGACCGAGAAAGGGTCACGACCGGAAACCGTTGAGACGATCCTCTTCAAAGGGCCGAAACTGGAATTGTGTTGAAGAATTCCTCGGCAGATGCTCAAGGTACCACGCGTAGGTGGAAAAGAGCAACTAAAATTTCTACTGTTCATCTCCATGCCATTGCAATCCATTTTTCATCAGCAAAACTTCATTGTAAAAATCATCCTTTATTTAACCATTCAATAAACCAATAGTAATCTAAACCAGTGGACTGATGAATTGAAACCCATCACACCCACATGAGCATTTCTTAAATTTTAATATTTATTTCTCAAACACAGTGATTTTAATATTAATTTCTAGAACATTGCAAAACACACAACATCTTTTATTATACAATTTAAGTCCTTTTGGTCTTGATACTATACTTCATAAGAATTCACGTTTTTCTCCAAGTTATGACGAAATAAAGTGAATTAACAATTCCTAGTTTATATAAATAATAGAAACAAATTCATAAATTTAAAAAGATATCAGTTTTGCAGATTTGAAAAAAAAAAAAAAAAGAATGATGATAAAAAATGCAAGTTAGCATGACTCATCAAATGCAGAATCTTAATGTTATGTCTCTAACCACCGTGGGGCTGTTCGGTCTGCCCTAAAAATGATGCGAAGTGAAGAGTAGAACAGATGCGCGGGGTTAGAAACCATGATAATTATTAAGGTGCGCGTCATTTGTAGGAGTTCTAAGGAGAACTCTGAGTATTCCTGTCTGTCTTGTACAGTTATTACATCCAATGAAGTGTTTTAAAATTTAAGTTGAAGTAAAGGTTTACAATCCTGATGTTAATAGTACCACAAAGTTGGCATTTTTAAAGTGATTCAATGTTTATTGCCCTTGTTTTAAATTTCAATACAGTAAATCACTGTTACAAATTTAGTCCAAAACCAATTTTTCAAAATTAACACTTAAAAAAATGCATTAGCTGAGATTAATATAATTTAAAAGTTACTTTTCAAAATGATGTAGAAATAATTTTTGCGAAAATATGCTTTTTCATTTTATGACAGAAATAAGATAAAATTCTGTTTTTTATTTAAATAACTAATTAATAACTTATTCTCAGTAAGCCTCCAATACCCAAGAAATAATTCCCTGTCAGCTTTCATGTAGTAATGTTTTAAACTGCGTGTTATTCTGTCAATCAAAGTAAACCTTGACATACAAAGAACGATTTCAATAGAGAATTCTGTTAAGAGTTATAAAAATCGTCAAAAATTGCAGAATCTGAACTGTAAGCAATCAAAGTTTTTCAAGTTAGTTATTATTTTTGAAAAAAAAAAAGTGGATGGGAGGATTCGATTTATTGTACATCTTTCCTTTAGTTGTTTATTTTTTTTTTACATCTAGTAACAAAAACTTTTTTTTTGCACTTCTTCAGCAATATCTTTTTTTCCCCCCTTTCCAAAATTAACACTTTTCTTGCACTATGCACCCTGTAAAGGCCTTATCATACGGCGAAATATCGTCCGCACTTTTCCGTATTTACCCTCAAAAACCGGTCAAGCAAATTTTTCGTCAGCGACAACTTTTTTTAACCAGCTTAAAAATGCCGACAATAGTGACGGAACTATTGTCTGCAAACGAAATTCAGTCAATCATGTGAAACTTTGATAGTGACGTCACTTTCGATGTCGCTTGCTGACGGAAAGTGCGGACGATATTTCGCCGTGTGATAAGACCTTAACAATCAACAGTCTTTACAAAATAAAACTTCTACGGATTGAATGTCATTCAAATATTCATTAGCAATCCACAAATTTTAGAAATATTTCATAAAAATAAAAAAAGCCATGCAATAAATCTCACAAGCACAATAAAAGCATAGTTAATAAATTGTAAGCAGCAGCAAGATAAATAAAAATATTGTTAAAAATAGCAATAAAATTGTTATTCAATAAAGTCATTATTTAAAAAATCAATAGCAAATAAATTATAAGCAATAGTTAGTAAATAATAAGCAGCAGTAGTTGATAAATAAGCAGTAATAAAATAAATAAAAATATTGCTAAAAATAGCAATAAAACTGTTATTCATTAACGTCATTAAAAATCAATAGCTAATAAATTATAAGCAGTAGTTAGTAAATAATAAGCATCAGTAGTTGATAAATAAGCAGTAATAAAATAAATAAAAAATACTCTAAAAATAGCAATAAAACTGTTATTCATTAACGTCATTAAAAAAATCAATAGCTAATAAATTATAAGCAGTAGTCAGTAAATAATAAGCAGTAATAAAATAAATAAAAATGTTGCTAAAAATAGCAATATAATTATGGTAAATTAACATCACTTTTAAAAAAATCCATAATTATTTATTTCAATATATTGTGGTTCCTCTATAATTCAATACTTTACCAATTTGGTCCCTCTATTTCACTTTTCAGCAGAACGAGTGGAAAATATAGAAAGGAACACAAATCACAGTATGTTGAAAGGAAGGATCTAGACATGGCTTAAACTAGAATCAGAAAATTATTGTCTTTTGATGAATTAAAGTACTCACAGTAGCGGATTTTTAAGGGAAAATTATTGTCTTTTGATGAATTAAAGTACTCACAGTAGCGGATTTTTAAGGGAATTGCGATTAGAATGAGAAGGCACAATAAATAATCCATTAACGAAATTGCTTTTAACCAATTGCCAAGTAAATGTATTTGGAGGGGGGGGGGGTAGAGATTCTATTTATTACAGGAAAGTACCAATTTATCAAGTAATTGTATTTTGGGGAGGGGGGGGATAAGAGATTCTATTACTTACAAACGGGTAATACAGGCTGACTTTATCAAGATGTTCTGTTTTATTATGCACATAAAATTATTATAGTATTTTTTTATACGAAATGTCTGTTTATAAATAAAATTGAATATAAATTTCGATCCTGTGCAGTCATGAGTCTTAGTAAATAGCATTTTCAAAAGTTATAAATGATAAATTAAGTTAAAAATGAGATAAAATCCGAAACTGAATTAGTTTGACAATCGAGCTTATTAAAAGAGGATCTTCATAATGTAGACTGCAAAGAGTCACTAAACATTTAAATTCTTCACTGTATACCAATGAGTAATTTAAATCAATGTTGCACCCTCAAGGCTTCTGAAACTTTACATAACCAGATTTCTGGCTTGAAATACATAAAATATTGTCGCGAGAACTGCACCTCTATAATTCATAATTTTTGAGAAAGATGTACAGAAGTTGCATCTTGTGCATGGGAAAATTGGTATTTGTATATGTTTACATAGGAAGTTGTCCACTGTACATATTGAGGTATGCACGTATATGCTGTAGAAGGCTGACTGCATATATTCGAGCGGCGTGGTATGCATAAAAGCATACACAGGTGAGCAATTAATTGTTAGAGTTGACATACAGATGTCAAATCTAGCAATCAAGATAGCTATAAAACCTAACCCTCATTCCATATTTTGTGCATTCTATATCCAATTAATCACTACTAAAGAGCTGGAATATGAAGGAACTCCACTGCATAGGAACTGATGGAAGAATTTAACAGAATTTAGTAAATTTAGAACTTGGGAAATAAAATATAAAATTGATGGAACAGCTTTATTGTTAACTGAAATTACCATAGCACTAAACGTATCATAATTGAATATAAACTTCTGATTAAAAAAAACTCACAAAAAATGTTATCACAATTTTACATTTGACTTCTTGCATTAAATATACACTGAAGTGAAAAAAGTCATGGGATAGTAATATGCAAATATACAGATGGCAGTAGTATCACAGCGAGAAAGTATAAATGCGCAGTTCGTTTTCCAGAGCTTTCATTTGTGTTCAAGTTATTCATGTGAACAGGTTTTTCGTGATTTATGGCGGCACGACGAGAATTAACAGACATTGAACGTGGAATGTTAGTTGGAGCTAGACGCATGGGTCATTCCATTGCGGATGTCGTAAGTGAATTCAACATTCCGAGATCCACAGTATCAAGAATGTGCCTAGAGTATGAAATTTCAGGCATCCCATCCCATCATGGACAGCGCAGTGGGTGACCACCTGCACTTAACGACCGAGACCGGTGACGTATGCGTAGAATGGTCAATGTTAATAGGCAAGCAACACTTCGTCAAATAACTGCAGGAATCATTGTGGGACGTACGAGGGACGTGTCCGATAGGACTGTGCGGCGAAATTTGTCTTCCTTGGGCTATGACAGCAGAAGACCGACTCGAGTGCCTTTACTGACAGCACGACATCGCCTGCAGCGACTCTCCTGGGCTCGTGAGCATATCGACTGGTCCCTAGAACAGTGGAAAACCGTGGCGTGGTCAGATGAGTCACGATTTCAGTTGTTACGAGCTGATGGTAAAGTTCGAGTGTGGCGCAGACCCCACGAAGCCATGGACCCAAACTGTCAGCAAGGCACTGTTCAAGCTGGTGGTGGCTGCATAATGGTGTGGGCTGTTTTTACATGGCATGGACTCGGTCCTCTGGTGCAACTTAACCGATCATTGACTGGAAATGGTTATGTTCAGCTGCTTGCAGATCACTTGCAGCCATTCAAGGACTTTACGTACCCACACAACGATGGAATTTTAATGGATGACAATGCGCCATGTCACCGGGGCAGAACTGTTCTCGATTGGTTTGAAGAACATTCCGGACAATTCCAGCGCATGATCTGGCCACATAGATCGCCCGATATGAATCCCATCGAGCATTTATGGGACATCATCGAAAGGTCCGCTCGTGCCCAAACTCCTGCACTATTAACACTTTCATAATTATGGACGTCTATACAGACAGCATGGCTTAATATTCCTGCAGAGGACTTCCAACGACTTGTGGACTCCATGAGTCGAGTTGTTGCACTTCGCCGGGCAAAAGGAGGACCGACACGATATTAACAGTCATCCCATGACTTTTGTCACTTCAGAGTATAATTATTTGTTAAATCTAATAAACATGTGTAACATAGCATTTACCAATGCAGTAGGTCATTTGATTGAGAGAACTATTTACTGCCTTAGAAGAGCACTGGATATGAAAATTTAATGTAGTACAGCTTCATTCCACTTATTATATGAGATACAACCTAAATTTCAAGTTGCAAGTATCATTTTAACAGGAAGAAAAAAATGCAAAATATATTTTTGGTAACTAGTTTATATTTTGCCTTTTAGAATGTTACAACATTACTTTTACATTAAGGTCCCATTTACACAGAAAAATATCAAAACATTCAAGACAATCCAAGTACTTAGAAGAAATAATTAAGAGGTGAAAAGTTTTCAGAAATCAGATGAAAATTCATTTTCTGAAAGTGTAGCTATACTATTTGGAAATGACAATGATGCATTAGATAACAAGTTTCAATCTACAGATGCTTACAATGAGATAGAAAATATTGTAAATAAATAGAGGGGGGAGAGAGAAAAAGACGGTTTTCGTCTCTGAAGAGAATGAAAATAATAATAATAATCAGCAAATTTTAAATGATGCAACTGTATAGAAAAAATGCAATACACTTAGAAGAGTAACATTTCATCCATTTTCAGGATATGCAAAATGTGATATTTTGAAGGGTAAGATGAAGATTGCTTTTTTTGTGGATCACAACATTATGAAACATATAATCTATACAACAGAAGAAATAAATAGTTTTAGCAATTGAAAGGAATTTATCTCAAGCAAAACCAGATGTATTTGCTAAAATTTTATATGCATGAAGTACATAAAGTAAACTTGAAAATTTCTCTTTTGTAGAATAGAACATTTTGTCCTAAATTTTTCTTAGAAATAATCAACAGAAATTTTCAAATTTGTTTTGATTAAAAAAAATTGTTTGCGGCCAATGCTTGAAAACACAAATTTGCATTCATATCCAAGACACAGAATAAATTCCTCGGGAGCAGTCAAATCTATTATATACCGACTTACTATGGAGGGAAATACGATGTATATTTATGCATTAAGCCAGATAAATTTGGTATCAAGTCCTGGTTCGCATTAGGTATTGAAAGTAAGTGCATCATAAAGGCACTTCCATATTTGAGAAAAAAATTAAAATAGGTACAAGCACCTTTAGGTAAATATGTTATACTGTAACTCATAGAACAATTTACCGGTTGCGGAAAAATTTTTAGCAATACAACTTTTTTATAGGCATATCTCTGGTAAAAAGGTTTACATTAGTTGGAACGATACACTCCAAT